>OY796660.1:43010127-43590127 GCA_963680705.1 Rhagium mordax | reverse complement strand
CGTAATTCTGTTCGTTGTGCCACAGGAAGTTTGAATGCATTTTTCTCGAAAACGGAATATTTTACCGACATAAAATAAGTATTCCATTTTTACGTAGAATTGAATGCTGCATTAAAAACGAATATTACTTTTTAAAAAAGTTGAAGCTCAAAAGATTAACGACTAAAATAAAAGAAATAACTAGGCGTTTGCAGCGCCCTCTACGTTATTCACCACAATTGTTTACACTACTTTTCTCAGCGGCCCAAAAAACCCCCATATACCAAATTTGGATGAAATTGTGTTAATAAATAGTAAGAGAGATATAACAAAAAATTTAAATGAAGAAATTGCTTTTGTCGGTCCATAACCTTTTAAGGAAGCAAAATGGTACTAAGGTATGTGCAGCTAAAATGATTTATTTTTACTCAAGGAACCTACTCCTACAGTTTGGCCCGTTCTTTAATAAACACCCTGTATTATAAGGCTATATTATACGGCTTTAGGACCAAGGTATGTAAAACATCTTTGTCCACAGGTTGTATTTGTTTTTGGAATTTTTAAGTTATTATTTTTATTGCCTCTGGTGTTATGCATCTTACGTATTTCGACTTTAGTTTTCCATTGATTTATAATACTCTGGAAAATGACCTGATATCCATTATTTTAGTTTCTTTAAAAAGGGAATTTGTAGAATATGTTAGTTCTTTATTGAATATGATTTTAAATAACCTGTTTTGCAAAGTATCTAACCGTTGTAAATGTATGTCCTCCCCAACCTAGAATTCCATATAAATAAATTCAATATCTTCATATTTTGACACATATCAAGGAAATGCCGAAACACGTCAATTTTAGATTCTGGAATGACATCCTGCAACGTAAAAACTTCATCCCTAAATTCAACCTCCTTTGAGTGACAGTTGCAACCCCCAAATTTTTAAATTGGATGTAGGGATTGATTTTATTTGCAAGTGATTTGCCGATACAACTAAAGAAGCAGTAAATAATATTTGCCTTTTTGTCATCACTTGTTACTTTTTCACCTCTGTTATTTCTAATAGTACCTACTTGGATATTTTAGATTTATTTTTTTGTATTCCACAGAATTCATTTGTGACTTCCCACAAATATTTTGGGGAGGATCTATTTCCTCCACTTTATGCGTATAATAATTCATTATTTCTTTTTTAATTAAATTATTTAATTCATTAAAATATTTTTTTTTTAAATTGGCATTAAAGTACCTCACAATCGTCATTAAAGTGATGGTCGAGATGGTAGCGTACCTGCCTCTCACCCAAAAGTCCCGGGTTCGATTCCCGGTCGTGGTAATGGAAAATACTGTGAGAGGGATTTTTCCATTATACACGGATATTGGATGTGTGTGTCCGTTGTCTTTAAATGTGTAGCCCCCTCCCGCACAAGGCTCTTGTAGAGCTTTCTGGGATAAAGGGGGTCGTAATTACATGTGGTGTATTTATTTATTTATTATTATAAAGTAATCCATTATTGTACGATTTTTGTAGTTGGCAGAGGTGACCAGATAAATGTAAACATGCTTGTAACAATAATTGTGTTGTAATAAAAGGTAAATAAATACAGTTTTTTAAGTTCAGAATTATCACTATTATAATGCTAAAAATAATGGTTTTCTTACAAAAAATTATTCCGATTTTGACATTTAAAAATAATTATGACATTTCTTTAATGTCACTGAAAATTATTTAAAACACAGTTAATTAATCTTAATTTCACAGTTTTTGGATTTAAAAAAATGTAATATGCACCTCGGCATTAAAGTTGCTTTTTATCACTCATGCGGTTTAAACTCCACATTCATGATAAATAGTTGAACTTTAATGCCTTGATACGTAAATAACTATTTTGTACTCTCTGTTTAATTCATTACTAGGTTGAGCCGGGGGCCCGCCGCGACCTAGGTCTACGCGCCGCGCCGCTGGCGTGGAATATCAGTAGTTTTATCTCGGGGTTTTTAGTTGAAAGACGGTTTTTTAAATTTCGGAAAAATTGAAAATTGAAATTGAGGAAAAAAGAAGGTCCCGCGGGGGTTTTTTTAGGCCCTAACGGGCCCAGGAATTTTTTTATAGTATGTTTGAAACAGCCTCTGAGTTTTTAAGGTGTGGTTAAGTGTATTTATTAAGCTGCGGTCAAGTGATTTGGGTAAGTTAGTTGGATTCGGTGGAAGAGTCTCGGGAAAGATGTAGAGTCCTACAGAGATGCCACTTGAAAAGTGATAAGGTCATTAGAAGAGAGGCGTTTCGCGTATTTTCGTAGGCATCTTGGATTAGTTAAGGGATTCGGGTAATTTAGTTGGATTCGGTGGAAGGGTCTCGGGAAAAATGTAGTCTGACAGAATGCTACTTGAGAGGTGGGAAAGTAATCAGAAATGAGGTATTTTGCGTATTTTCGTATTAGTCTTCGATTAGTAAAGGAATTTAGTTGGATTCGTTGGAAGAGTCTCGGGAAAAATGTAGAGTCTGACAGAATGCTACTTGAAAGGTGGGAAAGTAATGAGAAATGAGGTATTTCGCGTATTTTCGTATTAGTCTTCGATTAGTTAAGGAATTCGGGTAATTTAGTTGGATTCGGTGGACGAGTCTCAGGAAAGATGTAGAGTCCGACAGAGATGCTACATGAAAAGTGAGAGGGTCATCAGAAATGAGGCGATTTTTGTTTTTTTCGTAGGCGTCTTCGATTAGTCAAGGGATTCGGGCGTTTTAGTTGGATTCGGTCGAAAAGTCTCTGGAAAGATGTAAAGTTCGACAGAGATATTACTGGAAAGGTGAGAAGGTTATCTAAAATGAGGCGTTTCGCATATTTTCGTAGGCGTCCTCGATTAGTTAAGGCATTCGAGCGTCTTAGTCGGATTCGGTTTAAAAGTTTCGGAAAAGATGTAGAATCCGGCATAGATATCATAGATAAGGTGAGGTAATCGGAAATGAGGCGTATCTAGGTTTTTTGTAATCAAATTTTTCCTTTTTTATCATTATGTTTAACTTTAATAATATTTGTACTTGTTTTTGTCTAATTTTTTATTATATTAATAAATTTGTTAGTAGTATTTTCCAGATTTTCATTTTTCAACCATTCCCATATTTTAAGTGAATTTTTAAATTTTCTATAATCCATATACATAAATAGTTTTGTGAATTATGTGAACTTACCTTTGTATTAGTTAATATTATTTGTACTACAATTATATAATAAATAATAAATAACATCACATGTAATTACGACCCCCTTTATCCCAGAAGGCTCTAAGAGCGTTGTGCGGGAGGGAGCTGCACATTTAAAGACAAGGGACACATCCAATATCCGTGTATAATGGAAAAGTCCCTCTCACAGTATTTTTTATTGCCACGAACGAGAATCGAACCCGGGGCTTTTGGGTGAGAGGCAGGTACGCTACCATCTCGACCATTAGTCATATAAGTATAATATATAATGGTCTGTTATTTTCGATTTTATTATACACTATCACGAATCTCATAGTGCATTCTATGAGTCGGAAAAAACCTCGAAAAACAAGTATTTGGGTAGTCAAACTACTTCCCTCCCACGTTTTCGAGGATGCTGAACACGATGGTGATGTTGGCTCTGCTCCTCGAGTTGTCCCTACCCCCCTAACGGCCAAATAACCACTCTCCAAGGGGGTGAAAAATGTGTTTCGTGCTACAAACGAGAAAACCCTCGCTATCTCTCGTTTTTGAGTGTGCCGGGCAAGAGAAAAATATTACCAAGTCACCTCGATCCCCGCGAGCCCCTCGAAGGGACACAAACTACCCCTTTGACGCGCGGTTTTAAGTAAGTGAAGTAAGTTAGATCATAAACATTTTTGTTGACGCATAAAATTACTTATTTACTATAGGTAAATATAAATCATTTTCAACATTTGTCGAGCATACTCAAAAACAAGACATAACGTGGGTTTTCTCGTTTGTAGCACAACACATTTTTCACCCCCTTGGAGGGTAGTTTTTGCCCACTCGGATGGTTGGTTTGCCTCAGGGAGCAGAACTAACATTACCATCGTGTTCAGCATCCTTAATAACGGGGGGATGACATAAGTTTTACCGGTGGAAGACGTAGAATACGCGATTCCCCCTCTTTGGGGATGGTTTTTGGCCGTTAGGGGAGTAGGGTCAATTCGGGGAGCAGAATCAACATCACCATCGTGTTCAGCATCCTCGAAAATGGGGGGTGACATAAGTTCTGCCGGTGGAAGACGTCGAATACGCAATTCTCCCCTTTTGGGGTCGGTTTTTTGGCCGTTTGGGGGGTAGGGTCAACTCAGGGGGCAGAAAAATCATCACCATCGTGTTCAGCATGCTCGAAAACGGGGGGAGACGGTAGTTTGGTTGACTCCGTCCGACTCACAGAATGCACTATTACGCGCGAGTAAACGTCCCACTAAAAAGGAATGATTATATATATTTATGCGATACGTTGTTGCCAAATCTCGGATGCAGCATTATACTATAACTGAAAGAGTATATTAGATGTATATTTCTGTACAAAGATCGACGCGACCCCAAACTAAGTTCGTTGGAACTAAAAATATACTCTTGCTTACACTTGACATATAATACCGCGTCCAAAATCGAAAAATTGCCCAGTCAATATCTCAGTTAATTGAAATTATACAGAAATTATTTCTATGTTTATCGGTAGCTCAGGTGACACAGAATAATCTGAGAAGTTGTAAAAGGATCACTCGCGAAATATGGCGAAGATAATATGGAAAAACAATACTGCGTCCGGTATACGGATGCACTATTGTACAGGACGCACTAGTGAATGGTATCGTGTCAATGTACGGACGCAGCATTGATAGCAGGATAAATATATATATATATATATATATATATATATATATATATATATATATATATATATATATATATATATATATATATATATATATATATATATATATATATATTGCTATATTATACACTATTGCAAATAGAGTTGAATGATTGAATTTTAATAGTATTAAGGTAATAATTAAGATAATTGAAATGTATTGTTAAAACTTATGAAAGGTTGATAACCTAAAATGTTAAATTTGACATAAACTGTTTAGACAGTAAATGTTAACCTAAAAGTAAATTTGTTTGATATCAAATGTTCTGAAAATAAAAGAGTTTTGTTTTATGGGAGGGAAGAAAGATTATTGATTGGTTACGAAATTGATAATTTTGGTTGAACTCGAAAAGATTTTGCTCTTGATAAAATTGCAAAAATATATTAATAATCAAATATTTTATAAATATCAAATTTTCATAAGTTAATAAAGAATAAATAAGGAAAATATAAATCTAACAATAATAATAATTTGGAAGAGATAAATTAAATTATGGAATTGATAAATCAAAGTGGAATGTAATAAATAAATGTATGGTGAATTAAAATTTAATTATAGAAGACACAGAAGAATTCAAATTGGTGCAGCAAACTTAAATTTATGGAAGTTAAAGTAATATAAAATATAAAACATTGATAAATCAAATTGAAGTTATAGAAACAATTAATGGTAATGAAATACATACATGATAGATAGAAGATTCCCAATTGAAATATTCAAGTTCACATATTGAAATTAATAAATAAAGGAAAGGTATTTTATAACGTATCTAAATTTAATAAACGTCAATAAACATAAACATTATTTTGACATTGACGTATAATTTTATAATTTAGATTACTACATCTATTGTCATATTTAGAACTTTAATAAGAAATCAAATTGTATAACATATAAGAAATTTAATTGATAAGTTAGGTGAGTAGAAGAGTATAGGCGGACCTATCAACGTTTAATAACTAAACTAATTTGCTAAGGCTGTGTCAACGTTAGTTAACCATTCGTTATAACCAGTGATAGTGGGAGGGAACGACCGATATTCGATTAAGTCAACCAACCGCTGTCACCACATCTGATTCAACGCAGGTCGTGGCAAACCCTTAATATATCGAAGTCTCGAAATCGATAGATTAACGGCAACTGTCGACAATGAATGCTTCCTCGTATACAGTCTTCGCAACGTCCTGAACTAAAGATACAACACTAGCTAAACACTTTGCACAATACACAATTCACTTCTGACACCTGCCCAGACAGGTCTTGCTCGTTCACTCTTCTTTGGCTTCAGCCGAATGGTCAAACCGACGCAATTGCGAGGGTCGTTAGCTATGGGGTCAACACAGATACTAGACTATTACTAGAACGCAATAAGAAGACATGGATAATAAATAAGGGTATATATTAAACAATCATCATAATACATATAGAGCCTCACCTAGCAAGGTCTGCCACCATAACCACGATACCCCCACAAGGGGTCAGCGACCGCGACGGCCGCGCTTAAAGACGAGTGATCGATTGCCGAAAGAGAATTATTACATGGACGTGACTGGCAATTTAGTGAGTGGGTTTTATAGATTTACTGTTAGAATTATAGACTAAAAATTTAAGGTAATATTCTCCAAAAGGGGTATATGCCGTTAGACGTCTGTGGGGGAAATCTCTTCGAATGCTATCTCACAAGGCGGTCACCTGGTAATAATGTGGAAGTGCCCCGGTACCCGTGCGTACCGCACTGAGGCTTATCCTGGCTTGATTTAATCAAAAATGGCGGATTTCCATTTTGCGAGATCATTGGGAGGTCTCCCACTATATATATGGAAATGACCCGAGACCACTTCATGTCGCCACGTGGCGTCGCAAATTCCGCTATTTCCAAATTTTATTCAGTTCCTAAATTTTCAAAATGGTGCTATCAGACACGATCCCGGTAGAGACGATGACCAATGGGTAGGCGAGGCCAGCTCAACCATCCTTGGAAGCCGTAGGTCACGGACTCACTAGGAATTCCAGAACGCGAGGGTAGAGTGAACCTATGGGTCCGTAGATCAGTGCGACCACGAAGGTGGATCAGTCTATGGTAGATCAGATCAAGAGCTACCGATCTACGGTAGATTCACTCTCGCGCCTTTGTGGAGTATTCCTGTGATCTGTTAGACCGGCTTATGAAGATGATTACCTGCACTGTAATCATCATAATTAAAACCCCAGTCCGTCCATAGAGGATTCGGCACTGGCAGAGGATAATGCATATCCTTGGTCGTCTCTACATGCTGCATCGTGCCTGGATGCGTTCGTTCAAACATGAGATATGGGCCGAAAAAGATAAAGGGAATTTTGGAAACTGTACTGAAAATCGTCTTAAAAATTTTATAAAAAATCCTGATATGCATGGATTCACGCATATCAGGCAAAAATGAAGGAATTTTGGGTTTAGGAACTGACTTGAATTTCGACATATTTTTGATAAAAAAATGGTGTACATGGAACAGATGTTCCACATACACCATTCAAGCCTTAGCTTGTGTGCTTATGTCTAATTGGGATCTTTTACTTAAAACTACTTTCACAGCATCTCCTGGGTTCTATAACAGACCCGGGTATCCCCCCACCACTTTTGCTCCCCCCACCACTTTTTCTGGGGTGGGGGGCAATTAGGATAATTATAGTGGGGGGAGGTAATTTGTAATTGCAATAAATGTAATTAGAATAATTAGATTGGGAGGTAATTTGTAATTGCGTAATTAGTAATTTGTAATTGCGTAATTAGTAATTTGTAATTGTGTAATTGGATTATTGCGCTGTAATTAGACTAGTATAATTGCAATATGTCTAATAAATGTAATTAGAATAATTAGATTGGGAGGTAATTTGTAATTGCGTAATTAGTAATTTGTAATTGTCCTTAATTACCCTTAATTACCCTTAATTATCCTTAGTTATCCTTAATTATCCTTAGTTATCCTTAATTATCCTTAATTATTGTAATTGCGTAATTAGTAATTTGTAATTATTGTAATTGCGTAATTAGTAATTTGTAATTGCGTAATTAGTAATTTGTAATTGTGGAATTGGATTATTGCGCTGTAATTAGACTAGTATAATTGCAATATGTCTAATAAATGTAATTAGAATAATTAGATTGGGAGGTAATTTGTAATTGCGTAATTAGTAATTTGTAATTGTCCTTAATTACCCTTAATTACCCTTAATTATCCTTAGTTATCCTTAATTATCCTTAGTTATCCTTAATTATCCTTAATTACCCTTAATTATCCTTAATTATCCTTAATTACCCTTAATTATCCTTAGTTATCCTTAATTACCCTTAATTATCCTTAATTACCCTTAATTATCAATAATTATCCTTAATTATCCTTAATTACCCTTAATTATCATTGATTATCCCTAATTATATTTTAATTATCCTTAATTATTCATAGTGATACAATAATATCATTTCTAGACAGTGACAATTAATTTTAAACGTCGTATGAGCAGAGAAACCCTCGATTTCAATTCAAACAAATCAAAATAATGATATGCCTCTTTTAATCTGTTTTACTGAATAATGGGAATGGCTCTCTTCAACCGTCTGTAAAACTATTTTTTCTTCAAGCGTATTAAAATGTCTAAATTGTGCTACCAAAAACAGAATTAGAAATAGGACATTATTTTACTAATAACAAAATGTTAATACAGAACGCCACCGTGGTGGAAATTTTTTAACTAGTAACATAATGTTAGTATGGAAAGCCACCAGAGCGGCCGGTGACGCGCTATCTACAAACCATCTGTCATATATTATGTCATTACTCATTAGTGTACTGGTTATGTTGATATTCGGAGTCACAGGCGCCTGTCGCTGTGATGAGCTAATTTGAATAATTGTACAGGGTCATCACGCGAAAATGTCCTTTTTTGAAATAACTCAGCCATTTTTCATGTTATGACATAGATGTAAAGACATTCTTAACTAGTTTTTTCCGCAGAATCTAAATTTTTAATAAAAAAAAACAATAACGCATCGCATTTCTGAAATACGACATAATACTTTCTCTTTAAATAAAACACTCTGTATATTTTGAAACAGTTAGATACTGCTTCTCTTTCTGAATTTAAAAATGTAAACATATCTTATGTTATCTCAAATGGTTTTTGAGATATTTATATTTGATGATATTTAAAATTTGATATATAAATTTGACGATATTAAAATAACGTGACCGATTTTGTTAAATAAATTTTGAAAACAAAGAAAAACATTAAGCATAATGAGAAAATGATCTCTGAGAAACATATAATGTTGATTTCATACATTTATTTAACAAAGAAAATATTAACAAACATTAAAAAAATAAAAAATTTTAACAAACAATTACAGAAATCATTTTCTCATTATGGTTAATGTTTTTCTTTGTTTTAAAAATTTATTTAACAAAATCGGTCACTTTCTTTTAATATCGTCAAATTTATATATCAGATTTTAATATCATCAAAATATCATCAAATCTAAATATCTCAAAAACCATTTGAGATAACGTAAGATATGTTGACATTTTTGAATTCAGAAAGAGAAGCAGAATCAAAATATTTCAAAATATACAGAGTGTTCTATTTAAAAGAGAAAGTATTAAGTCGTATTTCTGAAATGTGATGCGTTATTGTTTTTTTGATTGAAAATTTAGATTCTGTGGAAAAAACTAGTTAAGAATGTCTTTACATCTATGTCATAACATGAAAAATGGCTGAGTTATTTCAAAAAAGGACATTTTCGCGTGATGACCCTGTACATCTATAATAAATAAATAAAAAAAATGTTTGCATTTTAATACGCTTGAAGAAAAAATAGTATATATTACACGGAGTAGAACGCCTTTTTTTGTATTTCGCCCAGCTTGTGGCATACATAACTGGTTAAAACCCAAATAGTACAAAATTCGCAAATAATCGTCGTGAATGAACAATTGTGATAAAATATAATGTTACAATTAACCTAAACCTACACTTAATCAAAGGTGGAAATTTCTATAGTTTTAAAACTAAAAAAAAAAAATTTGGTTATCTTCATATGCAGTTAATGGTCATATTCTTTTGATACATACTGTATAAAAATGTAAATTAACTTTTAGTACAAAATATTGAAATTATATGATTGCTGCGGCTCTCGACGGCCCTGAGATTTGAGATGAGCATTAAACACAAATAATACAAGGTTTCGCAAATAACCCCTACTTTATTTAAAAAATAAACACTTAATTGAAAAGTACAAAATCTAGGGTAGTGCACATTCCACTTGAAGACAATCTTATGGTCGACCTTCCCGCTCAACAAAGCCAAAGGGCAAGCTACCTGTCTTAATTTATTGGGGGCGCTAGTGCAATAGAAATACTAAAGCGCCGTACAAAACACAAGCAATAAATTCAAGCAACTGCCCTACTGTCACTGCGGTTTAACGACTCCGGTTTTGCCTCGGATTATTTGCGCTCCATTACTAAATGTATAAAATCCTAACCCATCAATCGGCGCTGCTTCAATAAAACTCTGGAAATGTTTAATACAGGAAATACTTGTAATGTCTATTGTCTATTGAGCAGAGAAACCCTCGATTTCAATTCAAACAAATCAAAATAATTATATGCCTCTTTTAATCTGTTTTACTGAATAATGGGAATGGCTTTCTTCAACCGTCTGTAAAACTATTTTATCTGGTGGCGCGCGTCATAATGACATCATTATGTCATTTGTTTATAGTGACATAAGTAAGTTCATTATGATATTTGTATCATAATGAAATTCCAGAAAGCACTAGTGCCATAATGAGATTCAAAAAGTACTATTACAATAATTTTATTTGACTTGTGTAAAAATTCTATATCTTTACCATCAATAAAATAAGTTTAGAAGATAATATACGTGCTAGATCAAAAAATTTTATTCAAAATACAATTTAACTTAACTAATTATTATAAATTGCAAAAGAGCAATTAAAACTGAACCTTCATTTATCATCACATTCTTCGTGTTCTTACTGGTACACCATTCCTCATTACGAGCAAACACAGGTTCATATACAAGCCGTGATTTTTCAGGCAAAAGAGAGTCCACGACATTCCCTGCAATTTCTTTCAAATCGGAGGGTAAACTTTCATCATAATCACCATATAATGTTTTAATTCGTTCAATACATATTCAATTTGCAACTTATAGCAGTGTTTGACAGCTAAATAAACAATTTGTTGATGCGTTGTCAAGGAAACGGTAAGGCACAGGTCACTTACAATTTTTTAAATAAATAACTTAATGCACCTGCCATCGTTTCAAAAATACGAAATTTTAAATTTTTAGAAAAATATAATTTTACATTGATATGCCACACCAGATTTGCGATGAATGTCACATAAAAGCGGGGAGGGGAAACTTCAAGAAATTTATCCCCTACAACCAACATTCGTGGCGGAGTTATGAAGACTTCAAGAAATGGCAGCGGGGCTACGATAGAATGAAAGTGGCGTGTTCAATATGTTGTAAGAAAATGTTAAGAACTAACATTTACAGACACATGAATAACGTACATAATCAATTTGAAAATAATATCTTCTAATTGCACATAATAAAAATAATAAATAAATTTGAATAAACTTGAAAATGGCATCTTATAATTGTACATTTTTTTTTTTTATATAATAAACGATTTCCAAACATAATTCATATTTCTATTTTATATACTCAGAATAATTGTAAAACTTGGGCTACGAAACGCTTAGTTCCGAGATAAAGAAACACGTAAAATAAATTTCAAAATGGAAAATATCAACGGTTTCATAATTCCGACCATTTGTAGTGCACAGCAAAAGACACAGTTCCCCGAAATCCTATGGTTTATTACCTAATAGACTAGAAATATATCTATAGATCTGTATACGTCCAACTTGACAGCGTTTTAACAAAAGCAAGCGAAAACAATGACTCTGACCTACTTTGTCTATACATAGAAAGGGGTATTTTAGTTGGTCAGTTTGCATTAAGATTTGAATCGCAGGTAGCTTTCAGCCAGTCGAAAACAATATTCAATTCTCGCTTTACAAACTGATAAAAAGGGGCAGTTATGTGAAAGAGTCAACTTCTAAGGCAATATTTACTGTTGCATTTTGTATACCATCATATTATGAGTATAACATTTTCAAGGATCGATTTATTGCCGTGTAAACGGACATAATAGGCCTTAAGCAGGTACGTTCAACTTGACACCACTTTAAAAGTGTGTTAGACCAATAAACGGATTTTTTTTTAATTCAAAATCAAAGAAAACAATAAAGCGTATTATTTATGTATGACATTTGAAAAAGGAAACAATAGACATTAAATACTGCATAGCGTTTCAATGTAGACATGCAAAAGGGCGTCACCATTACGAACTATGGAATATAAAACGGGGGAGGTTTAACACCAAGCCAGTTGAGTGCCAACATTTAAAGATGCCTTCTAATACAAAATTCTTGAACGAGTTAGCAGAAAACGATATCGGTGCAATGGTGATACACCGAGATGGCGTAGACCACATTGTCCGAGAGATGCTCTTGAACCGCGATGCTGTTGACCAGGTGGGTGCCGTCAACCAGGAGGATCCCGCCAATCAGGAGGATCTCGCTAATCAGGAGGATCTCGCTAATCAGGAGGATGCCGATCAGATTGATGTCGACCTGATTCCCACCAACGTAGATGAGGGTTTTGGGGATGACGTAGAGGACGAAGCCGGGGAGTTAGCCTTCTCCGGAAAAACACTATGGAATAATGTTGGTCGGGGGAAGTTATATTGTACGTCGGTGTCGTTCGTTATAATCAGGACCCGGCCGGATGAAACCAAACGCTTCTTGTGTGGGGGGTGTTACATAAACTATTCGCGAATCGTAACCGGTTGGCATCAACACGTCGACATCCATAAGACAACGACGATAGAGGGTGTATTGTTTTTAAAATGTGAAAGTTGTGACACAAATATGCAGCAACTACGGCTTATGGAAATTTGTTGTACCTGCAATAACATAAATAAAACCAAAATGTGAATGATACATTATGTTTAACTAAATTAGTTATTATATAACTATATAAGTAGTATATAGCACTATTTTATACATAAATATTAAGAAATTGTTAGGATATTAATTATATTATACTTACTATATCACATTTAACAACATTATGAATAAACTAGAAATAATACAATAATGGATTCTGAACGTTGTGTATGATAAGAAAATAACTTACCCCAATGATGAGCTTTATAATCTTGCTAATGTTCTTGATATTAGACAATTTTTTGTGCAGGATTAATCTTGGAAAAAAATACAAAAAAATTGGTATTCTATATAATTATCAGATCAGTGGTATAGGGTATAATGATGTGACATTTGTAATACCTTTTGCAAAAAAAAACCATTGTACGAAGATCTTCCTAAATCCTCGAATATATAACCATGTACCAAGTGATCTAAAAAATAAACTCGCTAACAATGTTTAAGAAGATCCAAAAAAAAAAATGGATGCTTTCTAAGTCTCATACACATATATTACTATCAATTAATTAACAAATAAATGTATATTTTTAAACTTGTGTTTTTTCTTTTATAATTGCAGTGATAATATGGAGTGTCTGTAAAACAATGTTTGTAGGAGGCACAGCTGTTGGGGGTGGGGTCAGAATAAACTCTAAGAATATTACATGATTTTAATATGCTACAAAAGTAGTTTGGATATAAACATTCAACTTTCAATTGGTGTTGTAATTGTTAATTATTAATAATCAATTAGCTTTTACCAAGGAAATGTAAGATTATGCGCACACTGTAAAAAAGCGTTTATGTAATTTTACATAAGAAATCATTGGCAACTTTTATTACCAATGATTAGAACGGTAAATTTACAATGTATTGTAATATTACAAATTATTGTAAATGTCCCTTCCTACTTGCAAATTTACATAAATGATATGCACGTCTACACACCAAATATGTATATTTAAATTGCACTCTGGGATTTTTACAAGCAGTGACAGGAAGATGACAAAGCATGTATGTTTTTTTTTTATTATTTGAACGTTATGGATATTTACTTGCCACATTAGTACTTTTACATAGTAATAACGTATTCCCACTTGTTGGAGCGGTAATTTTACAAGTAATAAATGGAATATTTCAAATTATACATGTGTTTTTACTGAGACTTTATGAATATATTCATAATATATCTGTATATTTACATCCCAATGATGTATTTTTACTAATCGCAACAGCACTTTCACATATGATTTTCACAATATTATAATAATAGTTTAAATTTTAATTGTGGCATTTCATAAATTATTTCTCTTCCTTTTCTTTTTGGGGTTTATTACCACATTTCTTTGAGATTCCTATCCAAAAAAGTTGATTTATCTAAAAAATATTCAAAATTAACAGTTTAAAACTGGGAAATAACGTCTACGCCTTTGACGTAATGTCAGAGGATCGCCCACTTAGTTATTACATACATATTTTATCAATTTTAAAAAAATTACTGATAGTGCAAGAAGTTGTTTACTATTTTGCTAATAAATTAAAAATGAATGATGAAAAAACGCAGGAATTTATCTTTTCTACGAGTAACAAGACAACAACAGATGCAAGTGTCAAATTACTAGGAATCATGATGAATTAAACTGATCTAGCCATGCTGAATAGCTGAGTCATAAATTAGCAAGTATGATATTTTTTTCTGCTTACAAAAGAAAGCGATAAGAATTATCACTAGCTCTAGTTATAGGGAACATTAGTAGATAAATAAATAGTGATCTGTTAATTTTATTATCATATTCACTACACCAAAAATTGTATACAGGGTGTTCCACTTAAGTCAGATTCTTCCATAGCTCTCTTATTATAAATTTAAGAGAAAAATGTTTCAAATAAAAGTTACGCTGAATTATGCGGTGTATATACAGAAAATAGTTTAGAATACACAGGATGTTCCATTTCACCTGGACGCTATACAACTTCGTTATTTTAAATGGAACACCCTGTATATCTGTGTATTTTTGGATTCCTGACTTAATTTTAAGTTGATTTTATGTATCATACATTGTGCCCAAAACATACCGTTTCCGAGATATTCAAGTTTTTTTGAGAAATTTCACGATTACAGCGCTCTGAATATTGCTAGATAGCTTCTAAGCCATAAGAGCTAGAAACTTGCGGTTTGCATAGTTCGATTTACCACGAATTGCGCTATCATTTCCACTATTAGAAAAATATGGTAAGTAGTATAAAGTGGTAAATATCGGTACCTGCATTTGACAATCTTTCAACAGGAATAACTTCTTTTTTTCAAATTAAATGACCCATATTTTTTTCCACCGTTGGATTAAAAATTAAATTCTCTTTCGATTGATATAAGGTTGTCCATATTTATCTTTAACAGTTTTCGAGAAAAATGCAATTCTTTCTAAAGTTTGAAAAACGAGCTGCCTACAGCGTAAAGTAGGCTTTGCCAATATCGCTTAAAGCATCGTTTCAATGTTATGTACGTTCATCTCGACAAACAAATTGTATTGTGAATTGTTTTCGTTTTTCCCGGTAAAAATCCGGTCACCAACAATGACATCGCGTGAATTTAAAATTTATAAAACATGCCAGTAACAATATTACTGGCATGTTTAAAAAGTGATCTAACAAACAAAACTAAACCACTAACAATAACGAAAACCAAACGCAACATGATAGAAAATTCTTAACGCAATAAAAAAGGGTAGGTGAACTTAAAGTGCAATTTTACATTAAGTGTTCGAAATGTCCTCCGTCTTTTAATGAGGTGGAGCACCATCCTGTTGTAACCACATCCTTCGAAGGGTTGCTAAAGGAATGTCGCCCAACAAATCATCCAAAGTGTTTCGCAGAAAGTCCAAATAAATTCTTCCTGTCAAGTGTCGATTAAAAAAGAATGGTCCAATGATGTGGCCTCCTAAAATTCCCGTCCACACGTTCAAGGACCACCTGTATTGGCTACCGGTTGTCTGGAATTGGTGCGGATTTACCGTGTCATAATAAAGACAATTATGGCGGTTAACAAAGCCATTTTTGTGGAAAGTTGACTCATCCGAAAACATGACCTGTTTAAAAAAAATTTCTTCCTCTCTCAAGTGCCCACTGACAAAATGCCTGCCTCCGTTGAAAGTCTCCTTCGAGTAACTCCTGGTGTAATTGGATGTGGTAAGGATGATATTTGTGTTTCTTTAAAATCCTATGTACTGATGTTGTACTAATATCCGTCGTTTGACTAATTTGTCGCACACTAAGTTGAGAGTTTTCCTGTTTGCATCCCAATACTAGATATTCGTTTTAATCTGTAACTACTGTGCTAGTGCGATTCCGTTTTTTGCATTCGATGTTACCACTATTTATAAACTTCGTATTTAAGTCAATGCGATGTTTTAAACAAAATTTGCAAAGCCTACTTTATGCTGTAGGCAGCTCGTTTTTCAAACTTTAGGAAGAATTGCATCTTTCTCGAAAACTGTTAAAGATAAATATGGACAACCTTATATCAATCGAAAGAGAATTTAATTTTGAATCCAACGGTGGAAAAAAATATGGGTCATTTCATTTGAAAAAAAGAAGTTATTCCTGTTGAAAGATTGTCAAATGCAGGTACCGATATTTACCACTTTATACTACTTACCATATTTTTCTAATAGTGGAAATGATAGCGTAATTCGTGGTAAATCGAACTATGCAAACCGCAAGTTTCTAGCTCTTATGGCTTAGAAGCTATCTAGCAATATTCAGAGCGCTGTAATCGTGAAATTTCTCAAAAAAACTTGAATATATCGGAAACGGTATGTTTTGGGCACAATGTATGATACATAAAGTCTACCTAAAATTAAGTCAGGAATCCAAAAATACACAGATATACAGGGTGTTCCATTTAAAATAACGAAGTTGTATAGCGTCCAGGTGAAATGGAACATCCTGTGTATTCAAAAATATTTTCTGTATATACACCGCATAATTCAGCGTAACTTTTATTTGAAACATTTTTCTCTTAAATTTATAATAAGAGAGCTATGGAAGAATCCGACTTAAGTGGAACACCCTGTATGTCTACAGTAAACAATATGATATTGTCAATAATTTAATAAATTAATTGTAAGTCATTTTAAAACATTTATTTACTTAATAAACTCTAAGAATATTACATGATTTTGTGTTCATAGTTTTATAAGGTACAATAAATGAAATGCACATTAATTTTATTTCCTATTTTTATTATACTACACAACTAAAAAATACCTTAGCATAATTAGAACAGTTTTATTTTAAATACACAATTACATTTTAACTAAACTATACCTACATCTAAAATAATTTTACAATCATCCTAATTATACATACAATTACTTAAACTGAATAATCTCTATATATAAGTCATCTATTAGCTTTAAAGCCACAAAAGGTAATACATCCTTATGCACATGTAAAGTCGACGTGTTAGAAATTTTATTCATAATTGTCTAAGTTTTATCCAGTCTCACCACATATATGGAGTTATCTCTGTATTAAAGTCATACAATTGATTTTTCTTAGCAATCCTGAATCCTTGGATGAAAAACCATCTACTACTATACGGTTGAGAAAGTCATCTTTGGAATTGATTTTTCTTACCATAGCTGTAAAGAAAATGTGATTTTTTAGCATAACGACAAAAAAAAAACATGTATTAACTATTTTAGGTGGGTATATACTTACGTTTTATTATACTTGGTACGTTATTTCCATATTCTAGCTCCTTATTAAAGTCACACAGCTGATTTTTCTTAGCAATCCCGAATCCTTGGATGAAAAACCATCCGCTATTCGGTTGAGAAAGTCATCTTTGGAACTGATTTTTTCTTAGCAATCCCGAATCCTTGAATGAAAAACCATCTACTATACGGTTGAGAAAGCCATCTTTGGAATTGATTTTCTTACCATAGCTGTAAAGAAAATGTGATTTTTTAGCATAACGACAAACAAAAAACATGTAATAACTATTTTAAGTGGGTATATACTTACGTTTTATTATACTTGGTACGTTATTTCCATATTCTAGATCCTTATTAAAGTCACACAGCTGATTTTTCTTAGCAATCCCGAATCCTTGGATGAAAAACCATCTACTATATGGTTGAGAAAGCCATCTTTGGAATTGATTTTCTTACCATAGCTGTAAAGAAAATGTGATTTTTTAGTATAACGACAAACAAAAAAAAACATGTATTAACTATTTTAAGTGGCATATCTTAAAGTGGTTATCTACTTACGTCTTTATTAATTATGATTTGTTTGGTTACCGCCCACTGTGTGCAACTGTTTTTTTTCCGCGGATTTAAGAAAATGTTATTTACCGCGGATTTAAGAAAATGTTATTTACCGCGGATTTAAGAAAATGTTATTTACCGCAGATTTAAACAATTGTTAATAAATTTTAACGCTTTCAAGGACTTCTCAAGAGCGATGCGTCGACGCTCTACGTCTGCCATTATTGTGGCTGCCTCATTTAGCCTCTCATTGAAGTTGGCGGTCAACACATTAATTTGTTCAGTTAACGCGTTGGCCTGCAGGTGAATATTTTGTACTTCAATGAGAGCCGCCGCATCGTTTTCAGAGGCCCTCATATTCTCTTCATGCCTTCTCATTATTTCACGATAGTGATTTATAAACAATTTAAAAGAATTTTTTATTTCTGGCTGTGAAGAGAACATGTCATCATCATCTGATTCCGCTGGCGGAGATGGTGGCGGTAATACCACATTAGAGCAATGAGCTTATTCTAGTGTGATAGTTGCCGGTAAAGGTGGTAATACTACATTGGAACAACTAGGTTGCTCCAAGGTATTATTACCCACTATAGGTGGTAAATCAGCATTCGAACAACCCACCTGTGGCTGTTCGAATCCTCCATTAACAACCTGCAGATCTACCGTATTCTGCACTATCCGATTCTCCTGAGAAATTTCTCTACAAGTTTTTGCTTTTTTTGAACTGGATAGTGAAGCTTTCGGTTGAACCTTCTTCTTTCCTTTACATTTCGATGTCACCAATCATGACTGTGGCCTCTTTCGCCTTTTCGTTGGTACGAAGTCTGAATCATTGGAATCATCCGAACTCGCCATCAGCGACAAGAATGATGATGGACGTTGAAATTTATTAACTGTTCGACCACCCTGACGATGCTCTGAACTCAAATCACTGTGACTATTTACAGTTGCATTGACCGGTTCAACATCGCATTCAATACTACCGATATCATCATCATGGACGATGATTATCGTGTCATCAGAATGGTTACTGAAATCATCCTCCTGTAGATGTAATACCGGTAAGTCTATTACAGGGTGGCTTGAATTGTAACGCTCCTGGTAGTCACGATATGTGGGTTGTAATGATGCCTCTTCAAGTGTAGGCATATTGCGGCCTACGATAGTATCACTGCAGGGGATTCGCACATCCTGTAAAATATTTATACGAGCTCTCCCAGATTTAGCCCAAATTGGGCTGCCACGTGCAGTCTGGGCCACCCACAGGATTTTCTATCGTTTGTGGCACTATGCTTGTTAACATCGTTAACAGCTGCAAACTCGATGCAACATTACCCCCATCGCTACAGCTACCACGAGATACGCGTTCATGTCGCACCATAATGAATTTAATATAAGTATAAGTACAAAAAAAAAGACGAGAATAGGGAGCTTCTTTGCACACTTGCACACAGTTTCAGAAAAATATATGGAATGAAACTTAAGTTGGTTTATCAACTCACACGTAAACTGTTTCCACCACTCTACAGGTATCATTCTTCAGCCCTATTGGCGAACAACGGGACCACCAGCCCCCAACCCCAACTACACAAAAAAAAGGTGGGACTGATTGTTTTTTTCACCATTATTGCTAATTAACATATAGTTTGCCGGCTTTTGGATATATATCTATTGTTTTCTGATTATATTCCTTCTTCATATGGTATAACTACCACAAGTTAAAATTTCTTAGACACATTTGTTGATAAATGACATTATTTAAAAAAAAAACATATCCAACTTGATATACTCGCATTGATGTTTCATATCTAAACATATAAGGGTTTTTAATAAACATAATTTAGTTAGTGTCAGAGACGTACTAACAAAAATGAGAAAATAAATTTTGCAATATGTTCCTCGATTGATGGTGTGTCTTTCGAAGTGCTACAGACGGTGCAGCAAATTTTTCAACTCTCCATTTGTCCTACTTTAACCATATATCTTTGCGCGTGATCCGTATATTATCCTCATATTGGAGGGATTGAAGAATTCCAAACGCATATTAACCATATAAATCGTTATTTGGTACTATAATAGCTTTTTAATAAGTACCTTTTACAATTTTATTGTTTGAACCTATAATGTGCTTTTGTATTGACGTGATTGATTTCTTATGATCCATTTGTATTGGGCTGTCGTAACCTTTTGTTAGAGAGCCACGCTTTATAAGTGTCCGGTAGCTGTACCTTTTTTTTTTTTTTCGGAAAGTCGACCCACCGGCCGTATTAGTCATTGTTAAAGTTGGGCGTATACAGATCTATAGATAAGGTTATATTTCTAGTCTATTAGGTAATAAACCATAGGATTTCGGGGAACTGTGTCTTTTGCTGTGCACTACAAATGGTCGGAATTATGAAACCGTTGATATTTTCCATTTTGAAATTTATTTTACGTGTTTCTTTATCTCGGAACTAAGCGTTTCATAGCCCAAGTTTTACAATTATTCTGAGTATATAAAATAGAAATATGAATTATGTTTGGAAATCGTTTATTATATATAAAAAAAAAAAATGTACAATTATAAGATGCCATTTTCAAGTTTAATCAAATTTATTTATTTATTTATTTAAAAAATAGTAAGTGACCTGTGCCTTACCGTTTCCTTGACAACGCATCAACAAATTGTTTATTTAGCTGTCAAACACTGCTATAAGTTGCAAATTGAATATGTATTGAACGAATTAAAACATTATATGGTGATTATGATGAAAGTTTACCCTCCGATTTGAAAGAAATTGCAGGGAATGTCGTGGACTCTCTTTTGCCTGAAAAATCACGGCTTGTATATGAACCTGTGTTTGCTCGTAATGAGGAATGGTGTACCAGTAAGAACACGAAGAATGTGATGATAAATGAAGGTTCAGTTTTAATTGCTCTTTTGTAATTTATAATAATTAGTTAAGTTAAATTGTATTTTGAATAAAATTTTTTGATCTAGCACGTATATTATCTTCTAAACTTATTTTATTGATGGTAAAGATATAGAATTTTTACACAAGTCAAATAAAGTTATTGTAATAGTACTTTTTGAATCTCATTATGGCACTAGTGCTTTCTGGAATTTCATTATGATACAAATATCATAATGAACTTACTTATGTCACTATAATGTATTGAACGAATTAAAACATTATATGGTGATTATGATGAAAGTTTACCCTCCGATTTGAAAGAAATTGCAGGGGATGTCGTGGACTCTCTTTTGCCTGAAAAATCACGGTTTGTATTGTATATGAACCTGTGTTTGCTCGTAATGAGGAATGGTGTACCAGTAAGAACACGAAGAATGTGATGATAAATGAAGGTTCAGTTTTAATTGCTCTTTTGCAATTTATAATAATTAGTTAAGTTAAATTGTATTTTGAATAAAATTTTTTGATCTAGCACGTATATTATCTTCTAAACTTATTTTATTGATGGTAAAGATAAAGAATTTTTACACAAGTCAAATAAAATTATTGTAATAGTACTTTTTGAATCTCATTATGGCACTAGTGCTTTCTGGAATTTCATTATGATACAAATATCATAATGAACTTACTTATGTCACTATAAACAAATGACATAATGATGTCATTATGACGCGCGCCACCAGATAAAATAGTTTTACAGACGGTTGAAGAGAGCCATTCCCATTATTCAGTAAAACAGATTAAAAGAGGCATATAATTATTTTGATTTGTTTGAATTGAAATCGAGGGTTTCTCTGCTCAATAGACAATAGACATTACAAGTATTTCCTGTATTAAACATTTCCAGAGTTTTATTGAAGCAGCGCCGATTGATGGGTTAGGATTTTATACATTTAGTAATGGAGCGCAAATAATCCGAGGCAAAACCGGAGTCGTTAAGCCGCAGTGACAGTAGGGCAGTTGCTTGAATTTATTGCTTGTGTTTTGTACGGCGCTTTAGTATTTCTATTGCACTAGCGCCCCCAATAAATTAAGACAGGTAGCTTGCTCTTTGGCTTTGTTGAGCGGGAAGGTCGACCATAAGATTGTCTTCAAGTGGAATGTGCACTACCCTAGATTTTGTACTTTTCAATTAAGTGTTTATTTTTTAAATAAAGTAGGGGTTATTTGCGAAACCTTGTATTATTTGTGTTTAATGCTCATCTCAAATCTCAGGGCCGTCGAGAGCCGCAGCAATCATATAATTTCAATATTTTGTACTAAAAGTTAATTTACATTTTTATACAGTATGTATCAAAAGAATATGACCATTAACTGCATATGAAGATAACCAAAATTTTTTTTTTTTTTAGTTTTAAAACTATAGAAATTTCCACCTTTGATTAAGTGTAGGTTTAGGTTAATTGTAACATTATATTTTATCACAATTGTTCATTCACGACGATTATTTGCGAATTTTGTACTATTTGGGTTTTAACCAGTTATGTATGCCACAAGCTGGGCGAAATACAAAAAAGGCGTTCTACTCCGTGTAATATATACTATTTTTTCTTCAAGCGTATTAAAATGCAAACATTTTTTTTATTTATTTATTATAGATGTACAATTATTCAAATTAGCTCATCACAGCGACAAGCGCCTGTGACTCCGAATATCAACATAACCACTACACTAATGAGTAATGACATAATATATGACAGATGGTTTGTAGATAGCGCGTCACCGGCCGCTCTGGTGGCTTTCCATACTAACATTATGTTACTAGTAAAATAATTTCCACCACGGTGGCGTTCTGTATTAACATTTTTGTTATTAGTAAAATAATGTCCTATTTCTAATTATGTTTTTGGTAGCACAATTTAGACATTTTAATACGCTTGAAGAAAAAATAGTTTTACAGACGGTTGAAGAGAGCCATTCCCATTATTCAGTAAAACAGATTAAAAGAGGCATATAATTATTTTGATTTGTTTGAATTGAAATCGAGGGTTTCTCTGCTCATACGACGTTTAAAATTAATTGTCACTGTCTAGAAATCATATTATTGTATCACTATGAATAATTAAGGATAATTAAAATATAATTAGGAATAATCAATGATAATTAAGGGTAATTAAGGATAATTAAGGATAATTATTGATAATTAAGGGTAATTAAGGATAATTAAGGGTAATTAAGGATAACTAAGGATAATTAAGGGTAATTAAGGATAATTAAGGGTAATTAAGGGTAATTAAGGATAATTAAGGGTAATTAAGGATAATTAAGGATAACTAAGGATGATTAAGGATAATTAAGGGTAATTAAGGATAACTAAGGATAATTAAGGGTAATTAAGGATAATTAAGGATAATTAAGGGTAATTAAGCGTAATTAAGGATAATTAGGGGTAATTAATTATAATTAAGGGTAATTAAGGATAATTAAGGATAATTAAGGGTAATTAAGGATAATTAAGGGTAATTAGGGATAATTAAGGGTAATTAAGGATAATTAAGGGTAAATAAGGATAATTAGGGGTAATTAAGGATAAATAATGATAATTAAAATTTAATAAAGATTCTTTGTGGACTCTCTAAAGAACACAACTCGTGGGTTGATAGAGCTTCTCCTGTTTAAAATTGTCACTGTCTAGAAAATATATTATTGTATCATTACATGGTTATGTCATATGAAATATTTTTTATGTATAATAAATAAATAATAAAACGAATGTACTCAAGAATGCTTTCCAAGAAGCCGTACGGCTTTTACGTAATATATTTAAATGATTCATGTCGCCTGTTTTGTGAACCCATAATGTGGTACATCGATTTCTTTTGTCAAATTTCTTTTGTCTATAACCTTGCTAACTTAAAATTTTAAGGAAGGACCCCTATGTAGGTAGTCATTAAATGTATACAAAAGCAACAGTAAACCCCATCCGATTTAAAGACACCAAACAATAAAATGTAACAATATTAATAATTACGAGATAGTTAATTCCCTATGATAAAGTCATAGAAGAAGTGTCTTATAACAATGTAATACCCTTATGTACTGCCTGCACTAGCCGCCTATGCTATATTGTTTAACGGTTTTAAGTCGACCGCCCTAATGGCATACCCTCGATTTCAGGTAGGTACCGTTCGCGTGAGCCACCCGGCCTACGTACCTGTGTCCTTTATTCAAACCCATTGTCTGTCGAACAAATGGGAGCTATAAATTTAACCAACTATTTTGTTTCGAGATATGCGACAGTAAAAACTAAAAGCTGATTTAATCTTTGATCATTAGAAATTAAATGCGATGTCGCTTGTTCTTTTATCCCTAGAAAATAAATGCATTTCGATGTCAAATTTATTGCAATATTTCGACACCTACTTTATAGAATTCTAACAATGAATTTGTAGGTACTCAAACTGTTGTGTGACACTAACTTGATGCAATTACATCAGACTAATTACTTTATTTGCGTATTGCATGCGACACTAATTAATATACAATTACACTATACCTACACTAATTACTATACCGAGACGTAATGCTAATATACCAGATCCCTTGTTAGCGATATTGAATGACATATATTTTTGACAATTAAGAGCGCATAATTTAACAGGTAATATACCAGACCCCCTTGTTAGCGATACTGAATGACATATATTTTTGACAAATAAGAGCACATAATTTAGCAATTGATGCACTAATTAATATACAATTGTACCAATTCATTTAGATATATTTCAATTATACTAGTCTAATTACGGCGCAATAATCCAATTACTTTCATTTCTCCAATTGATGCACTAATTAATATACAATTGTACCAATTCAATTAGATATATTGCAATTATACTAGTCTATATTTTTGACAAATAAGAGCGCATAATTTAGCAATTGATGCACTAATTAATATACAATTGTACCAATTCAATTAGATATATTGCAATTATACTAGTCTAATTACAGCGCAATAATCCAATTACTTTCATTTCTCCAATTGATGCACTAATTAATATACAATTGTACCAATTCAATTAGATATATTGCAATTATACTAGTCTAATTACAGCGCAATAATCCAATTACTTTCATTAGATATATTGCAATTATACTAGTCTAATTACAGCGCAATAATCCAATTACTTTCATTTCTCCAATTGATGCACTAATTAATATACAATTGTACAATTCAATTAGATATATTGCAATTATACTAGTCTAATTACAGCGCAATAATCCAATTACACAATTACAAATTACTAATTACGCAATTACAAATTACCTCCCAATCTAATTATTCTAATTACATTTATTAGATATATTGCAATTATACTAGTCTAATTACAGCGCAATAATCCAATTACACAATTACAAATTACTAATTACGCAATTACAAATTACTAATTACGCAATTACAAATTACCTCCCAATCTAATTATTCTAATTACATTTATTGCAATTACAAATTACCTCCCCCCACTATAATTATCCTAATTGCCCCCCCCACCCCAGAAAAAGTGGTGGGGGGAGCAAAAGTGGTGGGGGTATACCCGGGTCCGCCTATACTCTTCTACTTAGGTGTCGAAGAGGTTGACAAGTAAATTATTTATATTGATATTAAAATTTAATCATTCAAAATATCATTTGGTTTATTTAAATAAATAATTTGTTACTGTTTGTTTTTTAATTTTATTGAATTATTATTGCATATAAAGAAAAATAAAGTTGTTTGGTGGTATATCAATAGCAGAACCGACTATAATTCCCTGAAAGTAGTAAGTATAAAGTTATATTAAAGTAAAATCATAAAACAATACAATATAGTAATATATATATATATATATATATATATATATATATATATATATATATATATATATATATATATATATATATAGCGCATAAACACTTTAGAAGCACTTGTAGAATACTTAAGAACCATTGATGATCACAGAAATGGATGGAAGAAATCATTTCGAGACGATAGGCAGACAGACAAACAGAGAAACAAGATTATTACAATCAAAACAACGAAGGACGAAATAATTACAACCAAAAGTATAAAAAGTACAATAACGGAAATGGAAGTTATGAGAATAGAGGACAAAACAGGGACAGCAATCAAGAAAACAAGGGACAAAATAGAACACAGTACAATAATAACAATGGAAACAAGGAAATGAACGGAAACAATGAAAAAAGACAGGTACATTGGGAAGACAGACAGGGACAAAAAAGACAAGAAGGTAACTGGAATCACAAGACGACATATGCACAACAAGCAAACATAAACATTCAACCAGACACATAAAAAAACTACGCAAATACACAACAAGATATACACCAAATAGAAACACAAGCACAAATACATATACGACAACCGAACCAGGATTTTTAAATAAAAAAATTCTGACCACCTCATATGAACACATGCGAGAATTTATTGACAACGAGCTTGATCTTGAACAAAACAAACATACATCAGACAGCCAATTACCTATCATAAACCTAAAAGTACAGAACATAAAATTAATAGCATTATTAGATACAGGAGCAGAACTTAGTTTAATAAATGAAAAAATTTTACAAGAAAATAAACATAATTTTGATCAACAAACAATAAAAATATCAAAAATACGGTTAATTAACGCTACTGGTAAGAAATTTGCTGAAAGTAATAGAGTCATCAACTTAAATTTTACAGTACAAAATGAGATATTTAATGGGGAATTTATAATTGTTCCAAAATTAAACTTTGACATTATTTTAGGAGAAGACATATTATCAAAACTAAGGGCGAAAATTGATTTGGGAGAACGAATTCTCCAAATAAAAGGTAGCACGGTACCTATAAGTAAATTAAATAAAATTGAATTTAATGAAAAATACGACAAACGAGTCGAATGTTATACGATGGAAACGCCCACGTATGAAACAAATGTAAAAATTAAAAATGTAAATTCGCCTGAAAATTATAAAATAAATTGCCCTCCTGAATATAATGATTTAGTTTTAAACATATTGAATAATTATATATCACTTATAAATTATAAATCACGAATCGCTGAAGGTTATGTACAGGGTCATCACGCGAAAATGTCCTTTTTTGAAATAACTCAGCCATTTTTCATGTTATGACATAGATGTAAAGACATTCTGAACTAGTTTTTTCCACAGAATCTAAATTTTCAGTCAAAAAAACAATAACGCATCGCATTTCAGAAATACGACATAATTTAAATTGTTTAGAGAATTCCTGATGATATAATTGTGATTGTTTAGGTGATTTATACGGCGGCATAGACTTTGTTATGAAAAGGTAGACATAATGAGCAATTACTAAATTGAATATATGCATTAATGTATCTAAAATTATTTATTATATTTAACCTTGTAATATTTAACATTGTTAATTCTTTGTTAATATTTTTTTATTTTTTTAATGTTTGTTAATATTTTTTTTGTTAATTAAATGTATGAAATCAATATTCTATGTTTCTCAGAGATCATTTTCTCATTATGGTTAATGATTTTCTTTGTTTTCAAAATTTATTTAACTAAATCGGTCACGTTATTTTAATATCGTCAGATTTATATATCAGATTTTAATATCATCAAATCTAAATATCTCAAAAACCATTTAAGATAACATAAGATATGTTGACATTTTTGAATTCAGAAAGAGAAGCAGAATCGAAATGTTTCAAAATATACAGAGTGCTCTATTTAAAAGAGAAAGTATTATGTCGTATTTCTGAAATGCGATGCGTTATTGTTTTTTTGACTGAAAATTTAGATTCTGTGGTAAAAATTAATTCAGAATGTCTTCACATCAATGTCATAACATGAAGAATGGCTGAGTTATTTCAAAAAAGGACATTTTCGCGTGATGACCCTGTACACAAATTAAACGTCGATGAATCAAAACCATTTAGATGTAAATCGTACCCTATTCCATATAATTACAGACAATTAGGCCCGATCTTTTCATTTTCCCGTTAACTTTATCCGGCAGTTAATGTTGTTGATTTTCATTGTTGTAACAATTGTATCCTAGGTAAATAACTGCCGGATAAAGTTAATTGGAGGTGAAGAGACCGGCCCTTAGTGAACTTTGAAATACAGAATATGATACAAAAAAATATAGAATTAATATTTCCATACACAAATGTGATATCGAATTGTGAATATCGTACCGTAAATAAAATTTAATAAAATTTTCTTAAAACTTTAAAATATGCTATGATATCCACAATTGCAAAATATAAGAATAAAAAGTACATGCTAATAAACAAGATATAAATAAAAAACATATTATAAGAGTACATAGGTTATACAAGCTAGACGATATTAAAATTATAAATGGACAAAATATTGAGTATATATGAGCGCAAATGTGATTATATCGGCAACACACATTACACATACAATTTTAAGTAGAATGAAATAAGGAGAAACGAGACGTCAGATAGAGTAGTTTGCGAATCTAAGTTTATATGAGAAGTATCACGTTATAAGAGCATAAGATTTCAATAATTTGTCAAGATAATTAATCTCACAAGTAAACATAAAATCAAAATATAAATGAAAAATATGGTACAATGTTAAAGATATAATGTAAAACGTAAATACAAAATAGTAAATATAAAATAAATTGTGTAAATACCTACATTTTAACAATACATGTGTAAAAATAAGACATAGATGGAATTTTAAGTATCCATAGCCAACGTCTAGTCACAGAGACACAATTCAGACAAAACTCCAACTATCGTCAGTAAATATTGTCGAAAACCATCAATGTTCCACATAGCGTAGTCATGAGCTGAAAAAATTAGAAAAATAATATAAGAAATGAAAATTATAAAATGTATTATAAAGGTTAGAAACAGTGTAAGAAGTCATATTCTTTGTTATCAACAAACAGGACATATGAAAATATGTGAAAAATACAGAAGTGTAAATAGAGATACGTTTACGAGTGATAAGGACACAAACTAAATATTAAAATAAAAATTAAGCAATGTACTCAACATAAATAATGAAAAATACTCACCTTTAGAAAATACACAATGTGGTACATACAATTTATGTTAGATAGGAGCTCCATAAAATGTTAGATATCCAAGCTGTTAGAACATTCACATGAAGATCGTTAAACTGAAACATAAATAAGGAGTTTCATTTAAAATACTCATGTCATATCAAATTTAGATATTATATAGTTAAGTTAGAGTTAAAAGGTAGATAGTTAAAATTGTTTATAAAGCCATGGCGAGACAAGCAAAATATGCCCGTCATCCAAAAGGCAAAAATAACCAATTTAGATAAAATATTTAAGAAAACCAATGTAAAACATATCAAAAAGTTGCTATAGTATAAGCTAAGCATGTTATAATAGATAATTGTTAAATTAAATTAGGTAAAAGAATAAAATAAGTAAATGTTGATAATATTTTAACGAAAGAAATTGTGTCACAAAACCTAACAAATTGCATATCAAATTAAACAGAAAAAAGTAAAAAGAATAAAAATATCATTAATTTTGGAAAAATATTTATTATGAAAGAAATATCAGAGAATTAAAAATAAAATAATTAAAATTTTCAAATCTAGTTGGCAATTAACGTCAATATTAAGAAAAATGTGTAAAATTTTAGATAAGTCCACAAGAATCATAGGAGTTTTTAGTCTCAAATGAACTGTTAAACAGACCACATCGTTCTGTTAAAAAAAATCTAACCTCAAAAGTAAACAATAACAAATGAGTTATAAAAAGTGTCAAGTCTGACAAATAAGTGACATAAAAATATAGAAGTAAAAGAAATTAATGTTATAATGGAACAGTTTTGAAATGAAATTCTAAGAAAAATAATATCAACATAAAATATACAAGTGTACTTACCATAATAGTGAAATCCACACTGTCTGTGGATAGTGCAACGATTGTCCTCAACGTATGAGGTAGCTAATAAGCTGATTAAATGTAATCCAGTGGTAAATTTCCCAAATAATGATAACAAATATATGAACAGTAAATATAAAAATATCACACAACACATTAGTCGAAAGTTCGCCATCTTTATTACTAGAGAAATCAAGGATAGGAGCGCTGCAGGCAGATAAGAAACCAGGTGTTCTCAGTAGATAAAATTCCGGAGGATAAAGAAAATAGCAAGAGTTCGAATGAAAGAATGCCTACTAGTAGAGCAAAATAATAGTGGGGTAAATAAAAGGCCGATTAATAGTAAGTAAGTTTTTAGTATTAGCATTACAGATTGTTAACTGTATCAACCAATTTTACGATTGTAGTAAACATTTATTAGAAACATATTTTTCATTTAGCTTTCATGTGTATAAAAAAAGTAAACTAAGTAATTTTTTTGAACCTGCTCTTGAGAAAGAGAGGAAGCTCATGCTCTGTCTTAAAAGGAAGTTTAAATTGCAAAATAAAATATTTTGATTCGCAAAAGCGGATCTGGCGCCCTAATTAAATAAAACATTTATTAGAAAAAAAATAAAAAACTAGTATTCTAAAATAAAATAAAAAAATTAAAATAAATAAATAAAAGTAAAATTCAAATAAATTATCATTCTTAAATAAAAATAAAAAATAAATTCTAAAATATTCAAGATAATCACAGTGCGAATACATATAATATCACAATAATATATAATATATATACAGGGTGTACAGGCTTTTGAAAAAATTTTTTTTTTTAGTTTTTTTGAGTTTTTTCAAAAACTGCATAAGATATTATATTGAGATTTGGTACACTCGAATGTCTTACTGAATACAATTAATGAGGTGAGTTTGAGTCGATTGGCTCAATCCAGTGGCGTAACATCGTTTGAGTTACCCCCTCAAATCACAAAAAAACGTACGCCACTGCATTTTTTTTTTTTGAAATGTCTATTTTTAGATTCACTGTTCTATTCTGCAAATAAAATCATACTTGGTGTTTTTTCGATTAGGCACTCCGTTTTTGAGATAATTGGTATTAAAGTACGACCACACATTTTAAAAAAAATTAAATTTGATTTTTATTTAAATAAAATTTATCAAAATAACGCAGTTAACTATTTACATAATAAAAATATTTCATTGAAAAAGGAATTATTAATTTAGATACTGTTCAAAATGCCCTGAGAATCTTGTTGGATACAAGTTTGAGCTCTTTTAAGTAAATTAAACCTAACACGCTGGAAGATTTGTGGCATGGCTCTAATTTCATCACATGCCGTCTCTATGCGATTCCATCCCGTGTGTATACTGTACAAATTAATAATTGATTGCAAATTAGAAAAAAGAGTGTACTCATTTTTTCAAACCGAGACTGCAAAAGCCTGAACAAAATTAAAAAACTTAATATATACATATATATATATATATATATATATACATATATATATATATATATATATATATATATATATATATATATATATATATATATATATACGTACCCAACTACCTATACCAAGCCCGGTACATATCACAGGCTCTCAGAAGCCCAGGCTTCCTATTGCAGTTAGAAGCGTGTATTTCACGCGACTGCGCACAGGACAATTTATATACATTTAGCAACAGGAGAGGGGTAACCTTATTTAATATTTACTTAAATATATATTTCCCAGTTCTTCCCAAGCCCCCTCAAGCCACTTCACATCACCACCTTACTAAGCCCGACTGTATATAGTTAATACAGTTTACGCATTTTGAGAAGCCCAGCAACGTTGCCTTTATTTTCATGTTCTCAAGTATTTTATTACAATAATTAACGTTTTGAAAGATTCGTAGCTGTTCAACAAAATTATCATAATAATAATTTTTCCTCAACATGGAGAAAACTAAAGGGCCCGCACAAAATACATATAGGCAAAAATGGCTCTAGGTGAATTTTTGCTAAAATGTTAGTGTTAGTATGTTGTAGATTTTAATTTCCTGATCAGAACTGTCAAGGTCCTAACTCAATCCTGTGACTAGTTTTTAAGGTACAGGGTGTTAAAGATATAAAGTGGTTATTTTTATAAAATATGGTCCAAAAAAACCGGAATTTTCATTTTATCATATAACTTCTTTATTTTTTCACCGATTTTCAACTTTTTGGATTCGTTTGACAGATAAATTTTCCAGCTATTTGATTCTCTATCAAAAACTGATATTATCACCATAAGTGTCAAGGCAGACGTATTTAAACTTGAGCAATTTTTAGTAACTGCTGGAATTTAGTTGAAAAGCCGCATTTACAAACGGTTTGTCATGACTGGTCTTCTGCCAATATTTTGGTGGGTAGTTTTTAAAAATCGGTCAAGGAACTACTGAACTGTACCAAAAAATGTAGATGCGTGTTGTAAACATTTCGGCAGCAATGGTAAAAACCGGAAATTTTTATTATCCTTTATAACTTTTTTGATTCTTTGCCGATTTTAATTTTTTTTGGGTCATTTAAAACCCAAAGCCTTCCAGTACAATATTAAATCTCAGAAATTGACATGAATCATAAATCCAATATGGCGGAAGTAATCAAATTAACCTAATATTTAAAAGCCTCTAGAATTTTTTTAAAATGGCGAATTTAGGCTTTCTTTGATCTTGAGGCCTTGTCTTCTAAGAACATTGGAACGTATTATAGATCACGAAAATCGGTTGACTTACGAAGATAAGAATAATAAATGAAATCTAATTAAATAACGGGCTGAACCAGAAACATAATTTAATTACGAATCATTTAGCTAAATAACAATAACTTATTGTCAAAATTAATACTTAAATAATGGAACATGACCTCCATTAGCGTTCACAACAAGCTGAATCTGCCTGTGCCAACCGTCTATTGCTTATTTAATAATTTGCTGGTCAGTTTCTTCCCAACAGTTTAAAATTCATTGTCGCAATTCGCCTAAATTATTGAAATGACGACCATTCTTATACAACCGTTCTTGTAAATGTAAAAGTAATTGTCATGGGGATTAAGATCTGGACTATTAGGAGGCCAGTGTTCTTGTTCAATAAAATTTGCTGCATGTTCTCTTAAAAATCCAAGTGTCCATCCTAAAATTTCATTGTAGTTACCAAGACCGACTAATTTGCATGAGTATGAAATCACTAATTTAAGGTAACATTTGACTCGGAACAACTTCGCAATACTGTTGAAAATTAAGCCGTATTCCATGTTCAATAAAAATTATGCTAGTTTTAAAACCTCTACAAATTCCCACAGATACTTAATGAAAATCTTGTCTTCATTTGGCAGCACCATTATAACAAAACTAGGGACCACAAGACACTTTTTAAAAACAGCTGACTGAAATAACAGTTATGTTCATTTGTTTTGTAACCATGACGATAACTGCATAGGTAACTCTGTTAAGAATTAATTTGATACTGTTGTTGTGGTGTACAGTGTACATGACTACGTTATACACCTTTATAAGTTCTTAACCGATTTTCGTGTTCTGCGTCACAATGTTCTTAGAATAGGCTTAAAGTTAAAAGAAAGTCATTTAATTTGTCATTTTAAAAAATTCTTACGGCTTTTAAATATTAGGTAAATTTCACAACTTCTGCCATATTGGATTTATAATTCATGTGAATTTCTGACATTTATGATTGTAGTGGAAGGCTTTGGGTTTTAAGTGACCCGAAAAAAATTAAAATCGGTAAAGGAATGAAAAAGTTATAAAGGAAAATGAAAATTTCGATTTTTACTATGGCTGCCGTGACGTTTACAACACGTCTCTACATTTATTGGTGCAGCTCCGTAGTTTCTTGACCGATTTTTAAAAACTGCCCACCAAAATATTGCCAGAAGACTACCATAAAGTAAACCGTTTGTAAATACGGCATTTCAACAAAATTCCATCAGTTATTAAAAATTGTTCAAGTTTAAATACGTCAGCCTTGACATTTATGATCATTATATCAGTGTCTGATAGAGAATCATTTAGCTGGAGGCTTTAGCTGTCAAACGAGCCCAACAGGTTGAAAATCGATGAAAAAATAAAGAAGTTATGGGATAAAATGAAAATTCCGGTTATTCTTGGACCACCCGATATATTTATAGCAATATAAGGATTAGATTGCAATTTTTTGCATGAATGTTATTTCTTTAACTTCAAATAATATATTGTGACAAATATGTGTTTGTATACAGGGCGAGACACAAATAAAATAGAGTAATTTTTAAAAATCGATTTTTTTCTGCTCAAACCACAAAATATTACAAAAATCTATTAGGAATAAAATATAATTTTTTGATGTTACCGGAAGCAATAATTTGTATTTCATACAGGACGAGTCAAAAGTATGGCATCGCGAATGACCCATTCTAATGGGACTTCCTGTATATTATAATATTAAGTTGGGCAAACCAGGTGTGTCTCCGGATGAGGTACCGCACTCTTGTAAACTCTCTTATATTTACTAAAAGTTATTCTTTATAAAAAGTTTTCCTTGCCATAGGAAGTCATAAGCAGTCGTCAAACTTAAGATAAATTATACAGGGTATTCTAAAAATTTGATAATTTATGGACTTTTAAGTGAATTGCTTTTTTACATCTTTATTGAACATTTTATTTAGTGTTTCCAATTATTTAAAATACTTAATTTCAAATGAATTACATTTCATTTAACTAAGTTGAAAACTATTCTACATGTAGACCTCCAAAAAGTACACATTTCTCTAATCTTTTTTTAAATTCTTCGTATGCATTAGAGGTCACATCTTCATTTATGGTTGCAAGAGCTTCTACAATTTTTTGCTTTAATAACTCTACGTCGTCTTCGAAATCGTTGCGGCCGAAATACTCGAACTCGAATTGTAGAATGTGCTGGACATCCGTCTTGTTGAAAAATTATTCTTCTACATTTTAAATTTTCATTGTCCAATTTCCAAAACAAAATTATTTAAAAGTTCTAAATAAGTATCTTGGTTCAAAATTCTATCAATAAAATAAGGACCGTTTATTCTATGATGCAATATGTCGTTTTTAAACTTTCGACCGTTAGTGATAAATCGGAAAATTGGATTTTCCTGAGCCCAGTACCTACAATTTTGAGAGGAAACTATCCCATGGCCCATTAGTCTTAAAAGTAGATTCGTCCACGAATAAAATGTTTCGATAAATTAATGATCTATCTGCTATAATTTTCTCACCCCGTTAAGCAAAAGTCCAAACGACGAGCATCATCTCCAACTTGAAGTTTGTGAATTAATTTAGGTTCGAATGCACGAAATAATAATAATAATAATAATAATAATAATAATAATAATAATAATAATAATAATAATAATAATAATAATAATAATAAGGGGTGCGAAACCGGACCGGCAACCTCCACGCGGTGCACCCTGGACAGAGAGGGGTAACCCTCTCTGACAAATGTCGGACGTGGGGTTTCAGGGCTAACCACCCTGAAACCCCGCTATTCTGGTTCCACAGACCCCAGAAATGGCCCCTCACAATCGACCCCAACCGGATGGGGGTCAGAGACAGATGGGAGGGGCCTCACCGGACGGTCTCAACGTTGACGACCCACGCTATGAACATGGACGCTTTAAGTGGACGAGGGAACTAAGGGATGACTTGCTGACCTGCTACGAGAGCAGCGAACCTGAGCGCAGGGGGTACATGGCGCGATTACACCGGTTGTGGTGCGATATGCACCCGGAGTATCGCGCCTTCTCTCAACAACATCTGAGAGATCAAGTATCCTTCCTGCGCAGAACAGGTTATGTAAGGGCACCTCGTCAGCGTGAGGAAGTGCCTGCCGCACTTCCACCGCGGCAAATACCAGCTGACGAGGAACATCCTCCTGAGTACACCAATATCGCTTTAAGGACGAGGGTTAACCTTAACACCAGGGTTAACCCAAAGCCACAAGACCTGGCACGAATGGATTCGTTGATTAGTGAGGAGCTTCCAGAAGATGCCAACATCTGGCAGATCAACAGCGCGGTGTACGCTGCCGCCAAGCAACTCGTCCCACAACAGCGCCTGGCAAGCGCAGTTGATAGGGTCGAGAAAGCTAAGCGGCGCGTACAGAAGATCGAAGCGAAAATTCGATCAGCAAGGCAACACGCTTCTCGAATCCAGAGTGTGGTGGATTATATAGTCGCAGGTAGACCATTTACACCGAAGGTCCGGCGAGTGGCAGCCGGACTGAGACGCCAACACCACACTCTAAATCGCACAGTGCTGCAGACCATCAAGCAGCACTGTCTAGATAGGATTCGAGCGCTTATGGCTATTAAGAAAACTTTGGTCAGGCGAATGCGGAGTTTGGAACAAAACAAATTGTTTCAAACAAACCCGTCTCGCCTGTTCCAAGAGCCACAGCGTGTTGTCGAGAATCCGCCAACTGTTGATAATGTCGAAGCCTTCTGGAAAGGAATCTACGAAGTCACGAGTCCATTCGATAATGACACTCCAGCTATAGCACACTTCGAGGCTCTCTGTCGTAGAGTCTTAGAAGAGCCAGACGAAGTGTGCCCGGCAATCAGTACGGAAGAGGTTCAACAAGCACTTGTTGGAACCAAGAACTTCGCTGCCCCGGGTCCAGATGGTATAAACAACTGGTGGTGGAAGAAGTTTCCTTCCACCCACCGCCATCTGGCCCGAGTTTTCAACTCATGGTTGAACGAGGGGCAGCAAATTCCGGACTGGTTTGTCGAGGGGCGAACTGTGCTAATCCCCAAAAAGGGGGATCTGTCTGACCCAAAAAATTATAGACCGATTACCTGCCTCAATTCCTGCTACAAGTTATTTACTCGTATCTTGTATACCAGGATGTTGAGGTCTGTTGATCCGGTCTACCAACAGATAAACGAACAGCGTGGTGCCAAGAAGGGCCTGGCAGGTTGCAAGGAAAACCTGCTGATAGACCGCTGTATTACACAGGATTCTGTGCAGTACAAGCGGAATCTGTCAATGGCCTGGATTGATTATCGCAAGGCATTTGATACAACATCCCACGAGCATTTGTTACACTTGCTCGGATGTCTTGCGGTACCAGCACCACTAGTGAGATGCATCGAACAACTGTTGCCGCTTTGGAGAACTCGCTTCACCATAACATCCGGTGCCGAGCGAGTTTCGACAGAGTTGGTGACATTTAAGAGAGGAGTGTTTCAGGGTGACTCTTTGAGTCCGCTCCTCTTCTGCATCTCACTGCTGCCGCTATCTGTTGGACTCCGCCAAACCCGCGGGTATCAGTGTGGGCCACCCAGCAACCGGAGGCATAAGGTCACCCATCTATTTTATATGGATGACCTTAAACTCTATACCTCCGGAGAGCGAGAACTTCAAAATGCTCTCAGGGTGGTCGAGGAATACACGCGGGCAATTGGAATGGAGTTTGGGTTGGACAAATGCGCAGTCGTCCACCTCAAGAGAGGACGATGCGGGGAATTCCACGAAGATGCGCAGCTCGCAGACGGAAGCATCCTACGACATTTGGATGCCGGGGAGACCTACACATACCTGGGTGTGGAACAACGCCACATCCAGGATGTGAACCTATTAAAGGATTCTCTCCGTGGCAAGTACAGACACCGACTCCGAAAGATCTGGTCATCAGAACTTTCGGGGAAGAACAAGGTGTCTGCCACTAATATGCTTGCCGTTCCGATTCTGCTCTACTCCTTTGGCGTAGTCAAATGGGGAGTAGATGAGCTGCGTCAATTGGACAGGAATACCCGCAAGATGATGAATATTCATAGGAGTATTCATCCTAGATCGTCCGTTCCTCGTGTATACCTCCCACGTCAACGGGGGGGCCGAGGACTCTTGAGTCTGGAGTGCATGCATGGCAGAGTGGCACTGAGTATGGCATGTAATGTCATCAGGAGCTCGGACCCACTCCTACAGTTAGTAAGAGATCATGAAGCTGTGGGAGTTGGCGCTTTATTGTTTAGGGCAGCACAGAGGGCCGCAGATGAACTCGGTTTCGTGTTCGACTACAGGCGAGAAGGCCGGCGAGGTGACTCAGTCACTGAGCTTCCGCCTAATCGTCTGACAGCCCACATCAAAGCTGCCGAACAGAGAAATCTGTTCAGGCAGCACGTCGATAAACCCCTGCACGGTGTTTTCTATAACAACATAGAAGCACTGGGTTTATCGACAGAGCTGACCTTCGCATTTTTAAGGTCAGCGGGGCTGAAGTCGGAGACCGAGGGATACATTGTGGCCTGCCAAGATGGTGTTATTAACACATTGGTCTATCGCAGTCGCGTGATGGGTGTAGAGGTACCTGACATCAACTGCAGGACCTGCCGTCAGGCGCCGGAGTCGCTCATGCATTTATTATCTGCATGCCCGATTTATGCGACTTCGGTCTACATCCAACGACATAACGCGGCTTTACGAGTGCTATACTACCATCTACGGCACTCGTACCAGATAGACCAAACACCAGTGCTGCCTTACGTCCCCGGAGATATCGAGTCCGTTGTCGAGAACGAGAAATGCCGGATTTACTGGAACTACTCGTTCCCGACCGTCAGGCGAATTCACGCCAATAAGCCTGACATAGTCCTCCTCGACCATCAGACCAAGGTGATGTATGTCATCGAGTTCTCAGCACCTGCTGAGACAAACATCGCCTTGAAGGAGGAGGAGAAACGGACTAAATACAGAGATCTCCGGTACGAGCTCCAAGTGCTATACCCAGGCTACTCTGTCAAAATGGTCGTCCTGATAATCGGTGTACTCGGAGGTATGAAGCCCACGCTGCTCTCCGCATTGAAGACCATGCCTGCCTGCCAAACATCGGCAGAATGGTTGGCTGGTCAAATGCAGAAAGCGGTCATCCTGGGATCCCTTCGTCTACTTAGGGCACACGAGTCTGGAATCTACAGTGACTAACCCTGCGGGATGTGGGGAGTTGCTGTAGATTATTCGCTGGCGCTCTCTCTGTGTGGTGTCGGAGGCCACAGGGAGACTGTCCAGCACTTTCTTCCGGAAACGGAAAAAAAAAAAAAAAAAAAAAAAAAAAAAAAAAAAAAAAAAATAATAATAATAATAATAATAATAATAAAATGACTTTATTTCAGGCGGAGTCTAGCCTAAGTTATCCTCTGAATATGAGATTTGCTAATACCTAAATTTAACGACCATCTTGGGTGTTCTACAATCTACAGTCTAAAACTACACCGGTAGCAGCGTCATCTTCATTTAATTGTTTTTGTTTTTTTTCACATTTTTTACTTCCCCGGTGATATCAAATTTATAAATTAATTTACATACTGTGAATCACTGTAACATCTGGATATTTCTCATTGAAAACTTCAATAGCGTATTTATAAGAAACATTTCCGATTCCATAGCATTTGATCAAGTAAATTCGTTGTTCCAAGGTTAAGGCGCTTTTAGACAGTCATGCAAATTGTGCCAGTTGGCTTGTGTATGCAAATTTGCACAAATGTACTGAGTCGTTGTACATCTGTTTAGATGCTCATGCAATTTGCGCAACTGATTTGTGCACGCAAATTTGCACAAATGAACGTCGCTGTATTCATTTAACGTTCAGTCTACCTTACACAGTTAGTATATCAAGAGTATTGATTTTTGACAATATATACTTGTAAAGCCACTTCATAGCGTCACCTTACCAAGCCCAACTAAGTTAATATATTACACTTATTTTGGGAAACCCTTATTTTCAACTCATAAGTGTTGAATGAAATTATTATAATAATAATTTGACCCAACATGGACAGAACTAAATTCATAAAATCCAGATAAAAAAGGTAACCCACATAAAGAAAATTTTCTGATATTAAAAAAAGTGCAAGTTAATGGTATATGTCGTTGTACATCTGTTTAGATGCTCATGCAATTTGCGCAACTGATTTGTGCATGCAAATTTGCACAAATGAACGTCGCTGTATTCATTTAACGTTCAGTCTACCTTACACAGTTAGTATATCAAGAGTATTGATTTTTGACAATATATACTTGTAAAGCCACTTCATAGCGTCACCTTACCAAGCCCAACTAAGTTAATATATTACACTTATTTTGGGAAACCCTTATTTTCAACTCATAAGTGTTGAATGAAATTATTATAATAATAATTTGACCCAACATGGACAGAACTAAATTCATAAAATCCAGATAAAAAAGGTAACCCACATAAAGAAAATTTTCTGATATTAAAAAAAGTGCAAGTTAATGGTATATGCTTATTTAATTTTCCTATGAAACGAATATCTTGACAATTATTTAAATTATGAATAATATTTCCTGCACATATAAATAATAAAGCTTTAAATAAAGCATGAGTTAATAAATGAAAAAAAGCTAATTTATACTCTCCTTAAGCTAAAATCCTTATTATTAAACCTAATTGACTTAATGTTGATAAAGCAATAATTTTTTTTAAATCAAATTCAAAAATAGCCCCTAAACCTGATATAAATATAGTTAAACTTGAAATTAATAATAAAATTAATATTAAATTTGAAGAAAAACAAAAATTAAAACGAATTAATAAATAAACCCCAGCTGTAACTAAATTTGAAGAATGAACCAAAGAAGAAACTGGAGTTGGAGCTGCTATAGCAGCAGGTAATCAAGAAGAAAAAGGAATTTGAGCTCTTTTAGTTATAGCAGCTAAAACTACCATATATGAAATTAATTTTATAGAAAAATCTTCTTTTATTAAATCCAAATAAAAAATAAAATTTCTTCTTCCATAATTTATTATTCAAGCAATAGATATAAGTAAAACAACATCTCCAATACGATTAGATAATGTTGATAATATCCCAGCATTAAAAGATTTAACATTTTGGTAATAAATTACTAAACAATAAGAAACTAAACCTAATCCATCTCAGCCTAATAAAATTGAAATTAAGTTAGGTCTAATAATTAATAATATTATTGATAAAACAAATATAACCACCAAATGAATAAATCGATTTAAATTTTCATCAACAAACATATATTCTTGACTATAATAAATTACTATAGAAGAAATAAATAAAACAAATCTTATAAATAATAACGACATTCAATCTAATAAGATAGTTATAATTACAGGTAAAGAATTTAATGTTAATAAATTTAATTCAATAATTAAATTAAAATTTTAGATTAAAAAATGTAGCCTAAGAGAAAAAAGTGATAAAAAAATTAATAAAAATAAATTAAAATAAATTTACAAATAGAATAATTATCTAAAATAGAAAACTATATCTTTGAAATCACAAATCAATATTTTTTATAAACTACTTAGATTAAATTCATAACACCAAATATTCACCCTTTAAAATTAAATAATTTAAAGGTATTCAATGTAAAAATAAATATTCGCGTAACATTCCTTGATAAACAGAAAATGCCCCTGAATAAAAATTATCATGCTGAGAAAAAGAATATAAAAATAACGAATACACAGCTCTAAAAAACGAAATTAAAGATAAAAATAATATTCTTATTCAACAAATGAAATTAAACTATTAATTAACAAAATTTCTCCTATTAAATTTAAAGAGGGAGGAGCCGCTATATTAAAAGAACAAAGTAAAAATCGTCACAATGAAAGTCCAGGTATAATTTAATTTAAAAATCCCTTATTTAAATAAAGTCTTCGTCTCCCTATTCGTTCACAAGAAATATTAGCTAAACAAAATAAACCAGAAGAACATAATTCATGAGCATTTATCATTACCAGAGAACCTCAAAACCCTCAAATATTTAAAGTTATAATACCTGCTAATACTATCACTATATGTGCAACTGAAGAATAAGCAATTAAAGATTTTATATCTCTTTGACGAATACAAATCAAAGAAACCAAAAATCCACCTACTAATCTAATAATAATAAAATAATAATTAATTTTTATTCCAATTTCAATAAATAATATTATTAAACGTAAAAATCCATAACCTCCCAATTTTAATATAATACCTGCCAAAATTATTGACCCTGAAACAGAAGCCTCTACATGAGCTTTAGGTAATCATAAATGAATAAAAAATATACGTATTTTAACAAAAAATACTAAATTTATACATAAATGTATAAAAACTCTATTTACATTATTATTAAAAAAAAAAAAAAATTGAAATTATTATAGGTAAAGAAACTAATAAAGTATAAAATAATAAATAAATACCAGCTTCAATTCGTTCAGGTTGATAACCTCAACCAATAATCAAAATTAAAGTAGGAATCAATCTAATTTCAAAAAATAAATAAAAAATAAATAAATTTAAAGAAGAAAATGTTAAATAAAATCTAATAAGAAAAATTATATTCAAATTTTTAGAATTAAGTGACTGGCTGCATGTAGAAATACTAATGCCATAAAACAATTTTAGAATACCCTGTAAAATGATCTCAAGTTTGACGGCTGCTTATGGCTTCCTAAGACAAGCAAAACTTTTTAAAAAGAATGACTTTTTCTCGGCAAATCAAAAATAAAATAGTTTACAAGAGTGCGTTACCTGATCCTGGGACCCACTGTATTTTTCTCTTTAGATAATGGTATTCTTAAATTCCAAACACTTTATAATTTTTTAATCAGTAAAACCGTTTAGAAAAAAAACATAATCTAATTCTAACTTTAATTTTCTCTTATTTGATTCAGTTGCTTCCTTATGCAAAACTTAAATGGATGAACAGGTTTAACAGTTGAATAAACTGCATTTAACCATAAATTAAAAGAGAATTAAAATTGACATCGAATTACATCGACTAATTTAAAAATAATGACGGTTCGAGTTTCGTGATTATTTATAGAGTAATCCACCTAAAATGAACCCATTAAAAATTTATTGGCTTTTATTTTTATAAACAAAACTGTACAGGGTGTTTCCTATAAAACTATACCCCCCTTATTTCGGTCAATTATTTACGGATCAAAATTTTCAAAACCTACACAGAATTTTTCGTAGATTTCATATATGCTATTACTTTTTTTCTCCCTTCAACGGTATACGAGGGGTGGAAAAAAGTATGTTTTTTTTTATGGAATGCCCTGTATTTTTTTACATATATAAGTATTATATATATATATATATATTTATAATCAGAAAGGTAGGGTGGATCTAAATATGTAAAAAAATACAGGGCATTCCACATAAAAAAACATACTTTTTTCCACCCCTCGTATACCGTTGAAGGGAGAAAAAAAGTCCTAATAGCATATATGAGATCTACGAAAAATTCTGTGTAGATTTTGAAAATTTTGAATCGTTAATAATTGACCGAAATAAGGGGGGGGGTATAGTTTTGAAGGAAACGCCCAAATTTAAGTTCAATTATTTACGCCATTTTTACAGCAAATATATAAGTGTCATATATATTTGTAATCAGAAAGATGAGGCGAATCCAAATATGTCAAAATATATAGGGTGTTCTATTTAAAAAAAACATACTTCTTTCTGCTCCTCGTATACGGTTGAAGTAGGAAAAAAAGTAATAGCATATTCAAAATCTACAGAAAATTCTGTGTTAGACCGGTTTTTGAAAAATTAATATCGGTGGTAATTGACCGAAATAAGGGGGGGTATAGTTTTATAGGAAACACCCTGTACTTGACAATAATTATTAGTGAAAATTATCATAGTACTGACTACTTCCAGTTTTTTAATTGGTGTATTTCTTAATAAAATGAATTTATTCACGGTAACTTTCAATTGTTTCATTAGAAGAGACAGCTACTTTACCTGATGCGATGTTGGCAAGTTTTCGGGCTACGCATCATACGAATAAAATACTGGGCTTCGCTAAATCGGTCATATATTATCATTGTATATACTGATCAAGTTGTGCGCCCTCTATATGAAATTTTCGGAATTAATTCTGTATATTTTGAGAGAAATACCGACCTTACGAAGCCCATCAAAAATTTGGGGAGGACGTTCCATTAGCCCTACCAAGCTTAACCACTTAAATATACACGTAAGTTTTTACCAAGCCCGGAGTCGGACTTCGTAAGTAGGTGTCGGGCTTAGTATACTCTAAAGACATACAATTTAGGGCCTGATAATGCCGGTTTATATAATAATTTACATATAATTCTGCGTCCACCGACTTTCTGCGTCCGTATACGGACGCAGAAAGGTTTTTGCATGATAATCTGAGTATTAGTGGTTGGAGTGACCTCTATTAATTTGACATTAAATCTGTTGATTACATCAATTTCGGCAACATAATATAGAGTGCTGTAAATCTAATAATGTCATCGATATAATCAAATCCAAATTTCTTGTGTGGACGCAGAAGCGTCCGTAAAATGTAAAAAAGTATATAAATGAAGTTCAGACATTTCACCACCAGGTGCTCTTACATCGCCAGCGTATATCTTCTCTATCGTATAGTTTTATCCTTTTTGCAAATGATTCTGCGTCCTGCGAAGTGGCAACACTGTTGGTGTTCCAGCGAGTGCAGATAGTGGCAGTTTAATAATGTGACATTATAATTATAATGCATTAAGTCAGACCGTGGTGTGAGTATAAAGGTGAAGCGGTGCGCATCTCGTGACGTCACGATCGGGATACCGACTATACCTGACATTTCACTTTAAATGTTAATAACCTGGCTTAGCTAATAAAAAATAATAGTAAGATCTCTCTTTACCAAAATAATTTGCTGATTTAATTGCAAAATTTATTGAAAAAGCTGCTATGTGTAATTTTTTCAGAAAATGTATAACTAAAATGAAATTGACAATTTAAATCGACCTCCCGAGTATGATGTCATGCGCAGAAATATCAAGAATACGACTCCTTACCGCCACACCATTATACTCACACCACGAGTCAGACATAATGTATACAGGGTCAACCAATAATTTTTTGAAAATTTTCCCCATATCTTGCTATAGAATAAATTCAAAATATCAAGAATTATACTAAAATCTAATATCTAAAAATCCAAGGACACCTAACTTACTTAAACTTATTGTTTAAATGTTATTTGTGGCATTTCATAAATTATTTCTTTCCATTTCTTTTTTTGGGATTTATTACCACATTCCTCGAGATTCCTATCCAAAAAATTCGATTTATCTAAAAAATATTCAAATTAACCAGTTTAAAACTGGGAAATAACCTCTACGCCTTTGACGTAATGTCAGAGGATCAGTTAGAGGGTGTTTTTTTGACAACTTGTAACGAAGTGATTTTTCCAATCAAGGAATAATAAATAGGATTATAGGAAACAACTACTGGACGAGCAAAGGCCCCTACTCCCATTGAATTATAACTATAAATCCAAATTGGTAGTCAAATTTGTTATTTGTCTTTTCTCCACCAGACACAGACCGGTTTCGAACTCTTTATGTTCTCATCAGTGTGCCACAGGTAGCTGAAAAGACAAATAACAAAGGCAAGCCAAACTAGTATATGGCAGACCCAGCACAAGTAAGTAGTGAGGGATAAGTGCATCCCTCTGGTGGTCAGTTGCTACTACCAGTCGAGACATCGACAATGTCTCTGTGACCGATAGCGGCTTGCCAAGCAAGCACCAAGAGCGGCGACCTCTAGCCCTGATGGACTAAAACGTGCATAATAAATAGGATTATAGGAGACAAATACTGGACGGGCAAAGGCCCCTACTATAAATCCAAATTGGTAGCCAAATTTGTTATTTGTCTTTTCTCCACCAGACACAGACCGGTTTCGAACTCTTTATGTTCTCATCAGTGTGCCACAGGTAGCTGAAAAGACAATTAACTAAGGCAAACCAAACTAGTCTATGGCAGACCCTCACTACTTACTTGTGCTGGGTCTGCCATAGACTAGTTTGGTTTGCCTTTATTATTTGTCTTTTCAGCTACCTGTGGCACACTGATGAGAACATAAAGAGTTCGAAACCGGTCTGTGTCTGGTGGAGAAAAGACAAATAACAAATTTGGCTAACAATTTGGATTTATAGGTATAATTCAATGGGAGTAGGGGCCTTTGCCCGTCCAGTAATTGTTTCCTATAATCCTATTTAATATGCACGTTTTAGTCCATCAGGGCTAGAGGTCGCCGCTCTTGGTGCTTGCTTGGCAAGCCGCTATCGGTCACAGAGACATCGTCGATGTCTCGACTGGTAGTAGCAATTGACCACCAGAGGGATGCACTTATCCCTCACTACTCAATCAAGGAATGTTCATTTTTGCTTTAAATTTTACCGTCAGTTGGGTACACCCTGCCGCTGTTTTAGTAAGTAAGTCATGTTCTAGTTAAGTTATTAATGAGTTGTTAATAGGTCCGTTGGCAAACAAGCAGTCAAGTAATTAATTGATTAATTTTCGACAATCCCCCGTATAAAAAAAATCCGAGAATTATTATAAATAATGACCGAGTCGGAAATAAAAATCATTCGTTTCTAAAAATGTTAATCCTTGCCCGTTTTAATCCGTTTCTTTTAGCAATATAGTATAGAAATTGCAAGTAACTCATTTCCGGTTATATACGTACTGAATTGATGCGCCTAACTGCATAATCCGCTGGACCTCTGCAAGTTACGCCCGGTTGTGCATCCGAATCCTTCGTTTCAAGTCTGTGACCGCCCCTCTATCACGCGACCTAGATACGTCATAAAGGTTACAAAAGGGAGAGGAGCGCTCACTTCGTCCTCATTCCGAGAAAGTCGGCCGCAGTCCAGGTTCATTCCGAAAGAGCTCATTTCTTGGTTGGTCTTTTGTTTGCTAATATATGCATCGGCTGCTGAGATCTGCTCGCTAGGGCCATCTTAAAGACCTCCATGCATAATAGGTTACCGGAAAACCTACGTTAAACCAAATAGTCATATGCATCAACTGGTTGGATCTGTTCGCTAGGGCCATCCATAAAGGTGATCTGCATAGAGTTGACTCGGAAAACTTACGTTCATCAACATAATCATTAACAAATAGCTCTAGGTTTGTGGCAGTAGTTTGCCGTGTGTTTATATATTCCGTATAGCTTCAAATATCTATAGCTAACGGATTGCCCGCCGTTTATAATACATCCTATTGGAAAGGTCCGTTTGCTTGTCGTACATAGTAATTCATTAATCCAACGTATCTGAAAATTCCGCCGTAAAATCGCGTAAAGATTCTTGATTGCCAGCTTGACTTGTTTTTAATCATTTTGAAATAGTTTTATACGCACTCGACTGTACAGTCGTGGAGGTTTTAGAGTAAATTAATTTGTTCATTATTACTACTGAATAAACACGTTATTTTAAAGAGGTAAAATTCACGAGTTATTATTTCTGTCATTTATTTCTGGTTAACCCGTTTGAGCAGTATGGTCGAAATCCATTAGATAGATCTCCAGCTCTGACCTCAGGCTATTCCGTATCTCAGCTGTTTCGCTATTCAGGGTTGTCTTCCAATAAGAGAGCCAAAAAAGTGTAGTTCTTTGCATTTAAAAATTAATGGACTGGCGCCCGAGATTTCCGTATAAAAAGATTACGTAAGTATATTGACAAAAAGCACCGTAATAAGTAGGCACCATTACAAACTAATAGGAATTAAATTAATTCAAAAATTCTGCGCTGACGTTTCGGAAAATATATCCGTTTCCTTTTTCAAAAAAAGAAAAATCAAGGAATCTGCAATAATTTTACTTAATGAAGATAAATGCGTATCAAATTGTTCGGTAGAATTTTGTTCAACTGGGTTACCAATGTTGAGAGAAGAACTCTATAAAATTAATATTATTTAGTATATTTTTCAACATTTCTATGATAAGTATCTATGGAAATGATATAAACAATTTTTATTTTATGCTGTGTTATTCTACACGTTACATAAAAATCTAAAGCCTAAACTTTGAAAAAGGAAACGGATATAGTTTCCGAAACGTCAGCGCAGTATTTTTGTATTAATTTAATTCCTATTAGTTGTCAAAAAAACACCCTCTAACTGATCCTCTGACATTACGTCAAAGGCGTAGAGGTTATTTCCCAGTTTTAAACTGGTTAATTTTAGAATAACAAACCACTACTTTACTTAACCATGGGCGTAGATATATGGAATTATTAAGGCTCTTCTTCACAAAAAAGTAGTACGCCACTGATATTTTCCCATGTTTCCAGTTTAATTCAATAAAGCAATAAAAAATAAAAATTTAATGTCTCTTGGCACTTTTTAATATGACAAGCCGTTTTCCAGAAAATTTACATTTAATCTATTGATGCACGCCTCTGGACGAATTTTAGACAAACTTGAAGTCGCTCAGAATTTCACCAAATTTGATGGAATGAAAAGTCTTTTAAAAAGAAAGAATGAAACATTTAAAATATTTATTGTAAAAGTTTATTATTATGTAAATCAAAATTTTTATAACACAAATGTATTAAAACGCAACGGTATATTCACTATAACTTCAATTTTTGGTGTCCAACTCAGTGATGTTTTCTGTGCTATTGGATGACGTCATCAAGTTTTTACTTCCCTCGTTTTAGCTAGAAGGATGTATTGTAATCAGAAAAAGTTGTTCTGAAGTTGCTTCATCTAGATTTTCATGTTTCAGTAAATCACGAATAGTAATGTCTTTTATTTTTATATAAAATGGATATTTTTGTAAAGTGATAGTACATTAAACAACAAGTTTAGAAAAGCAAAGTTTTACTAAACGAATATAGTGTTTGAGTACGAGCGAGCGTAGCGATCGAGTAACTCAAAAACTATATGAGTTTAGTAAAATTGCTTTTCTAACGAGATTTGTTTATACTATTTTTTCGTATTTTGTGTTAGCAGGTGATTATAAGCATATACTGTATATTAAAAAGCATTACAAAGTTTAAAGTTTAAAAAATGTCATAGTAGTACTAATGCAGGATTTCCGTAACCTAGTAACTAACTGACACGGCTTTGTTTATGTATGTAATAACAGTAACGTATAATTTTTGTGAGTCGAATTGATTTTAAGTTATTATTAATTATAAAACTGAATCTTGCTACTGAATTTAGAAAATTGTTTTAAAGGCATTTTAAATGCCGCTCGAGAAGCCACTTCGAACTTCTGTCAAACTGTTTTGTATTAACACGGACATTACTATAATAGTAAAGTGACATTTTTATGTGGTAAAGTGCCAATTTATTAAACGAATTTGAATTTAGTAAAATAGCATATTATCAGTCAAAATGCGAAAAAAGTTGTTTCTATGGTTATTATTAATGTTTATCTGTTTATTAGAAATTACATATTTAAATAAGTATAATAACCAATATTAAATTTGTAAAAAACATATTCATGCATATTATGTAAACAGTTAGAAGTACCTACCTGTAGTTCTTCTATCAAGAAAGTAAGTCGAAGATGAATATTCTATTCACAACCACTTTGAACTGGCAACAGTGTTGGACGCTGAAAAGTCTGTATAATGTAAACTTTATGAAGTATACATCGGACGTCGAAATGATAGTAAAATGTAAGGACGCCGAATCATCGCATAATGTAAAATTGCTATTATCACAATAACTAATAACGATATTTTAATATACTTTGCAGTTTCAAGTGAACAGGGCCCTGCCTTATCTGCAGACTGTAAAATATTTAAGTATACCTTGATGGACGCAGATCGCTGCAAAATGGAAAGACGCAGAAAAGATAGCAAGATGTATATATATATATATATATATATATATATATATATATATATATATATATATATATATATATATATATATATATATATATATTGTTATGTTTATTATAATTTATATTTTATTTATTTATTGTTGAGCATGGACTATTATTTATTTTGTTATATTAATATTTATTGCATGAATTTGTTTATTTTATTTAGCATGACTTTTATTTATTTTGTTTTGAAAAGAATTTTTATTTAATAAATATTTTTTTAAAAACCTTAACTGCCTTTGTGCTTTTATTTTTGATTTATTTCAAATTATATTTTATCTAGAGAGTAGTGAACTGTACTTTTAGCTACTTTTATGTTAGTGATGTGTTTTGCTACACACAGATGGCTCTACAGAGTCTCGCCACATTCCCTGGTCCGTCAATAATATCGTATTTTTATTTCACTTTCCAAACATAGATGTCACTCTAGTCAACATTGTTTTATTCGCCATTAAGCAACTACAGGACTTTTTACTCATTAATGTTTAAACTAAATATGCCCTGCGACAAACTTAACTTACTTATATTTAATAAACAAAGTGGGTTCAATGATTCGGTTTTATATTAAAAGTTCAATACCGTACTTAATTCTAGTTTCTCAAAATTTATTCGCTGAATAGTTTATGTACTCACAGAATTCTGGCTTCGCTTTCCTTCCGTTCTGTGTTCTGTGTTCATTCTATGGTTAAACCAAAACAATAATGGCTGGTGTTTATAAGCTTCTTACCTCTTCAGGTTCTATTTTGTGTGCACCAAACCACAATTGGATAATCTTAATTTTCGATTTTAAATTGGTAAGTACCTGTCTGGATTTTCTCTTATCTCATTAACTCCTGCGTGTTTTACCGTATTTTCTTGCTCCAAACTTATTAGACAAACTTTTCTCTGCTCTGCAACGGATTTTCTTTTCTTCTTAACGTATTTATTTTAAATTTTTAACCTTTTTTTAGGGACAAACTGGAAACGTACCCACGCTAAATTGAAGTTTTTCGTTCCCTCTTTCTTTGTTTTTGTTGATGGTCACCAAGGCATTTTAAGACAATTTTCCTACTTGTCACAGCATCCTAGACATACATCCGTTAATTTTGGGTAAGTATTTTATATTTATTTGCTTTATTTTCAAACTCTTATGCCTAATTATTGTTGTTTTCAGCATCCTTGTTAAATAAGCTTTCCATAGATATCCTTTTTGTCTTATTCCGCTACGACCAATTTACCACTCTACGTTTTGTCGAACATTGTAGACTGTGATTTTACGTTTCACTACACTGCCCTCCTTAATATCTAAATCTTACAACATTCCCAGTCATTTGACTTAGGATTTTAAAATTTTACATGAATTCTTATTATAAACTTACATTTTTATACAATTTATCGATACTACGTGACACCATGTTTCTTTTCCGTTACACAAACTTTACATACCATTCATTATTGACAAACCACTACTACTCTATGACCAGTTTTAATCTATAAATGACTACTTTTGCCTTTAGTTATGATTAATTTCTTATTTAAATTTCATGTTTTAGGTTAGACGAGCCCAAAGACGAGCCTTCTTGCAGATCGTTTGTAGGTGGGTGTTTTGATATGAGAAAGATTTGTTTACCAGGCTTAGTATACCCATTTTGGCACCTTATAGGTTTAAAACTTTTATTTTTCTAGGTAAGTCCTTCGTCAGGTTTGGTTTTTTATAAATTCTTAATATTGGCGATGTCTAGATTTATTTTTATTCTAAACATTTTTCATTTTATTTCTCGGTGTACATTTCATGACAATATATATATATATATATATATATATATATATATATATATATATATATATATATATATATATATATATATATATATATATATATATATATATATATATATATATATATACAGTAAGGACGTAAAGTCAGTTCCCCCTTGCTAACTTTTTAAGGAATTTTAACACATTCAAATAAATTTAAGGTCAGTTTCCCAGATGGTAAAGCAACTTCTTGAACGAAAAACAATTGATCCTTTTTCCAAAATGGCGACCGGCCGCCATATTGCTTTTTTCAAGAACGTCCTAGAAAGCCGAGTCCTCCGTCAAATTAAAGGTATTTGCATGCTTAGTACTTGTCTAGAATTTGGTTACATTTTATTGACGAATAACAGAATGGCAATAATTTTAAAAATCATATTAGCCGAATTTAAGAAAAATAGAAAAGTATTTCGTTAATGAATCTTGTTTGTTCTTATTAATTAGAATAAAAAATGGCACGTATTGTGAATGAGAAAGTGGAAGCAATACTGATATTTGGAGAGAAGCTGTCCGATTATTCAACAATCGCTTACGAAAATACGCTAATGCTTTCTAACATTTGTCACATATCAAAAACTTCAGTTAAAAAAATTTTAAAGAAAAAACATTTTACCCCTTACAAATACAAACTGTTACATGAATTACGAGAGGGAGACCCAAATCATAGACGATTATTTTCCATGAGAATTCTAGAAAATATTGAGAGAATGCCTAATTTTATTAAGAATATCTGTTTTACCGACGAAGCTACATTTTTTCTCAATGGAAAGATCAACAAGCAACAAACTAGGTAGTGGAGCGACGTGAACCCCCATGTTTTTCGAGAAGTGCATACACAATATCCCCAAAAAGTGAATGTGTGGACCGATATTTTGGAAAATTATATCGTGGGACCGATAATTGTTCAGGGTAACTTATCGGGACCATTATATTTAAATATTCTGCGTACAGAAACAGTCCCACTTATAAATGAAATTATTGAAGGCCATCCTGACGAATTTCAAGGGAACATCATGTTTCAGCAGGATGGTGCCGCGCCTAATTTTTATAGACCTGTAAGGGACTACCTAGATGCCACTTTTCCCGGACATTGGATTGGTCGAGGGGGGCCTATAGCGTGGCCAGCCCGATCACCGGATCTGAACCCCTTGGATTATTTTTTATGGTGGTACGTGAAGTCAAAAGTATACCACAATCAGCCCCAAAATATCGAGGAGTAGGAACAAAATATTACAGAGGTCATATCTCACATAAATGGGCGAATTTTACTAAAAGTTCGTGAGGAATTTTAAAGAAGAAATCGAATATTTTTTTATTAAAATGGAGGTTACATCGAACAGTTTTTAAAATAGTGATGTATTGACGTTAGCATTATTTATTATTAGTACCTACAAGTTGCAAACTGTTTTGTTTAATTATTACATAATTAAAATGTACCTAATATTTTCCATCGTTTTTAAATGTATCCACATATTTAAATTATTGCCATTCTGGTATTCGTCAATAAAATGTAACCAAACTCTAGACAAGTACTAAGCATGCAAATACCTTTAATTTGACGGAGGACTCGGCCTTCTAGGACGTTCCTGAAAAAAGCAATATGGCGGCCGGTCGCCATTTTGGAAAAATGATCAATTGTTTTTCGTTCAAAAAGTTGCTTTACCATCTGGGAAAATGACCTTAAATTTATTTCAATGTATTAAAATTCCTTAAAAAGTTAGCAGGGGGGGAACTGACTTTACGTCCTTACTGTATATATATATATATATATATATATATATATATATATATATATATATATATATATATATGATTATTCTTGGACTTGATTTCATACAGTTTCTTATTTTTTCTTAGGTTTTTTCTTCCATTCATTTTAATTTATCAAATATATTATTAGAAAACCGTATAAAAGGCCATAAATACACAAAAAACAGTACCACAGCATTAAACAAACATTTAACTCAATTAAAACATACCGCTAATTATAACAACACTACAATTTTAACATTTGAAAGTAACTACCATAAAAGAACAATTAAAGAAATGATCCATATCAAAAAAAATAAGAATTCCATTAACGACAGATCTGATATAAAATATTTAAGCCAAATTTATCATAATATAATTGACAGATGATTACAACCATAGTTCCTATTTCTAAGAAGTAATTTTATTACTAATTTATTATTACCAAAACAAATAATAACTATATATTATGTTATATATTTTCAATACGCCATCTACTGGCATAATAGTTTATTACTCAAATCAATACAAATCTAAATTTTTACTAGTATAGTTATCTACTATTATCGCACACTATTTTACCGACTAAGTTTTCTTAATATTTCAATGCTGTTCATGTCTCCTTTGCGTTTTTTCGTTTTGTTGGTCCAAAATGGTGGAATGGCCACAACCACGTTTTAACTGTCTCCACTGTTATTATAAAAGTTTAATAAAATTTAATATTTTAACTATTGTTATAGATTTTCCTGTTTTAGGTATGTATGTTTGCCAACTTTTGATCATTAATGTGTCTATATAACCTTGTAATTTCAGACTAAAAATGTTTAATTTGTTTTTTGTTTCCCTTTTAGTAATGTACTTAAAAATGTAAAGTGTTTTGAAAAAGCCCGTGATCATGGGCGAAACGCCAACCAACGTGTAGTATAATAGAATAAACATGACTTTATAAAAAAATTTTTTAATAATCGTTATTCCCCCCTTTTGATGTTTAATAAATTAAAATTAATGGAAGAAAAAACCTAAGAAAAAATAAGAAGCTATATATATATATATATATATATATATATATATATATATATATATATATATATACATATATATATATATATATATATATATATATATATATATATATATATATATCATAAAAAAGGGTTCATAGGATTCGACTGCAATCGCAGCCACGTGTTTCGGACTAATTGGTCCACATCAGTACGGTGTAGCTAAGTTCAAGGATGTAGATGACTTAGAAGTAACAAAAGGAAACCAGTTAAATCAAAAGACATTGACAGAATGGCACAGACTACGACGATGAAGTAACAACAGCAATAGCAACAACCTCCTCCTGTAGCTGCCACCGAGTCAAAACCCCCTATAGTTGCCACTAGGTCAAATATGACCCACTATAGCTGTCACTAGGTTTCAACCCAACTACAGTTGTCACAAGATTACTACCATACCGATGCACTCCATCGCAACAGTCCAAACCACCCTGACCTATCAGTTGGAACAAACCGGAAGGACTGCAAGGAAAACCAGTTACAGGAGACAGTCACACATTTGCAGCTTCAGTTGGAAGACCCTGAATTCCAGGGCGACAACCAAACATCGCCACGGAGGAGCCTATAGCCACCTGCGTGGAAGTCCTACCTAAAGACATAAAAAAGAAGGCAAATGTCGGTGTTATACTGCAGGAATTTGAATTTGAAATCATAAAAAAGGGTTCATAGGATTCGACTGCAACCGCAGACACGTGTTTCGGACTAATTGGTCCACATCAGTACGGTGTAGCTAAGTTCAAGGATGTAGATGACTTAGAAGTAACAAAAGGAAACCAGTTAAATCAAAAGACATTGACAGAATGGCACAGACTACGACGATGAAGTAACAACAGCAATAGCAACAACCTCCTCCTGTAGCTGCCACCGAGTCAAAACCCCCTATAGTTGCCACTAGGTCAATATGACCCACTATAGCTGTCACTAGGTTTCAACCCAACTACAGTTGTCACAAGATTACTACCATACCGATGCACTCCATCGCAACAGTCCAAACCACCCTGACCTATCAGTTGGAACAAACCGGAAGGAATGCAAGGAAAACCAGTTACAGGAGCCAGTCACACATTTGCAGCTTCAGTTGGAAGACCCTGAATTCCAGGGCGACAACCAAACATCGCCACGGAGGAGCCTATAGCCACCTGCGTGGAAGTCCTACCTAAAGACATAAAAAAGAAGGCAAATGTCGGTGTTATACTGCAGGAATTTGAATTTGAAATCATAAAAAAGGGTTCATAGGATTCGACTGCAACCGCAGACACGTGTTTCGGACTAATTGGTCCACATCAGTACGGTGTAGCTAAGTTCAAGGATGTAGATGACTTAGAAGTAACAAAAGGAAACCAGTTAAATCAAAAGACATTGACAGAATGGCACAGACTACGACGATGAAGTAACAACAGCAATAGCAACAACCTCCTCCTGTAGCTGCCACCGAGTCAAAACCCCCTATAGTTGCCACTAGGTCAATATGACCCACTATAGCTGTCACTAGGTTTCAACCCAACTACAGTTGTCACAAGATTACTACCATACCGATGCACTCCATCGCAACAGTCCAAACCACCCTGACCTATCAGTTGGAACAAACCGGAAGGAATGCAAGGAAAACCAGTTACAGGAGCCAGTCACACATTTGCAGCTTCAGTTGGAAGACCCTGAATTCCAGGGCGACAACCAAACATCGCCACGGAGGAGCCTATAGCCACCTGCGTGGAAGTCCTACCTAAAGACATAAAAAAGAAGGCAAATGTCGGTGTTATACTGCAGGAATTTGAATTTGAAATCATAAAAAAGGGTTCATAGGATTCGACTGCAACCGCAGACACGTGTTTCGGACTAATGTGTGACTGGCTCCTGTAACTGGTTTTCCTTGCATTCCTTCCGGTTTGTTCCAACTGATAGGTCAGGGTGGTTTGGACTGTTGCGATGGAGTGCATCGGTATGGTAGTAATCTTGTGACAACTGTAGTTGGGTTGAAACCTAGTGACAGCTATAGTGGGTCATATTGACCTAGTGGCAATTATAGGGGGTTTTGACTCGGTGGCAGCTACAGGAGGAGGTTGTTGCTATTGCTGTTGTTACTTCATCGTCGTAGTCTGTGCCATTCTGTCAATGTCTTTTGATTTAACTGGTTTCCTTTTGTTACTTCTAAGTCATCTACATCCTTGAACTTAGCTACACCGTACTGATGTGGACCAATTAGTCCGAAACACGTGTCTGCGGTTGCAGTCGAATCCTATGAACCCTTTTTTATGATTTCAAATTCAAATTCCTGCAGTATAACACCGACATTTGCCTTCTTTTTTATGTCTTTAGGTAGGACTTCCACGCAGGTGGCTATAGGCTCCTCCGTGGCGATGTTTGGTTGTCGCCCTGGAATTCAGGGTCTTCCAACTGAAGCTGCAAATGTGTGACTGGCTCCTGTAACTGGTTTTCCTTGCATTCCTTCCGGTTTGTTCCAACTGATAGGTCAGGGTGGTTTGGACTGTTGCGATGGAGTGCATCGGTATGGTAGTAATCTTGTGACAACTGTAGTTGGGTTGAAACCTAGTGACAGCTATAGTGGGTCATATTGACCTAGTGGCAACTATAGGGGGTTTTGACTCGGTGGCAGCTACAGGAGGAGGTTGTTGCTATTGCTGTTGTTACTTCATCGTCGTAGTCTGTGCCATTCTGTCAATGTCTTTTGATTTAACTGGTTTCCTTTTGTTACTTCTAAGTCATCTACATCCTTGAACTTAGCTACACCGTACTGATGTGGACCAATTAGTCCGAAACACGTGTCTGCGGTTGCAGTCGAATCCTATGAACCCTTTTTTATGATTTCAAATTCAAATTCCTGCAGTATAACACCGACATTTGCCTTCTTTTTTATGTCTTTAGGTAGGACTTCCACGCAGGTGGCTATAGGCTCCTCCGTGGCGATGTTTGGTTGTCGCCCTGGAATTCAGGGTCTTCCAACTGAAGCTGCAAATGTGTGACTGGCTCCTGTAACTGGTTTTCCTTGCATTCCTTCCGGTTTGTTCCAACTGATAGGTCAGGGTGGTTTGGACTGTTGCGATGGAGTGCATCGGTATGGTAGTAATCTTGTGACAACTGTAGTTGGGTTGAAACCTAGTGACAGCTATAGTGGGTCATATTGACCTAGTGGCAACTATAGGGGGTTTTGACTCGGTGGCAGCTACAGGAGGAGGTTGTTGCTATTGCTGTTGTTACTTCATCGTCGTAGTCTGTGCCATTCTGTCAATGTCTTTGGATTTAACTGGTTTCCTTTTGTTACTTCTAAGTCATCTACATCCTTGAACTTAGCTACACCGTACTGATGTGGACCAATTAGTCCGAAACACGTGTCTGCGGTTGCAGTCGAATCCTATGAACCCTTTTTTATGATTTCAAATTCAAATTCCTGCAGTATAACACCGACATTTGCCTTCTCTTATATATATATATATATATATATATATATATATATATATATATTTATATATATATATATATATATATATATATATATATATATATATATATATATATATATATACATATATATATATATATATATATATATATATATATATATATATATATATATATATATATATATATATATATATATATTGCTATATTATACACTATTGCAAATAGAGTTGAATGATTGAATTTTAATAGTATTAAGGTAATAATTAAGATAATTGAAATGTATTGTTAAAACTTATGAAAGGTTGATAACCTAAAATGTTAAATTTGACATAAACTGTTTAGACAATAAATGTTAACCTAAAAGTAAATTTGTTTGATATCAAATGTTTTTAAAATAAAAGAGTTTTGTCAGAGAAGAACGATCACAGAGAAGCGACATAAAGGCTTTCAGATTGAACAGTTTTCGTACGCGCATGCGCCAACTATGGTGTGTTGTTGTCACTTGTCACTTGTCACTTGCCACGTGCTATCTAGTTCGGGTTTTTAAGATGTCTGGATATTATTGTGTATATCGTGGGTGTTCAACAAAAACTGGGGAAGGACTAAGCCTTTTTAGATTCCCCAAGGATTACGAAAGGTAATTATTATAATTTTTGATGTACTTATTTAGTTTATAAAAACGCTATGAAGTAAATTGAAATAGGTAGGTATGCGAACACGTTATCAGGAAAAAGTATTAAAATATTTATAGTAATGTGTTATTATGTTGTAACGATATTTGCATATAGAAAAGTTAAGTGTAGAATTATTATTATTGTTCACAGTGCTCGAATTTGGATAGAGGCTTGTGATAGACAAGATTTATTGCAAAAGGCTGTGGACCTACACCAGAATTATAAGCTTTGTGAACTCCATTTCGAAAACAAATATATTTCAAAAGGAAGTGTAAGAAAAACCTTATTGCCAAACGCAATACCTACACAGTTTCCTCATCATGTTAGAAAAAGGAAAGAACAGCTTGAAAGAAATATTCTGGCAGAGGAAGAGCCTCCAAAAAAAAAGATTTAATTGTCAGGTTTGTCCAGCACATTTTATAAAAAACTTTTGTGTTCTTACAAAAAAACAAGATAGGTAGTCATGTTTCAAATATTGCAAACTATCTTAACACTTATATTGTTATTTAAAGGAAATTGTTTAATTTTTGCTTTGTTTAGATTGTACGATTGTTCCCCTATCTTCTGGAAGAAAAACTGAGAACCCGTCTTCAGTTTCTCAACAATCTTTCGCGGAATCATTGAATCTAGATGGTAAGTTGTTCAAAAAGTAATAAACAGCAGTACCTATTTAAAAATGCTAAAACAGAAAAGTCGACAATTTGCCACGGTTTTGATTTTAAGATAAACCTGACAGACTGCAATTCTATTAGTCTATAGTTAATTAATTTATTTTAATTAATTTAATTAATTTAACGATTTATTTATAGCTTAATAGAATCAGATTGGTGTTAAAGTGGTTACACACGTAACTGCAAGTATGCATATAATCAATCTTTTTCCCTAAGTATGTTTGAGCGTCTGTAGATGCTTGTACCAAATATATTATACTGACGCTATGCTTGTACAAAAAGATTGATCATGCATGCTTGCAAAGCTTGCAGTTACATGTGTAGCCATATTTAGAGGCCTTCAATGTGACAATTGTGAATAATTTTTATAATATCAACTTAAAGTTGCTGCATGCGTATAGTTTGTATTTAATTTATATAAACATTAACTATTACTTTTAACAGTTATTTATTATTTAAAGCCGCGTCCTCATTGAGGCGACAATGTCAATTAAATGTGGACGTGGCTTTCGACGTTGTCGATCGACAAAAAATGTTGTTCCACATGTCGAATGCTTTCCCGCCGATTGTCGGTAACATCAAAGGCGTTCGACGTGTTGAATCTAGTGTGTACGTGTGAAGCGTACAAATTAAAATCAAATTTATGGAACAGTAGAACAAAATATTAAGCCGCGTCCTCATTGAGTCGACATTGTCGATCGACTCTGTCGATCGACAATGTCGACTCAATGAGGACGCGGCTTAATGGGCCTGTGTCTCTAAATGCCGCGTCCTCATTGAGTCGACATTGTCGATCGACTCTGTCGATCGACAATGTCGAGTTATGTTTGTGGTTATCTTTTGAAAAAAAGCTTGGAAATTCATACATGTAATGTTTGTAAATCCTTTGGAACACAATGTGAGACGCTAAATGTAAATAGCTTATTAACTCACTTTAGAGCCTTCAACACAGAAGAAAATATCTATGGAAACCTGCAATCGCCTCCAGAGGATTTCCTCAATTTTATATATAAATTAGAACTTATATTTAGTTCGGAGTTTAAAGAAATTTGTACTACACGAGCAGTTTCTAATACGTTATTTAATAGAATGGCTGATATTAATTTCACCCATCCTTGTGCAGAATTTCCGGTGACATATGTAAAAAAATTATTTGTAAGAATGAAAATATTTTATTCTGTTAAATACACTAATAGGGATTTCAAAACCAATAAAGTAGATAGAAAATTGAAAATTTTAACCCATATATAAATAAAAATATTTGTTGTGAAACATCTTGTTTTATTTTTTATATACATACTATAAACACATATTATTAATAATAAATATAAATGTGTAAATGTGGCACAAAATTATTCTAAAATGTATTTTAAGAAATGCATTAAACATCTTTAATATTAGTTTATATGTGAATCAAACTAATTTATATTTTATTATAAATAATGCCAAAGCTATGATAGAGATTATATCATTATTGTCATATTTAACAAAATGATAAAACCAATATTTAGGAGATAAAGTTTCAACATTTAACATTTTTAAAATGGATACTCAAAAATGTATGTCAATACTTATACCATTAAATTATCCACAACTTACTATTTAACTATATTATACCCCTATTTAACCAATTTTTATCTCTTTAAATTATTACTATTATTATTATTTAAAACGTTCCAATAATAATATTAATTGGTCTACATTTTATAACATTTACCCATGCGCTCTAATTGCGATGAACAATATTATATAATACACTGTCATGCAGGTCGCTCAGTGTACATCTCGGTGTAAGTACATGTACCAAAAAGATAATTTCTCTCAGTGTAAACGTGTGTGTTTACTTCAAATCGGCTGGGCCATAGAACTTCAAACGTTCCGCCGGCACTGTCGCTTCTCTGTGATCGTTCTTCTCTGGTTTTGTTTTATGGGAGGGAAGAAAGATTATTGATTGGTTACGAAATCGATAATTTTGGTTGAACACGAACAGATTTTGCTCTTGATAAAATTGCAAAAATATATTAATAATCAAATATTTTATGAATATAAATATCAAATTTTCATAAGTTAATAAAGAATAAATAAGGAAAATATAAATTTAACAATAATAATAATTTGGAAGAGATAAATTAAATTATGGAATTGATAAATCAAAGTGGAATGTAATAAATAAATGTATGGTGAATTAAAATTTAATTATAGAAGACACAGAAGAATTCAAATTGGTGCAGCAAACTTAAATTTATGGAAGTTAAAGTAATATAAAGTATAAAACATTGATAAATCAAATTGAAGTTATAGAAACAATTAATGGTAAGATTCCCAATTGAAATATTCAAGTTCACATATTGAAATTAATAAATAAAGGAAAGGTATTTTATAACGTATCAAAATTTAATAAACGTCAATAAACATAAACATTATTTTGACATTGACGTATAGTTTTATAATTTAGATTACTACATCTATTGTCATATTTAGAACTTTAATAAGAAATCAAATTGTATAACATATAAGAAATTTAATTGATAAGTTAGGTGTCGAAGAGGTTGACAAGTAAATTATTTATATTGATATTAAAATTTAATCATTCAAAATATCATTTGGTTTATTTAAATAAATAATTTGTTACTGTTTGTGTATTTGAATTTTATTGAATTATTATTGCATATAAAGAAAAATAAAGTTGTTTGCTGGTATATCAGTTGCAGAACCGACTATAATTCCATGAAAGTAGTAAGTATAAAGTTATATTAAAGTAAAATCATAAAAAATACAATATAGTAATATATATATTCATTTTTCATACCATCCTGAACCACATATAGTAAATTGGGCATGCAATCCTGAACCAGTCTGACAATCCTGAGCCGTATGAAAGGTTCAGGATTGTTTAACCAATAAAATGCACTCTAGCGGCCCCCACTAAACTTTTTTTTTTTTTTTTTTATTTCGGGGTTTTTGGCTTTGGTATGTTACCATTAGCACAGTGCCATGTATTTTTTAATATTTATTTGAGACAACGGCACGCGGTCTTCCCGAGTGGTGTGACCCCATCTCGGTGTACTAAGCGCGCCCAACGCTGCTTTACCTCGGTGATCGGCCGAGAGCCGTTTCACTAACGTGGTTAGCCGTTGCCCTCCCACTAAACTTTTAACTAAATTTAAATTTGGTTCAGCTTTGATAGAATCTTCGAAATTTTAGTTCCTCCATTTGTCGCTTGGTAATGTGGGGGCGCTGGCGTCTGTCGCAAGTGTATATGTGTATATAGAATATTCCTGACAATTCTGATCCAGAAGATTTGGCATCGTTGGAATCTGAATTAGAGCGGGATATTATATTAAATTCAACATATTGGTGTGGTATCTTTCGTAGGTTCAATCTGAATGGAGAATTTTCAAACCAAACAATACGTCCACTTCCACCAAATTCTAAATTATTGGTTTATTTTCAGTGCAATTAGTGTCGAAGAAGCATGTTAATCGATTCATTTGCGGTTTAAAAGTTATACTAGTACTAGTAAAACAAAATTCAGCATGTAAATCAGTAATAATAATAATAATAAATGTGTCTATTGTTTGCCAACCAAGGATAAGTACAAGATACATATACTATTGTAACATAATAACATATAGGCGGTAAACAGAGGGCCAAATGTTAGGTATAATACCGATTCTGCCACATAGGCCCAAATCAGTAACGAAGAGCGGTAGGAAAACATTTCATAGGAAACATTGGTACTTTGTTAACCCGCATTTATCCTCTTGAATTTGCTACCTTCGGGTCGTAAACATCGTGTATACAGGGTCACTCACGCAATTGGTTCGTTTTCCATAATCCGATGCAAATAAAGTTCTGAAGTACTAATAATTGTTTAAATTATTCTATTTTCAGGGTCATTGAACTTCCGGCTATATCGAAAGTGCCTAGCACCTTTGTTATTAAATGGCATTTGAATTCCACTACTAATTTACTGCCGACTTTTATCAGAATTTTTGCAAATTCATTCTTGTATACATACAAGATGAACCCCGCTGAAGGTATGACGTTGACGGTATTTTGTTAAATGGCATATTCAGTATATTCCTCAATATTTGATTTAAACCTATCATTGCGAATTCAATCATGTCACATTTGCTACATCGATCGCAAAAGGTTACCTAATCACTAAGTGTGTTGACAAGTATGTAATAAATTTAAAATCCCGAGAAATAGACAATTTTCGATAAAATTGAAGAATACCTAAGTTGCTTTAAATATTACTTATCTTTTATCATTTTCAGTCAGTACCGAGAATAATAAAAAGCACCTAAAGATAAGAGTTCATCTAAAAAAAAATGTGGATGGCTCTAATAAATGAGTAATAATTTAAAACAAGTTTGGTGTCCCAGTTTTTTTTTTTATTATATATTTTCCGAGATTAATTTATTCCACATCTTATCATCCCTTAGTAATGGAGTAATCTTTAGTGGCATACATACCAAATTAGGTATGGTTGGAATTGTAATTGCAAACTTAACCATTGTTTAGACAATATTAACCATTGTATTGTAGAATATACTGGGTGTGTAAAAAAATAGTGACGGTGTTATATCTTCAACGTTGTTTGTATACAATTTTTAATAAATGTTTTTGCCTTCACATTTTTTTTATTCAATTTTAAGTCTTTATATAAATGAAGATTAGGGTTGCCCTCAAGATGAAAAATTCGCGTGTCTCGTCTCGTCTTTCCGAAATGACAAGGTGATTTTCTGTGGTTTATATGACTGATGGTCGAGATGGTAGAGTACCTGCCTCTCACCCAAAAGTCCCGGGTTCGAATCCCGGTCGTGGCAATGGAAAATACTGTGAGAGGGATTTTTCCATTATACACGGATATTGGATGTGTGTCCCTTGTCTTTAAATGTGTAGCCCCCTCCCGCACAAGGCTCAGCCTTCTGGGATAAAGGGGGTCGTAATTACATGTGGTGTATTTATTTATTTATTTATTTATTAGATAAGGCTCGAATCGATAATAGAGAATGCTCTCTCTCGCCGAGCATATCCAGTTTCTCTCGAGATAGCTCATTTTCCCAAGCAATTAATTTTGTGAAGTGTTTATAAGTAAACGAAAAATATGTAATAATATGAATAAAAACAAATGAAAAACGTAGATATAAAATGTTGTAGTAAAAAACAATGTTAATATAATAAACAAATATCAAACAAATACATTCTTTACCCACATTTATTATAAAAGTTAGAAATAAGATATTAAAGTAAACTACAAAACATATTGTGCGATCCGCGGCTTTGCTCTTTAATATCACAAACTTCCGCTGAATCTTGAATGTTGATGATTTGCTGATTCTCTAATACAGGAATGAAATGCTAGAAATACACATTTGTTGAATTACAAGTTGTTTATTTTACGATACAAACGACTTATTTCTTGTAACAGCAAGGTATATCAAAATACAAACAGCTAATATTCTATTCAGTAACAAAATCAATTTTTTATTATGACAACCATTGACATTATTTTTTACACTGCTTTGATTTAATTTTAAATAATAAACTTAATATTGTAACGATAATTTGGTAAATTACAGTTACAACTGGTTTCTACCGGAGACAATTAAATGTAGCTATGTTATGCGCGCGTCGACGACACTGAAACGTTCTCGATCCTACCGCGTTCCTCCTCCACCAGCTTTTTCCTATCTTCCGTACTGGTAAGTCGTAATTTTATGAATATCTAATTATTTTTCTCGGATGTAGAATTTTTCTGTATCTTATCGTTATAAAGTATTATTTGCAATACGTAGCCTAGTAAATATTTAGCATGTTGGTTATTTATTACAGTCAAATGTGGTAAATATCGATTTAAATCGAATTTATCAATTGGGTGTGTTTGACGCCGGCATTTTAGCCAAATTTAGTGCTCTCCACGCGTGATTGATTTCATGCAAATATCTACACGTGGTGTCGTCTTGCAAGTTAACTTATGTTATTACCGTTCCTTATTATCTTTTGCAGTTAAAATTTGCAATTATCGTTATTATCTTTATCGAGTTATTCATAAAATATATGCACTTGCACAGATCTCTTTCGTTTGCGGAAGGTGGTAAAAAACTCCTCGAAATTAATAGTTTTCACTTAACGGAAAATATTGGTTTCTATCTTATCTCACAATTTGATTATTGTAATTTTTCGTAATTTAATTTAATATTTAAATTATTCCCTGCTATATCTTAATAAGATTTGAATTAATTAAAATTCATAGTTATTATCTAATTATCGTAATTTAATTGAATAATTAAAGCATTCCTTAACATTGGGAGAATTAAATAAAACTTATTGTTTCTTATCGTTCTACATTAAATAGTAGAAATTAACTTTAATTAGTAATCTAATTAAATTAGTTATAAAAATCAGAATACCTAACTTTTTACTTTCTTACTTATTGAATTATTTTGTGATTCACACATTTTCTATTGGTGAAAAGATTGCGTTTTAGCAATATTAAAACTTAATTTCTGAGTGTCTTATTGTGATTTGTCTATTTAATTACTGTTATTAAATTTAAATAATATAACAAATTTCTTTCTAACATAATTTCTTATTCAGAGGAATTATTTTTATTGCTTTAATCTTGTCTAGTTATATCTAGAGTAATTTCTAAAATTTCATAGTTTCGAAATTATAATAATTAGTTTATTATAATTTATATCTTGAGTTATTTTTAAAATAAAATAATAAATTCATATCTTTGTAATTATAATAATTGATTTATTATAATTCATATCTTTGCTAAATTGTTTAGTCAACTTTTCTAGAAGAAACTTGCCTTCAGTAAGTTTTTTTCTAATTTTATCAGCCGTAAGCTAACTTGCATATTTCCAACTTTACTTTGTACATTTTTGACACTGGTATATTTATGTTTTATTGAACGAGACCAAGAAGAGGATTCGGCAGATTCAACTTTACCAGACCACATCAGACTGAAATCCAGATTATTCTATTATCTTATCCAGGATTGGTTACATCTTTCCCAGGTGCAGGTGAAGTCTAGCTAGACCCAGAAGATCCGTATACACCAGCATAGGCCATCTTGGCAAGGGACTAGATCATCGTGGAAATCCTTGGAAATTAAGGTCTGTAAGTCTGTGGTAGAACATATTTCCATCATAACAAATAATTGCCAGTAATTGTTCTTGTAAATGTAAGCCTTGCAGTTGATAAAATATTTTCTTTCATTCATTTTTTTATTGTGATAGCCCTTCAGGCACTTATTTCCATTGTTTTGCCCTTCAGGTAAATATATATTTTTTATCATTGTTAAGAGTAATTTGTTATTGTTAATATTTATTCTATTTGTTAATATACTATTTATTTGAGCTGAATCGTTTTATTTCTCTTATTGTGAAAATCTGATATCATACAAATTGTTACTAATTTTTTAGTAGCTGGCGCCCAAAAATTATCTTAATTTATCTTAATTTTACTTGATAAATAATTCCTTAACTTTTAATCTCTTATAACTTGCAGTTTTAAATCTTACTAAGCTAGAAACTTAAAGTGCACTCTTCAAGTTCTTTTGTTAACAAATCAGGGTTTTAACCAAATTTAATAATAAGTTTGTTAATTTATTAAACACCATATTCTCACTCACGACCCACCGGAAAAATCTGAGCAGCCGACAGGTAAAATAAACTTTGAAACCCAGAAGCCCATAAGGCAAATTAGATTTATTCAGTCTGGGGTTACAATATCTAGAATGAATCCTACAAATTTGATGACACTTGACATTCCGCCACCCTTGGAAGTACCACTTCCAACACCTCATCTCATTATTGAGTTTCTATGGGGACCACACATATTTTGTTAACAGCGCGTTTAAAAATTCCATTACAAGTCTTGACTGTCACCACACGAACCTTCTCATCATTACCGGGATGAATTTGAATAATACGTGCAATCTTCCAATTTAAAGGTGGTATATTATCTTCCTTTAATAACACTATCTTTCCTATTAAAAATTTACTGTCCTCCGCGTATCGCCATTTGGATCGCTGCTGTAATGTGTGTAGATAATCCTTAGACCAACTTGCCCAGAATTGTTGTATCAGAAGTTTCATGTGCCGATACACTCTTATACGACTATGATTGTTGTCGAGAACAGTAGTCTCAGGCATGGACATTAAGGAACTACCGACTAAAAAGTGTCCTGGAGTTAGCACTTCTAGACTGTCGGGATCTTCGGTAAGGGGATACATAGGCCGTGAGTTTAAGATTGATTCTATTTGCACGAGTATTGAATAAAAATCTTCATAGGTTAGAATTACATCCTTCATAATACGCTTTAAGTGGTATTTAAATTGACGCACTGCAGCCTCGACTAAACCGTTAAAATGCGGTGAACGAGGTGGTGTAAAATTCCACACAATTTTGTTGTCTAATAAATACTGTTTAAAATGAGGATCTTCACATTTATTAATGAAATCAGTTTAAGCATTGTTTGCTCCTACAAAGTTAGTCGCATTGTCAGTAAAAATTTGTGAACAAAGACCACGTCTAGCTATGAATCGTTTGAAAACATTTAAAAAACTATCAGTTGATAATTCAGTAGCTAATTCTACATGCACAGCTCTTGTAGAAAAACATACAATAATACATACGTAAGCCTTTATAAACTTCTTATTACGAAATTTACTGTCTTTAATACGGTATGGACCAGCAAAATCTACAGAAATTATTGAGAATGGTCGAGAAGGATTTACTCTCTCAAAGGGTAAATTACCCATTTTTTGGGATACTGTAATAGGTGCTGCACGAAAACAATTTACGCATTTTCTAATTTCATTTCGTACTACCCTTCTACCGTTTAAAGGCCAATATTGGAGTCTTATTGCAGATAGTACTAATTGCGGCCCGGCATGGAAATTGCGGTTATGCTCATATCTAATAATCAAAGTGGTTAGATGATGTTTAGCCGGGAGAATTATAGGATGTTTACTTTCGAACTTAAGATTAGAATTTTTTAGTCGACCTCCAACTCGTAAAATTTCAAAATTATCTAGGAAAGGATCGAGGGAAATCAATTTACTCCCCTTTGAAATCATATTAGAAGATTTCAACGACTCTATTTCAGAGTTAAAACATATATTTTGAACCAAATGAACAATAACAATTTTACTGTGTTCGACTTCATCAATTGTTAAATTTCCGAAAATACCTTTATTTTGCGAGGTTCCTTCACTACTTGATTTCTCTGAGCGTCTAAGTCGAATTTTGGCTTTTATATTATTACAAAAGCGGTACATATAAGCAACAACATGTAATAATTTGTTAAATAAACTGAAACGTGAAATTATATCGTAATTTATTACAGCTGTAATTAGTGAAATATGTTTTGTTTTTGTCTCAGGAATATCATGAACTTCAACATTAAAGGACGGTCTTGGCCAATACTCTTGATCACACCATAACCATTTCGGTCCGTCAAACCATAATGATTTGTGTGACATGTCTTCAGGAAAAACGCCACGGGATATTAGATCTGCTGGGTTTTGATGTGTTGGTACGTGTAGCCACTGTCTAGGTTTAGACAGAGTTTGAATTTGTGCTACACGGTTAGAAACAAATGTTTTTAATCTACTAGGGTCGGTGTTGATCCACGCTAAAGTAATGGTTGAATCACACCAGAAGTACACATGATTTATATTATGCTTAACTGCTGAGGTCACATTTTGACATAATTGAGTAGACAAGAGAGCTGCGCATAACTCTAAGCGAGCAAGTGAAATTGTTTTAATAGGTGCTACGCGACTCTTTGCGCACGCTAAACGTACAATAATTTTATTGTGCGAATTTATAGATCTAAAATAAATACACGAGCCATAAGCTCGCTCTGAAGCATCACTGAAACAGTGTATTTCAACTGTAACAGAGTCCTTGATTAGAATCTGACGAGGAATCTCGATTTTATTTAAACTTTGTAGATTTTCATAAAATCTTAACCATTCTGTGACTAAATCATTTGGTATAGGGTCATCCCAGCCTACTTCTCTAAATTGCCATAATCTTTGTAAAAATATTTTGGCCGTCACTATGACTGGCCCAATTAGACCTAACGGATCGAATATCTGGCTGATAATAGATAATATGGTACGCTTTGTAAAATGACTAAAATAACGTGGACCTTTAACCATAAACCGAAAGTCATCTCTAGAAGCATGCCAGAAAACTCCTAAAGTTTTAGAATTTTCGTCATCTTTAATTATATATTGATTGTCTACCGAATTATTAGGAATCTTGATATGTTCAAGAATAGCCGAGCTATTTGATGCCCATTGACGAAGGAGAAAACCGGCATTTTTTAGTATGGAATCTACGTCGTTAATTAATTTTAGAGCTGTATTTAAGTCATTAGCTCCTGAGAGCCAATCATCCATATAAAAGTCTGAAGAGATTGAACTAGATGCATTCGGAAAACAATTAAACTTTTCAATAGCTAATTGCTTAAGGCAACGCGTAGCTAAGAAACTTGCGGGTGCTGTTCCGTAAGTGACAGTATTTAACTTGTAATCTAATAAAGGATCCGAAGGTTCAAAACGCCAAACTATCCTCTGATAATCGCGTTCGTTTTCATGAATATAAACACATCTGTACATCTTAGCAATGTCTGCTGTAAAAACGATTGTGTAAATACGGAACCGTATTAAAATGGAGAAAAGTGATTCCTGAATGGAAGGCCCGGTTTTAAGAGTATTATTGAATGATAAGTTAGTTGAAGTTTTGGCAAAAGCGTCGAAAACGACACGCAGTTTAGTAGTAGCTGAAGTTTCTTTATGAACACCATGATGAGGTAAATAATTGACTTGACGACAATGAACATTATTACTCTCGGTATCGCTACAAACTGGTGACATATGTCCTAAATTTATATATTCTCGAATAAACTGAGAGTATTTGTCCTTCAGCAAGCTATCCTTGGAAAATTTCCTTTCTAGCGTCTGAAAACGCTGAATTGCCATGTTTCGCGATTCACCTAGCTGTGTAAGATTTTCTTTAAAAGGTAACCTTACAATAAATTTACCGTCATCTGATCTTTCGAAATTATCGACAAAGTGTTGCTCGCACTCACGTTCTTCCTTGGAGAAGATAACGTTTTTTTGAGTGCATTCTTCAACGCGCCAAAAGGCTGTTAACTGTTCTTCAATTTTCGAATTACTTAGCGTATCTAATTGAGAAATAAAATTACACTGAACTGAAGTTTTCTTATCCCTAACAGCTTTATTATAATATCCCAAAGGTCCTGATATAATCCAGCCTAATTTAGTATTTTGTAAAATTGGTTGATTAGGTCCCAATTTGACTTGACCTGATAATAGAAGTTCATAAAAAATATTACAACCTAACAGCATTTGAATTGGTTGAGAATAATTATATGTTGGGTCTGCGAGTTTAAATTCCGAAGAAATATTAATAATAAAAGCATCAAATGAATATTGAGGAAATGTTATCAGTTATTCTATCGATAACCAAAAATTGAATATCAAATTTATCATCTGAGACAGTTGACTTAATAGTGGTATTTACTATTTTTGTAATGTTAGTTGTAACTGAATTTATACCCACTACAGGTAGTTTAACTTTATTCGTCGGTAATTGTAATTCATGGCACAAACCTGCAGTTAAAAAACACGATTGTGAACCATTATCTAATAAAGCCCTGCATAAGACGGGATTGCCATCACTATTATAGACATATACCTGTGCAGTAGACAGTAGGGCAAAAATATTATTGTAAGAAAAATTTACTAGAGTTCCCGGTTGATTAGAGCAACTCACAATGTCGCTTGAATCAACCGTAGAAACAGTGAAGCTACGGCTATATGTTTGAGTCGTCCCGTTTATGTCGTTGTTTGATTTACATTATTTTCGTTAGAGGTATTGTCATTTTTACCTTCATCTTTACCTTGATTACAAGCTACAGGCTCATTCACATTGTAAGTATTGCTTGTATTCTGTTTATTCAAATGCAACAAAGTATTATGTTTTTTATCGCAAATGCGACATGTACCAGAAAAACAGTCTCGGCCTTGATGACCTAGACGCAAACAATTTGTACAGGCTTTTCTCTTGCGTATTTCAGCTAATCTTATTGAAGTTGTTAATTTTAAAAATTCTTTGCAGTGATTGATTATATGATTATCCTTGCAATAAATGCAAGTACTCTGTTTATTGGTTGCTACATGAACCTGAAATTTATTGTGATAAGACCTTTTCTGAGAACTTTTTACAGAACTGTGATCAACCGATTCTAGAATTTGGCAACGATTGGTCAAAAACTCTAAAAAACTATCAATAGAAGGTGACACAATATTAATAGTCTTAGCTTCCCAATCTTTTTTAGTGTTCATATCAAGTTTAAAACTGAGTAGATATATTAGCATCGTATGCCAGTGTTGAACAGGCTCCTTAAAATTTTTCAAAGCACGGTAATGTTTTAAAAAGCTATCGAGAAAGCATCTCAACGAGCTATGAGTCTCGAATAACATTTGTAAGCTCAAAAATGCCTTTCATATGAGCTCGGATTGCATATTTTTTATTTTCGAATCGTTCGATCAGTAAATTCCAAGCAATGGGATAATTCATATCAGTTATCTCTAATGAATCGATGACTTTACTTGCCTCACCTTTTAAAGCAGCTTGTAAATGATAGAATTTTTGAACATTACTAAAACAAAGATTCTTGTGAACGAGAGCCACAAAGGTATCGTGAAAAGTAGACCATTTGTCATAATTACCCTCAAAGACAGGTAGAGGTAAAGGCGCCAATTGCAAATTAGACGAATTTGAATTGTTTGATGTATTGTTGTAAGTTGTATTCTTTGAATGTGTTGATTGAGACTGTGCTTGTAGTTTTGCTTCGTAGTCTTGCAATATTTGCTTAGCTAAGGCTACGTTGCTAAAATATTTGCTCTCATAGTCTTCCCTTTCATTGATCTGAGCAGCTGAATTATCAAATATTTCTATTTCCGACTGAATGTCAGAAAATATGTCAAAGTCAAGTTGAATCCTTTCCGTTCTTATTTGTATTTCAGTTATTTTATTGTGATTATTATTGTCATTAATAAATTTAGAATATCTCGTTAGATTCGACTTGCAATGCCCTCGTTTAAATATTAGACTTTTCTTTAGCTCCTCGGCTTCTTGAGCCATTTTTTAAAACTATATTTAATTATTTAAGAACAAGACAACAACTTGTGCGGAATTTGTGCAGTAGAATCTTATATGAATGCAAACTAATCAAATAGAAGGTGTAACCGCCACCCGTGAGTTCAAAGTGCTTAAAAACTTACAAAGTTACAAACTAACAATATTTGAATCAATCTTACTCCCAGTAAATAGGTACCCCTTTGGAACTCTATGTTTAATGGAGAGTTTTCGCCTTTTCACTCCACAGTCCTCTTGATAGCGGTAAATTAGACTTCTAATTACAATAACTTTTCTTGATAGGCCACCAATTGGCAGGTAAGGTTAATTCAGCAAAAATCCTGTATCAGGCTCTTGAAGGACCAATGTGCGATCCGCGGCTTTGCTCTTCAATATCACAAACTTCCGCTGAATCTTGAATGTTGATGATTTGCTGATTCTCTAATACAGGAATGAAATGCTAGAAATACACATTTGTTGAATTACAAGTTGTTTATTTTACGATACAAACGACTTATTTCTTGTAACAGCAAGGTATATCAAAATACAAACAGCTAATCTATTCAGTAACAAAATCAATTTTTTATTATGACAACCATTGACATTATTTTTTACACTGCTTTGATTTAATTTTAAATAATAAACTTAATATCTAGAATGAATCCTACAAATTTGATGACACTTGACACATATTATGGAGATACACATGTTACATATTAACAAGAACTAAACAAGTAGTAATAGAAACAAGGTAGCATTTCTTTTCTATCAATAATAGTTATTTATGTATCAAGAGTCTGAAATTTGCGTTTATTATACCACGAGGAGACAGAATATCAATTTTGATGTTGAATACACGTGAAGAAATACTACGATTGTGCTCTCCGGACAAGAGTTACCGTCAGTTGTATCCAAGGTCATCCAGAAAATACCCAAGTACAAGCCGGCCTTGTTGGGTATCCTTTTCAGGGTAATCGAACCTTCCGATTCGATTAGTGATACTTGCAACCCGATCCGACGCACCGTGCCGGAAAGATGCCTACCCTCGCGACGCCTGAGGTTGAATACCATCCAAACCAAATCCTTTTACTATTTCACCGGAGTTTGACCGGAGTATTTCGTGACTACGGACTCGGAAGTTTCCGAGGGTATGACCCCTCGTTTAATAGTAAACCGAGGACTAAGCGATTGCCGATAGTTTCAACTCGATACGACCAGCCGTTCCAGTCTTAGGATTATCCGGCTCGTACCGTCCGTCCGATTCAACTGGAACTCGCTTTTACCGACCCCTTAGGGAGTAGCATAATTTCTAACGAAGGGGATAAGCCCGACGTACCCGTATACCCATCGGCAATGCCGCGAACATCAATATGGGAGATATCCGGTTAAGCTGGATATACAAATTAAAGAAAGAACAAATCGATGATGAGTTAGGATAATTTATAATTTGGTCTACCTGTAACCGGTACCGTAGATGAGAAGAAGCGCCGCTTGGCAAAGTTTATCAAGGAAGGGTGTTCTTCGCCTAGGCCAAGTATCGTCCAACCTAGCTTTCCACCGCTATCACTGCTAGTAATCAAACCAACTGAGGCAACCTACAGCGTACCCCGCGTAACAACGCTCACAGAACCCGTCCGCCGGATGACAGTTAGCGCTGTGTGCGAAACCGTCCGAAAGTGGAACTTCCACTTTAGCGGAAAAACCGATGCAGTGGAGTTTCTAGAAAAACTGCAAGAATTCCAGGAACACGGTGAGATCCCGACAACCGACTTGTTACTATCAACGTTTAATAACTAAACTAATTTGTTAAGGCTGTGCCAACGTTAGTTAACCATTCGTTATAACCAGTGATAGTGGGAGGGAACGACCGATATTCGTATTAAGTCAATTAATCGCTATCACCACATCTGATTTAACTCTTGGCCGTTGAATTCAACGCAGGTCGTGGCAAACCCTTAATATATCGAAGTCTCGAAATCGATAGATTAACGGCAACTGTCGACAATGAATGCTTCCTCGTATACAGGCTTCGCAACGTCCTGAACTAAAGATACAACACTAGCTAAACACTTTGCACAATACACAATTCACTTCTGACACCTGCCCAGACAGGTCTTGCTCGTTCACTCTTCTTTGGCTCAGCCGAATGGTCAAACCGACGCAATTGCGAGGGTCGTTAGCTATGGGGTCAACACAGATACTAGACTAATACTAGAACGCAATAAGAAGACATGGATAATAAATAAGGGTATATATTAAACAATCATCATAGTACATATAGAGCCTCACCTAGCAAGGTCTGCCACCATAACCACGATACCCCCACAAGGGGTCAGCGACCGCGACGGCCGCGCTTAAAGACGAGTGATAGATTGCCGAAAGAGAATTATTACATGGACGTGACTGGCAATTTAGTGAGTGGGTTTTATAGATTTACTGTTAGAATTATAGACTAAAAATTTAAGGTAATATTCTCCAAAAGGGGTATATGCCGTTAGACGTCTGTGGATATTTCAGAAAGGGGAAATCTCTTCGAATGCTATCTCACAAGGCGGTCACCTGGTAATAATGGAGAAGTGCCCCGGTACCCGTGCGTACCGCAAGGAGGCTTATCCTGGCTTGATTTAATCAAAAATACCGGATTTCCATTTTGCGAGATCATTGGGAGGTCTCCCACTATAGATATGGAAAAGACCCGAGACCACTTCACATCGCCACGTGGCGTCGCAAAATTCCGCTATTTCCAATTTTTATTCAGTTCCTAAAATTTCAAAATGGTGCTATCAGACACGATCCCGGTAGAGACGATGACCAATGGGTAGGCGAGGCCAGCTCAACCATCCTTGGAAGCCGTAGGTCACGGACTCACTAGGAATTCCAGAACGCGAGGGTAGAGTGAACCTATGGGTCCGTAGATCAGTGCGACCACGAAGGTGGATCAGTCTATGATAGATCAGATCAAGAGCTACTGATCTACGGTAGATTCACTCTCGCGCCTTTGTGGAGTATTCCTGTGATCTGTTAGACCGGCTTATGACAATGATCATCTGCGCTATGATCATTGTAGTGACGCAGTCCGTCCTTCGAGGAATCGGTACTGGCTGAGGACAATGCATGTCCTTGGTCGTCTCTACATGCTGCATCGTGCCTGGATGCGTTCGTTCAAACATGAGATATGGGCCGAAAAAGATAAAGGGAATTTTGGAAACTGTACTGAAAATCGTCTTGAAAATTTTATAAAAAATCCTGATATGCATGGATTCATGCATATCAGGCAAAAAGAAGGAATTTTGGGTTTAGGAACTGACTTGAAATTCGACATTTTTGATAAAAAAATGGTGTACATGGAACAGATGTTCCACATACACCATTCAAGCCTTAGCTTGTGTGCTTATGTCTAATTGGGATCTTTTGCTTAAAACTACTTTTACAGCATCTCCTGGGTTCGATAACACTCCCCTCCTTTTGAAAATTCGTCTTTTGGAATCGATCACTATTACACTGTGTCACTGCTTAAGATTACTTAATAATATTTTAAAATTAATTACTTCCATCAGGAAATAAATAAAAGGAATGGATATATGGATCATAGGATTTATTAACAACTCTTGTGGGAATATGGTGGTGGTGGTATGGTTAACATAGATATAACACTTAGGATAATTTATACAATTCTTGGCCGAAAGGTAGTTGGACATTAACATTGGAATTTATAAAATTATTGGCCTCATAGGTTTTAAAAGTAAATGGATCATATCATTGGTAATTTATAGGATTATTGGTCAAAAGTGGACTTAACATAATTATCGAATGAACATATATGGAAAACATGATAGTGTCTTTATGCACTGTTTTCTGAATCTTCTGTCTTGCTCTTCGATCTTCGTCTTCTGTCTTCGTCTTCGTCTTGGGAGTCCATCCTCTTGGAGAATGCTGCACTCCACTGCTTGGCTCGTTTGTCTGGAATCTGCCAACATACCATTGGGACTGGTGGATCATTGCATTGGGAATTTATGGTTAGGATCTCAGGATTGGATCAGCATGCATCTATTTATGTTCAGGCTGTGAACATAAATCAGTACGTATTAGTTAAAATTGAAACAAAGGATACCGCAGTATCCGACTATAAATTTCTGGACATAATCTCATCATTCTTATTTTCTCCTCGCGTGTGGACAGCGGGAGGAGAGACTTCTCTACGGAACGTCTTTTGGAAAATAACTTGAATTTGGGAGTTTAACATTTGTCAAAGGAATTATGAGTCTTCGCTCTCTCTCGAGATTGAAAGGATTACAGGAATTTTGTGGAATATTTTCAGAAAGGATATTTGCTTCAGAGGAACCCTCTGTAAGCGGAATAGTCTGGTCAGTGGTTTGCTTGGAATCATTGGTTCGAATAGAATTTTGGTCATGTACTAGTGTGGAAGGATCTGGATCATGAATGGAAATATCAGCATGCGAAGCTGCTTGCGAACTAGTTTCCGGCCCTTCGGAAACGCTATCCTTTGTCAGCTTCGACGCGGGATGCCTTCTTACATTCGAGACAGCTACGCTGGATGTATTAGGGGTATGAATTTGGACTTGTACGGGAATTGGATCATTGGAATGCTCTGGTCCATCGTGCGGATCGCCCACTGAAGAGTAATCGGAATCGTCTTCACTGGATGCGAATCCTACTTCCTCCGTTGGTTTCACAAGTCTCAGATCGTTCACATGTAATCGGGATAGATGTTGGTCTTTCTGAATAATATAAACCTCATTTGACACTTTCTCTGTCACCCTATGTGGCCCAGTCCACGATGGTATAAATGCCTGTTTGTCTTTACGCATATTTTTAGCCATAACTCTGTCTCCAACTTTTAAAACGATAGGAGTGACTGCTTCCTTAGGGGCGTATTTTTGTCTATACTGCTGTGAATTTTGACTTATATTTTGAACGATAGCTGGTCTGGTTAATGTGGGTTGCCTTTCTTGAAAATAGCTTTCTATCTGCCAGTCGCCTGCTTCTGCTAGTTCGTAGCCTAGAACTGCAAAGCTTGGGGTATATCCTGTGGAAGCGTTCTTTCTAGTTCTAAGGTTGTAAAGCATTTGTACAATGTACATATCCCATGTGTCTGTTGCCTGATTAAACATAAGAGATTTTAAAATTTTCTTGGCTTCTTGCACCTGCCTTTCTATTGGATTTGCTTGTTGATGATAAATGGGCGTATAGAAATTTTGAATATGGTTGCGTTTACTAAACTGAGTATACCATCCACTTTGGAAATGTCCTCCTTGATCTGATATGATAGTCTTCGGCAAGCCAAACCGAGATATCCAGTGCTCCTCCAGAAATCGGACTAAAGTTTCCCCATTCACCTTTACGAAAGCTTGCGCTTCGGTCCACTTAGTAAATAGATCGACCGTCATGACTATAAATCGATTACCAGTGTCCTTAGCGCGTTTGTATGGTCCCAAGATATCCATACTGATCACCTCAAAAGGGTATTGAGGTTCATGACACCGTAATGGGGCTTCTGGCTGCACTTGTCGTCCTTTAACAGATTTGCACACTAAACAATTTTGAATATATTGGCCTACTAGCCTGGACATGTTGTTAAAATAATAGGTTCTAGATATGGTCCGAAAGGTTTCATCTCTTCCTGGATGGCCGACACCAGTCTTGTCGTGAAGATGTGATATGCTCTCTTTGATTTTACGTTTAGGAACCACTAAATAAATTTTGTTTGAAATCAATCTCATAAGTATGCTATTTCTCACTTGATGAGTAAAATTTCTTGTCTTTAACCGATCTCTCATTTATAGTTCGTTGACTGAGTTCAATCCAACGACTAACTTTCTCCCTGATGTTCGTAGAATCCTGTTGACTTTCTATAATTGATTGATAAAGTTCCAAATGGGTGATAGCCAAAATATTTTCTTTTGATTTGAATTTAGGCGGAAACATTCGCTCTTCATCGAGATGCTCCAAACTTGAATTTTGAGGATTCCTACTGAGATAATCGGCCAAAAGATTTTCTTTGCCTGGACAGTGTTCAATTTTGAAAGAATATTCTTGCAACAACAACGACCATCTTGTAAACTTCGTTTTCTCATCTCGGTGCTTATCCAACCACAGGAGAGCCCTATTATCAGTTCGGACGATGAAAGGTTTGTCTGCTAAGTAAATCTTATATCGCTTAACGTAAGTAACCACACTTAGACATTCTAGCTCGTTTATGTGATATTTTCTCTCTGTAGGAGACAAGGTATGACTTGCATAAGATATAATATGTCTTTCACCTCCATCGCCTAACTGATATAAAACTGCTGCCATGCCTAGTAGACTAGCATCCGTCTGAAGAATAAAAGTTTTGTCCAAATCTGGTCTATGAAGTTCCAAGGGTTCTGCTAAGATCTGCTTAATATTCATAAATGCGTTCTGGGCCTCCTTTGTCCATTTATATCGGACGTCATTCGAGAGTAGTCTGGTTAGCGGCTTGGTAATGAGGGCTGCATTAGGGATGTATTCTCTTACCCAGTTGCATAGACCGAGAAAGTTGTCGTTTATTGTTAGGAACAGGATAGTTCTGAAGCTGCAATTTATGTTTATCAAGTGGTCTAGTGGTATCTAAAGTAATCTGATGCCCAAGATAGGTAATCTCATTAGTAGCGATTACACACTTATCCGGAGAAACCTTCAAGTTATGTAGCCGTAGTCGTTCAAAAATCAACCTGAGGTGCTCCACATGTCCTTCCAAATCTTCACTATAAATGATGATGTCGTCTAAATAGACTTTACAGAAATGGTGCAAATATCCTGTTAGAACATCTTTGGCCATGAATTTTTGGAATGTGCACGGGGCAGTCTTCAAGCCGAATGGCATAACATTGAATTGATAGGCAGCTCCATCATGAGTAGTAAACGCTGTGTAAATTTTGGATGAATCATCTAAAGGAATTTGCCAATATCCGCTCTTCAAATCAAGTACAGTAAATACTGTAGCTTTCCCCAGGTCCTTGATACTTTCATAGATTTTTGGTAAAACAGAGGCTTCGTCAAGCGTGACTTCGTTTAATCTACGATAGTCGATACAGAAACGCGGTTTCTTATCTTGTCTCTCAATGATGACTGGGGGTGAACTATATGGTGATGTGCTTGATTCAATAACACCGGCTTTTAACATTTCCTCTATTTGATCATACATGATCTTCTTTTTACTAGGCGACATGGGATATGGCTTTACATTGAATGGACGATGGTCCTTAACGATAATTTTGTGTTTAACACTTACGGTGGTTGCTTGAGTCAATTCCACCGTAAATAGATCAGAAAATTCTTTGAAAAGTGAATTGAAAATGGAGTTAGAAATTTTTAGGGTTTCCGGCAATTCTTCATTAGATGCTCTATCTGTTGCCTGATTCCAGAACACGGTTATACGTCTGTCTATTCCCACATACACACATTTCCTATGATAGTCAAATACGACATGTTGAGAATAAAGGAATGGAGCTCCTAATATGATTCCTTCGTTCAGTTCTTCGATAACTTGAAATGGTACATGGAAACGAACATCCGATATAAAGATGTCTAGAGAAGTAGTGCCTTGCGAATCAATAACTTGATCGCCACAAGCAAGAGCGAAAGTTTGAGGATCTGATAGATTATTCATCGATGAGAGAAATTGCGGATGAATGATATTCCTTGTAGCACCGGTATCAAGAAGTGCGAACACAAGTTTATTATTAACGATAATTTTGATTCGAGGCAAAGGATAAAAATTTGATAAATGGTTAATGGCTTCTGATAGGATTATAGGTTGAAAGTTGGCAGGGTCTTTGGCATATTCTGGGTATTCTGACGTCAGGTCAGGTAAGTGGTCAAATGGGTTTATAGTTTGGGATTGGTCTATTGACGACGAGGCGTACTCGTAGGGCCGACTGGAGGTGGATTGCGGGAATTGCCCTGTTCCCGAACCCCCGAGAAGTTTCCCTGTTGTCGTCTCTTATAAGGATTGTTTGGACATTCGGAATGGTAGTGACATTGGACATCAGGACAGAATCGACATGGTGTAGGAGGAATTTTCTGGTTGTTGGAATTTGGACGGTTTTGATTGCCAGAGGTTGCCTGCTCTTGGAAATGGACTTGTCGGTTCCTGACGTCTTGAGTGTCTCTATTGTTATTCTCACTTTGGGGAGTATGCCAAACACGGCCATTATAGGAGTTGCCAGAAGATGATTGATTATAATTTTGATTTCATTTTGCTTTAGATTTGGTTTCGATTGAACGTGCCGCAGATCCTTCATCAGCTATATCTCGCTCTACCCTAGATGCTATAGATACAAGTGATTCAGTGTTAAAAATATGTGTTCCGCGTAAGCGAGAACGTATCTCCGGTCTGAGTTGGTCCAGTATGATACTGGCCTTCAGAGCTTCCGGTTTGAAGGGGTCGACCCTATTAAAAAGACATATTTTCTTGGTAATGAATACCGCTGATGAATCACCTGCATGCTGCATCTCTCCATAAAGTTTTGTGATTGCCTGGGTGTAGATATCGCCTGAATCAAATCTATTGCGGAAACGTTCAATGAATACTTCGTACGAAGTAATGAGAGTTCTATATTGATCAAACCATTTTCGGGCTTCTCCTTTGAGTTGTTCAGTTATTAAATGGAATCGGTCTGTACTGTTATTAATTCTTGCTCTGTGGCAATAGTCCTCGAAATTTCGGATGAAAGTTTTGGAACTCTCATGGTCTAAGCCATGATATTCCACGTTAGGACTACGTGGTCGGTCATAGGTAGAAGTTGTGCACTGTGCTGCGTCTTGCATGGCGTTTACAAAAGTTTGCGCCATATTGGCGAATAGATCTTCCATTGATGGAGGATTTTCAGGGGACCTCAACGAGGGAGAAACATTACTGATCAGTTCCGGCTGCCGCTCCGGCACTACGGAGGAATCTTCCATCAACCCGGTCTCTTGCTCGTAGAAGCCACTAGGGGTCAAAGATATCAAAGGATTGTCGTTCATGACTACGATTCATGCAAGAGATGAGGTCAACCGAAGCACAGCCCCACGTTGGGCGCCATATCAACGTTTAATAACTAAACTAATTTGTTAAGGCTGTGTCAACGTTAGTTAACCATTCGTTATAACCAGTGATAGTGGGAGGGAACGACCGATATTCGTATTAAGTCAATTAATCGCTATCACCACATCTGATTTAACTCTTGGCCGTTGAATTCAACGCAGGTCGTGGCAAACCCTTAATATATCGAAGTCTCGAAATCGATAGATTAACGGCAACTGTCGACAATGAATGCTTCCTCGTATACAGGCTTCGCAACGTCCTGAACTAAAGATACAACACTAGCTAAACACTTTGCACAATACACAATTCACTTCTGACACCTGCCCAGACAGGTTTTGCTCGTTCACTCTTCTTTGGCTCAGCCGAATGGTCAAACCGACGCAATTGCGAGGGTCGTTAGCTATGGGGTCAACACAGATACTAGACTAATACTAGAACGCAATAAGAAGACATGGATAATAAATAAGGGTATATATTAAACAATCATCATAGTACATATAGAGCCTCACCTAGCAAGGTCTGCCACCATAACCACGATACCCCCACAAGGGGTCAGCGACCGCGACGGCCGCGCTTAAAGACGAGTGATCGATTGCCGAAAGAGAATTATTACATGGACGTGACTGGCAATTTAGTGAGTGGGTTTTATAGATTTACTGTTAGAATTATAGACTAAAAATTTAAGGTAATATTCTCCAAAAGGGGTATATGCCGTTAGACGTCTGTGGATATTTCAGAAAGGGGAAATCTCTTCGAATGCTATCTCACAAAGCGGTCACCTGGTAATAATGGAGAAGTGCCCCGGTACCCGTGCGTACCGCAAGGAGGCTTATCCTGGCTTGATTTAATCAAAAATACCGGATTTCCATTTTGCGAGATCATTGGGAGGTCTCCCACTATAGATATGGAAAAGACCCGAGACCACTTCACATCGCCACGTGGCGTCGCAAAATTCCGCTATTTCCAATTTTTATTCAGTTCCTAAAATTTCAAAATGGTGCTATCAGACACGATCCCGGTAGAGACGATGACCAATGGGTAGGCGAGGCCAGCTCAACCATCCTTGGAAGCCGTAGGTCACGGACTCACTAGGAATTCCAGAACGCGAGGGTAGAGTGAACCTATGGGTCCGTAGATCAGTGCGACCACGAAGGTGGATCAGTCTATGATAGATCAGATCAAGAGCTACTGATCTACGGTAGATTCACTCTCGCGCCTTTGTGGAGTATTCCTGTGATCTGTTAGACCGGCTTATGACAATGATCATCTGCGCTATGATCATTGTAGTGGCGCAGTCCGTCCTTCGAGGAATCGGTACTGGCTGAGGACAATGCATGTCCTTGGTCGTCTCTACATGCTGCATCGTGCCTGGATGCGTTCGTTCAAACATGAGATATGGGCCGAAAAAGATAAAGGGAATTTTGGAAACTGTACTGAAAATCGTCTTGAAAATTTTATAAAAAATCCTGATATGCATGGATTCATGCATATCAGGCAAAAAGAAGGAATTTTGGGTTTAGGAATTGACTTGAAATTAGACATATTTTTGATAAAAAAATGGTGTACATGGAACAGATGTTCCACATACACCATTCAAGCCTTAGCTTGTGTGCTTATGTCTAATTGGGATCTTTTGCTTAAAACTACTTTTACAGCATCTCCTGGGTTCGATAACATTACCTACCTTATATGAAATTTTTCAAGGCAATGCCTTGGCCTGGTACCGAAACAACTGCGACTTATGGACCAGTTGGGAGGAGTTTATTACTGATTTCAAGCAGTTTTACCTGCCCGCTAACTACCATTCCGTATTAGAAGACCACATACACAGCCGCTGGCAACTACCGCATGAAGTGGGACGTGACTATGCGGTCGCTCTGCAAACTTTGCTACGGCGATACGAAGGATATACTCCGGAGCTATGTACCGTTTATACCAAAATATGCGATTTGAATACCGACAGTATATACGCAGGAGCGACGTGAAAAGTCCGAGGATCTTGTCTGCAAAATTGACGAGTATGAGACCCTCTGTCTGGAATTAGCTGCGCAACAGCCTGCTAGCCTATCTGCCGTACCGACCGCTGCTCGACAGAGGCATGACAATCCTGTTACGTTTCCGCAACCAACCAGCTCGAACTACCCCGTTAACAGACCGACCGAACGACAGGCAAGATGGGCTACAAACCCATCAGCACCACCGACGTGGTGACGGATCATCCACCCCAGTTCCAACGATTTCGTACGACCGTAACACCACATGCTGGCGATGTGGTAACACCAGACATTTCCGAAGTGAATGTCATGCTACTCCGCGTCTATTCTGCTCCTGTTGTGGAAAAGCAAACGCGATGACTTGAGACTGTTCATGTCACCGTCCTACATTGCGTCCCCTTGGGCGATACAAACCCACCGGGAGCAATTCCATGAGTAATTTATCGTTTACCGGCCGTACTACTGACCGTCATAACCGTAATACCAGAACCCCAATGACGACCGTTACCTTCGACCAAAATACCATATGCTGGCGATGTGGTAAAACCGGACATTTCCGGAGCCAATGTCGTTCACCGCCGCTCCCGCTGTGGGCAACAGGGCATTATGTCTCGAGACTGCCGATGTCCCCCAGCGAGAAAACTAGACCGACGCCACACCGCTACGAGGCCAATATGATTTCGAGATTTTGACGCATCGAAATCTGACTCTTCATCCGACCGCGACAACCGACCGCATGTATTAGTACATATCCGTAACCAGACTTTTTCTGCCCTTGTCGACACCGGAGCCGTCCGTTCCTACATCGGCAATAAAGTAAAGAATTTGTGTACTACATGAGGTATTCCGCACCGAACCATTAACGCGCCGTCCGCCCATTTAGCTAATGGCAACTTGGTCACTGTAACCAAAGAGTACCGGATGGAATTCTCACCAAAGAGTACCGGATGGAATTCTCCATCGGCAAAACCCTATTCTCAGAAGATCTCCTGTATCTTGAGAATCTCTCGTCCCACATAGTCCTAGGGATGGACGTATTGAGTAAGTATAACTTTCTCATCACCCCAGGCACCGTTTCTCTGAATGGCCAAGTCGTGTCGCAGGCAACAACCGCCAACGAACACCTGCTACCAGATGTCCTATCCAGATAATCGCTACCAGATACCGTATCCTGACAACCGCTACCAGGACCGTCGTCCGCTCCAAATTCTGAGGGTTTAGGCACCCTGACCAAAATACCTGACCGCACTTGGTATACTCGTAAGCAGACACATTTTGAGTAAAATCCCGACGCCGCTCTAGAGGATGGTATCCGAGGTGACCACCGGTTGCCCAACCAGTAACCGTAACAATAACTACGAGTAGGTACCAACCGCACTTCGCCGTACCATCTTGGCAGAAAACCACGATGCTCCGTCCGCTGGACACATGGGAATCGCCAAAACTATAGCTCGGATGGCACCCCGTTATTACTGGCCTGGCATGTTTCGTGACATCACCAAGTATGTGAGAAACTGCCCAAAGTGCCGGCAGTGCAAGCCGTCCGCCCACCCGGGATATGCCGCCAAAACTCCCCCGCCATCTTTCCGGACCATCAACGATACCGGAAAACAGCTGCGACATATTCACAGGAAGCACCTCAAACCAGTTCCAGCAGACGTAGTAACCGACCGTACCATCAGTCACCTTCAGTCACCGTCCGCACCGTCTACCGCCGAAAATACTGATTTTTTCCCGTTCCAGAAAGTGATGACCCACGAACCACCAGCTACGTTGGTATGGAGGAAAAGGAACCCAGCCCAGGACGACACCCCGATAGTCAATGGTAAGACTCATCAAAAGGGGAAAATTGGGTTTGCCGTCCGAAGACAGACCCGGGAGGCATTTATTTTCATTTTCTCTCACTTAGTCTCACTTAGATTGTAAAAGGTGTACGTGCCCCAAAATAAAGTTTTTTGTTAACACTGTTCTGGGGGTACGCGCCTTATACTAGATTAGGGACCGTTCCGTTTTGAGTTAATTTTGCATTTTTACCTGGAGCCCCCAGGGTGAAGAGAGAAAAAAAATTTAATGAGTTAATAAGTAAGAGGGGGGTGTAACGAAGTGATTTTCCTCCGTCAAGGATTGTCTGTTTTATTTTAATATTTCCGTCACTTGGGTAAATCAACGTTTAATAACTAAACTAATTTGCTAAGGCTGTGTCAACGTTAGTTAACCATTCGTTATAACCAGTGATAGTTGGAGGGAACGACCGATATTCGTATTAAGTCAATTAATCGCTATCACAACATCTGATTTAACTCTTGGCCGTTGAATTCAACGCAGGTCGTGGCAAACCCTTAATATATCGAAGTCTCGAAATCGATAGATTAACGGCAACTGTCGACAATGAAAGCTTCCTCGTATACAGGTTTCGCAACTTCCCGAACTAAAGATACAACACTAGCTAAACACTTTGCACAATACACAATTCACTTCTGACACCTGCCCAGACAGGTCTTGTTCGTTCACTCTTCTTTGGCTCAGCCGAATGGTCAAACCGACGCAATTGCGAGGGTCGTAAGTTATGGGGTCAACACAAATACCAGACTAATATTAGAATGCAATAAAGAAGACAGAAATAATAAATAAAAATATATATTAAACGATCATCATAGTACATAGTACATAGTACATAATATGTTATATATTATAGAGCCTCACCTAGCAAGGCCTACCACCATAACCACGATACCCCCACAAGGGGTCAGCGACCGCGACGGCCGCGCTTAAAGGCGAGTGATCGATTGCCGAAAGAGAATTATTACATGGACGTGACTGACAATTTAGTGAGTGGGGTTTATAGACTGTTAGAATTATATACTAGAAATTTAAGGTAATATTCTCCAAAAGGGGTATATGCCGTTAGACGTCTGTGGATATTTCGTAAAAGGGAAATCTCTTCGAATGCTATCTCACAAGGCGGTCACCTGGTAATAATGGGGAAGTGCCCCGGTACCCGTGCGTACCGCACTGATGCATATCCTGGCTTGATTTATCCAAAAATACCGCACTTCCATTTTGCGAGATCATTGGGTGGTCGCCCCTTATATATATGGAAAGGACCCGAGACCACTCAATGTCGCCACGTGTCATCGCAAAATTCCGCTATTTCATATTTTTATTCAGTTCCTAATATTTTCAAAATGGTGCTAGCAGACAAGATCCCGGTAGAGACGATGACCAATGGGTAGGCGAGGCCAGCTCAACCATCCTTGGAAGCCGTAGGTCACGGACTTACGAGGAATTCCAGAACGCGTGGGTAGAGTGAACCTATTATTCCATAGATCAGTGCGACCACGAAGGTGGATCAGTCTGTGATAGATCTGATCGAGAGCTACCGATCTACGGTAGATTCACTCTCGCGCCTTTGTGGAGTATTCCTGTGATCCGTTAGACCGGCTTATGACAATGATCATCTGCGCTATGATCATTGTTGTGGCGCAGTCCGTCCTTCGAGGAATCGGTACTGGCTGAGGACAATGCATGTCCTTGGTCGTCTCTACATGCTGCATCGTGCCTGGATGCGTTCGTTCAAACATGGGATATGGCCGAAAAAGATAAATGGAATTTTGGAAACTGTACTGAAAATCGTCTTAAAAATTTTATAAAAAATCCTGATATGCACGGAATCATGCATAGCTAAAATCCGTTAATTATACAAAAATAATGTTCAAGCCGGAAGAAAAAATCATAGTTACGAAAACTTGTTAAAATATTAATCCGTGTCTGTTTTAAGCCGGTTCTTTTTGCGATATAGTTTAAAAATTGTAAGCAATGCATTTCCGTTTTCCATTAGCCCGGTTGAATATGGCAAGTTACATAACACGCGCCGACTTAAATCGCGTTCTTCGTTCGAGCCACCTGTCCTGATTCCACCCACCGTATGAGTGCGCCGCTGCCTGCATCAACAAGAAAAGGTAATAAATAAATTCACCGGGAACGGCCAAATCCATATCAATCGAAATATCGATAACCTGGCACCGAAAGCAAAGAAAAACCCGACTAGAAACATTTTCGTTTATAGTGAATCGTCTTGGTAAGAACAAGAGTAGTACACCGTTACCCAGCCGCACCGCCTTCAAATAAACACCGAGATTCACCGTTGATTTCATTGAATAAATACCGACGTCTTGTAGAACTACTTAATTAAATCAGAGTTCGATTTAAAGTTCCCGTTTATTTGTAGTTGTTATATCACACATTCACCGGTTGAGCCCTTCGGTGTTCCGCTCAGATAGTAGGGCCTAGCTATCAGTGGATGTATTTCAAAACGTGGATTTATCATACACAGGCAAAACAATTCGGTGTTCTGCTCAGATAGTTTGTGGCACCATTGTATGATTTAAATCTTTATTTTCCGGTAAGGAAGGAAATAACTTCCTTGTTAGCATAGCTCTCTATTTGAGGTAGTAGAAATCCGCGTTTGTTAAGTAGTATCCGAAACCGAAATAAAAAGAATCTCTGTGGCTTATTCATAGCGCTCCGATATTTTGGGTGTCATACTTGCTAGCCCCAGCCGCGGCCGTTTGATTTCACCACGTGGGTATATCTCGATCCGTTCGCACTTCGAGTCCACCGCCGTCCGCAATTAAATTATTACAACCCGTAGGCACGCCGGTTTTATCAGCTGATATATTATCGTTATCAAATTTGTACATAACCGATTGTAAAGTAAATCGATGCATTATCCTCTCCCCTCGGAGATTAAACAAGTGCTGTTCCTTGCACTTAAAAATTAAGGAAATGGCGCCCGAGTTTAAGTTTAAAAAGTGTTACAAAACCAGAGAGTTCTGTTTGTAAATAGCCAGTTACAAACAGTACAGGTTACGCAAATAAAACGCCTTTATATCATATATCGTCAAATTTTTGTCGATTTTAATCTACTTTATTAATTTTATTTAAAAAAAATCTGCATCCAGAGTGGCGTGATTTCTTCAAAATAATTAAGTTTGCATTGCATAGCCATGGAAAAATTTAAATTGAATTGTCAGTTCTTTGCTTCAACAATTATTATGTACTACATATCCGAAGAAATTTGAAACGCTGGTGACAACACGTTACTCTTAATTCGGCAACAATGTTACCAATATCTGGAAATGATAAAACTAAACTGATTAGATGAGTCTCCCGATGATGGTAACATTGTTACCGAAATACGTATTTCGTGTGTTTTAATTATCGACAATGTAATCTGTAGTTTATTATATTTTTATATTACGAAGTTTTTACTTATTCTCGCTATTATTTTATGATATTCTATGACAAAATATACTATCTGTTTGTCATTTATTGCCTGTTTTATAATACGTATATTTCTAAAATTATAATAATGGTAAACTCCAATTATTGGAGTTTACCAAAGCTCAAAATATCGAAATCTCGAGATTGAAAGTTACTACAGAATAAATAATACATAACGAAAAGTGTCCGTTTCCTAATTTTGCTGATTGAAATAGAGAGTTGGATGGATATGTTTCACATTTCAAATTTAAATCATTCAATTATCATGGATAAGTTTGACAACACTGTTGTGGTTCAGGATTTACCGTCCATTTAATGAAAGTTTTATACCATGGTTCAGAAATGTATGCTATTTTATAGTGGTTCAGAAAATTACGAATTATCGGTATATACAACAATTACAACAATTCCTTATTTTGTTGTTTTTTAGAGTATATTTCAATAATTTGGCAATAATAGAGCTTGACAACCGAACATATATCGCGATCAGATTTATATCTTATCAATTTGTTGGTGGTGCAGAATTGTATGAATTACCAATTGGCTCAGGGTGGTATGAATGATATATATATATATACAAATGAACAAAATTCACAGGGATTCCCGCAACCGCAGACACGTGTTTCGGACTTATTGGTCCTCATCAGTACGGTGTAAGTGACTTAGAAGTATCAAAAGGAAACAGTTAATTCGAAAGACATTGACCAGAATGACACAGACTACGACGATGAAGCAACAACAGCAATAGCAACAACCTCCTCCTGTTTAGAGTCAAAACCCCCTATAGCCGCCACTAGGTCAATATGACCCACTATAGTTGTCACTGGATTTCAACCCAACCACAGCTGTCACAAAATTGCCGCCATGCCGACGCACTTCATCGCAACAGTCCAAACCACTCTGACCTATCAGTTAGAAAAAACTGGAAGGAAGCAAAGGAAAACCAGTTACAGGAGCCAGTTACACATTATAATGTGTAACTGGCTCCTGTAACTGGTTTTCCTTTGCTTGTTGCTGTTTTATATATATATATATATATATATATATATATATATATATATATATATATATATATATATATATATATATATATATATATATATATATATATATATATATATATATATATATATATATATATATATATATATAAACTGGCATTATCAGGCCCAAAATTGTATGTCTTTAGAGTATACTAAGCCCGACACCTACTTACGAAGCCCGACTCCGGGCTTGGTAAAAACTTACGTGTATATTTAAGTGGTTAAGCTTGGTAGGGCTAATGGAACGTCTTCCCCAAATTTTTGATGGGCTTGGTAAGGTCGGTATTTCTCTCAAAATATACAGAATTAATTCCGAAAATTTCATATAGAGGGCGCACAACTTGATCAGTATATACAATGATAATATATGACCGATTTAGCGAAGCCCAGTATTTTATTCGTATGATGCGTAGCCCGAAAACTTGCCAACATCGCATTAGGTAAAGTAGCTGTCTCTTCTAATGAAACAATTGAAAGTTACCGTGAATAAATTCATTTTATTAAGAAACACACCAATTAAAAAACTGGAAGTAGTCAGTACTATGATAATTTTCACTAATAATTGTCAGGTACAGTTTTGTTTATAAAAATAAAAGCCAATACATTTTTAATGGGTTCATTTTAGGTGGATTACTCTATAAATAATCACGAAACTCGAACCGTCATTATTTTTAAATTAGTCGATGTAATTCGATGTCAATTTTAATTCTCTTTTAATTTATGGTTAAATGCAGTTTATTCAACTGTTAAAGCTGTTCATCCATTTAAGTTTTACATAAGGAAGCAACTGATTCAAATAAGAGAAAATTAAAGTTAGAATTAGAATATTATGTTTTTTTTCTAAACGGTTTTACTGATTAAAATATTATAAAGTGTTTGGAATTTAAGAATACTATTATCTAAAGAGAAAAATACAGTGGGTCCCAGGATCAGGTAACGCACTCTTGTAAACTATTTTATTTTTGATTTGCCGAGAAAAAGTCATTCTTTGTAAAAAGTTTTGCTTGTCTTAGGAAGCCATAAGCAGCAGTCAAACTTGAGATCATTTTACAGGGTATTCTAAAATTGTTTTATGGCATTAGTATTTCTACATGCAGCCAGTCACTTAATTCTAAAAATTAGAATATAATTTTTCTTAATAGATTTTATTTAACATTTTCTTCTTTAAATTTATATATTTTTTATTTATTTTTTGAAATTAGATTGATTCCTACTTTAGTTTTGATTATTGGTTGAGGTTATCAACCTGAGCGAATTGAAGCTGGTATTTATTTATTATTTTATACTTTATTAGTTTCTTTACCTATAATAATTTCAATTTTTTTTTATCATGAAAAATGTAATTCTTTAAGTTTTTATTTTTTTTAATAATAATGTAAATAGAGTTTTTATATATTTATGTATAAATTTAGTATTTTTTGTTAAAATACGTATATTTTTTATTCATTTATGATTACCTAAAGCTCATGTAGAGGCTTCTGTTTCAGGGTCAATAATTTTGGCAGGTATTATATTAAAATTGGGAGGTTATGGATTTTTACGTTTAATAATATTATTTATTGAAATTGGAATAAAAATTCATTATTATTTTATTATTATTAGGTTAGTAGGCGGATTTTTGGTTTCTTTGATTTGTATTCGTCAAAGAGATATAAAATCTTTAATTGCTTATTCTTCAGTTGCACAAATAGTGATAGTATTAGCAGGTATTATAACTTTAAATATTTGAGGGTTTTGAGGTTCTCTGGTAATGATAAATGTTCATGAATTATGTTCTTCTGGTTTATTTTGTTTAGCTAATATTTCTTGTGAACGAATAGGGAGACGAAGACTTATTTGAATGAGGGATTTTTAAATTAAATTATACCTAGACTTTTATTGTGACGATTTTTACTTTGTTCTTCTAATATAGCGGCTCCTCCCTCTTTAAATTTAATAGGAGAAATTTTGTTAATTAATAGTTTAATTTCATTTATTGAATAAGAATATTATTTTTATATTTAATTTCGTTTTTTAGAGCTGTGTATTCGTTATTTTTATATTCTTTTTCTCAGCATGGTAATATTTATTCAGGGACATTTTCTGTTTATCAAAGAATGTTACGCGAAGATTTATTATTATTTTTACATTGAATACCTTTAAATTTATTAATTTTAAAGGGTGAATATTTGGTGTTATGAATTTAATCTAAGTAGTTTATAAAAAATATTGATTTGTGATTTCAACGATATAGTTTTCTATTTTAGATAATTATTTTATTTGTAAATTTATTTTAATTTATTTTTATTAATTTTTTTATCACTTTTTTCTCTTAGGCTACATTTTTTAATCCAAAATTTTAATTTAATTATTGAATTAAATTTATTAACATTAAATCCTTTATCTGTAATTATAACTATCTTATTAGATTGAATGTCGCTATTATTTATAAGATTTGTTTTATTTATTTCTTCTATAGTAATTTATTATAGTCAAGACCCAGCAAACACCGCTTCGTAACTATTAAGGAACATTAACGCTACTTATATTTCGTGTTACACTTTTGTTTCAGTCACAAAAATGCGTGTTTTTGGTGACAAATTGCTTATTTGTCCGCAACAATGCATCGTTATTAAAATGCAACTATTACTTTACATAATTGCGAAACAAAATATTCGTAACAAATGCCAATTTACATTTGTAATAAATTCGTTTTTACCAAAATCTAACTCCGAAAATATCTTGAAACATTTAGGCTCTTACAGTTTCATTCACCAAATTATTTGTAAATACAAAACTTATATAAATACTTCGCAACCGTTATGCAAATTTAGTTTAAGTACAGATTCACAACAGTTGCAAGTTATTAGAAACTAAGGTTGCTCATTAATTTCAGAAAAGTTGCTTATCATAAGCAATATAAATTTTACAATTTACTTTCAAATCAGTTTCTTTTTTGTTTTATATTTATTATGCAAATAATGCAAATAAAGCAGGTTTGATATATGTGCACAAATCCGTCTCTCACCCTGATCCCTCACCTTCCCATTCCCGATCATTGGAGTCTTTTTGTTTTTTAAATGCATATAGTAGCATTTTACAGATGCTTAAAAATATGACAGGCCCTATCAATCAATACATGTCCATCTTTGCCGAACCACTTATTACCTATTCACTGTTGAACAACTCGAAAACGAAAAAGTGTGCGGAAACTTTTTTGGTTCTCGCGAGTTGAGTAACAGTGAATAAGTAATTTGTTCGACAACATGTAGGTACTGACAGTATAGAGCCAGTTATATTTTTGGAGCGTCTGTAAAATGCTATACTAAATACATTTAAAAACAAAAAAGACTCAATGATCGGGAGTGCGCAGGTGAGCGATCGGAGGCTGGGGGGTGGATTTATGCACGTACAGCAAACCTGACTTCGTTTGTTATTGGACGAGTAATTTTTCTTGGACGAAGACCTCAGTCACATTTTTCTAGTAGGGGGCTCGTTACTTTTTCAGGACCCATCTTTAAAATCACTTTTTGCAATATTTAACAAAATTCACATTCTCAATCTCTCATCTTTATACTTAGACCATAAATCCTTTTAAGATAAACTCTTTTCTATATCTAGGCGAAATTAATCCTTAATCCTTAATATTCACTGTTAATGTGTTTGGAGGAATCCTATAAAATAAAGGAAAAAGATAAAATATTGACAAATAGATGTTCAAAACAATTTATTGTCCATTGTACAATAAAATAATTCATTTTCTCTGTTTTCTTCAATCTCTGGCTGGCCGCTCTAAACCAGTCCTTACACGCAACTTCAAAATTGGTATCTGTCATAAATGGAAAGCATTTCCTGCATGAATCTACAAATAAAAATCAATTCGTAATCAAACTAGCAATGTACACTGTACAGGGTGAACCCCAATTTATTTATCTCCTTAAGGTGAGTGCGCTAACCCAACTCTGTATCTAGTTTAAAATAAAAATAAGAAGAGAAGGCGGGAGATTGTCAAAATTTGACAAGGTTTTTTTTTGATGAAATGAGAAAAGATTTCGATTGTAAAACTTATGAAACCTATGTACTATATGTAACTCTAGCCCACTCAATAAAATAAATGAAGTTAAACAATTACATATTATTATTCCTGAGAGAAAGAAGCTTGTTGCAAAGGGATGGTAAATCCCGAGGTAAATCCAAATAAAAAAATTAAAGAAATACACGCGGTAGTTTTCGAGAAAAAGAAATAAAATACGCCAACATTTTGAATTTAACTGACCTATCTCATCTGAAGTGAATATAAGATAGGTCAAGGCTCGGGTCAAGGTTGATCTTGTTTTTTGTTCATTAGCTTTTACCGGACCACTATCAATGTTCGGAAGTCATATTTTTTATACCACTGTTTACACATTCCATCAAATGCGCCAACTTTATTAGCGCCTTTTTGTGAAGTTTTTTTGAATAATTTATCATTCGAAGTACCTATATAAGAAACAGACAGACAACAGACCTTGTCGGTAATTTAATTATGTGATGTTTTTTTATATCTTTGGCACAGAGGAAGAATGAAGAAAGTGGACGACCGGCGGAATGTCTTTGTCACAGCTGTGACCTCTACGTTTAAGTCGGAAGTGTGCAATGTTGCAAAACTTAAAAAAATCGAATCCATAAATTTCAGTTTCATATGTTACAAATTGTGGAAAATTAGATAAAATCAGAAATGAAATTAAATATTCAACACCCGCTTATCTCAGAAACAAAAATCTTTAGAACATAATATGTTCATATAAACTTTTCTTCACTTCAAATCACCTGAAGAATTACTTCTTTAAGTAAAGCGTTTATTTTATTATTCGATTTATAGGTACCTAGTAAAAAGATTCGCTACCCACACTGTGCCCACGCCATGTTATTATCTTGCCCAGGAAATTAATTTTTACAATACATACAATTAAAACTTATCTAATTTTAGGTCTATAAGTATTAGAACTTACCTACCAGTTACGCTGTGTATACCTATATTGTGTAATTATTTTTCACAATAGTAGTTTTTGCACAAGACCACTTGTTTATACCACACATGTAAGTACACAATTAATTACTCACTCTACACATTCAGTCAGACCAACTTGTACTGAAGCCGGAAACAGTTCTTTGCGCTGCTGGCGCAGTGTGCCAGGATTCTATTGGTCGTTTGAATTTTATCTCTCTCTCAGAAGTAATTCTAGCCTATAGAAACGACTTATTTGTTTGAAAATGTATAGCGAAAATGTAACGTATTACTAATTATGTAAATTTTTCAACACTTCACAACTGAAAATTAATTGCTTCAATAATTCCGTAATTGTTTCAGTTTATAGCTACTAAAGGAATACCGCATCAACAATTGCGTAATATTCTCAAATTTTAACCATTGAAAGTATGGCGTTTTGTAAGTTATGAAACATTTACGTTTGTCGAATTAAGAATAACATTTGATAGGTAACAGTTTCGATTTTTTTCAAACCCAACAAAGATGTTTTATACTATATTAAACAATTTCAAAACAAATCTTTCAGGTACAGATATATTGCCATAATTACGAATCTGTTTCACATTTTGAAATATGCTTCTAGAGTTACTTATTTGTGACTTAACGTTACGAAACAAATACACTCTGTGTTTGCTGGGGAATATGTTGGTTGATGAAAATTTAAATCGATTTATTTATTTGGTGGTTATATTTGTTTTATCAGTAATATTATTAATTATTAGACCTAACTTAATTTCAATTTTATTAGGCTGAGATGGATTAGGTTTAGTTTCTTATTGTTTAGTAATTGATTACCAAAATGTTAAATCTTTTAATGCTGGGATATTAACAACATTATCTAATCGTATTGGAGATGTTGTTTTACTTATATCTATTACTTGAATAATAAATTATGGAAGAAGAAATTTTATTTTTTATTTGGATTTAATAAAAGAAGATTTATAAAATTAATTTCATATATGGTAGTTTTAGCTGCTATAACTAAAAGAGCTCAAATTCCTTATTCTTCCTAATTACCTGCTGCTATAGCAGCTCCAACTCCAGTTTCTTCTTTAGTTTATTCTTCAACTTTAGTTACAGCTGGGGTTTATTTATTAATTCGTTTTAATTTTTGTTTTTCTTCAAATTTAAAATTAATTTTATTATTAATTTCACGTTTAACTATATTTATATCAGTTTTAGGGGCTAATTTTGAATTTGATTTAAAAAAAATTATTGCTTTATCAAGTCAATTAGGTTTAATAATAAGGATTTTAGCTTTAGGAGAGTATAAATTAGCTTTTTTTCATTTATTAACTCATGCTTTATTTAAAGCTTTATTATTTATATGTGCCGGAAATATTATTCATAATTTAAATAATTGTCAAGATATTCGTTTCATAGGAAAATTAAATAAGCATATACCATTAACTTGCACTTTTTTTAATATCAGAAAATTTTCTTTGTGGGTTACCTTTTTATCTGGATTTTATGAATTTAGTTCTGTCCATGTTGGGTCAAATTATTATTATAATAATTTCATTCAACACTTATGAGTTGAAAATAAGGGTTTCCCAAAATAAGTGTAATATATTAACTCAGTTGGGCTTGGTAAGGTGCGCTATGAGGTGGCTTTACAAGTACTGGAAAATATATGTTTAAGTGAATATTAAATAAGGTTACCCCTCTCCTCTAGCAAAATGTATATAAATTATCCTACGCGCAGTCACGTGCAATACGCACTTCTAAATACAATAGGAAGCCTGGGCTTCTGAGAGCCGGTGATATGTACCAGGCTTGGTATAGGTTGTTGGGTACGTATATGAGGTTGAAGTATTTGCATGAGCGTGTAAACGATGTTTGACAGTCGCACGTCTGATATAAGACAAACCACAGCTGTAGCAAAAAGTAATTCGTCATCATAATATCCCGTTTTTTTTTTGTCACAAATCAACACTCTTGATATACTAACTGTGTAAGGTAGACTGAACGTTAAATGAATACAGCGACGTTCATTTGTGCAAATTTGCATGCACAAATCAGTTGCGCAAATTGCATGAGCATCTAAACAGATGTACAACGACTCAGTACATTTGTGCAAATTTGCATACACAAGCCAACTGGCACAATTTGCATGACTGTCTAAAAGCGCCTTAACCTTGAAACAACGAATTTACTTGATCAAATGCTATGGAATCGGAAATGTTTCTTATAAATACGCTATTGAAGTTTTCAATGAGAAGTATCCAGATGTTACAGTGATTCACAGTATGAAAATTAATTTATAAATTTGATACCACCGGGGAAGTAAAAATGTGAAAAAAAAACAAAAACAATTAAATGAAGATGACGCTGCTATCGGTGTAGTTTTAGACTGTAGATTGTAGAACACCCAAGATGTTTGTTAAATTTAGGTATTAGCAAATCTCATATTCAGAGGGCTTAGGCTAGACTCCGCCTGAAATAAAGTCATTTTATTATTATGATTATTAGTATTATTTCGTGCATTCGAACCTAAATTAATTCACAAACTTCAAGTTGGAGATGATGCTCGACGTTTGGACTTTTGCTTAACGGGGTGAGAAAATTTTAGCAGATAGATCATTTTATCGAAACATTTTATTCGTGGACGAATCTACTTTTAAGACTAATGGGCCATGGGATAGTTTCCTCTCAAAATTGTAGGTACTGGGCTCAGGAAAATCCTACTTTCCGATTTACCACTAACAGTCGAAAGTTTAAAAATGACATATTGCATCATATAATAAACGGTCCGTATTTTATTGATAGAATTTTGAACCAAGATACTTATTTAGAACTTTTAAATAATTTTGTTTTGGAAATTGGACAATGAAAATTTAAAACGTAGAAGAATAATTTTTCAACAAGACGGATGTCCAGCACATTCTACAATTCGAGTTCGAGCATTTCGGCCGCAACGATTTCGAAGACGACGTAGATTTATTAAAGCAAAAAATTGTGGAAGCTCTTGCAACCACAAATGAAGATGTGACCTCCAACGCATACGAGAATTTAGAAAAAGATTAGAGAAATGTGTACTTTTTGGAGGTCTACATGTAGAATAGTTCTCAACTTAGTTAAATGAAATGTAATTTTTTTGAAATTAAGTTTTTTAAATAATTGGAAACACTTTGCTAAATAAAATGTCCAATAAAGATGTAAAAAAGCAATTCACTTAAAAGTTCATAAATTTTCAAATTTTTAGAATACCCTGTATAATTTATCTTAAGTTTGACGACTGCTTATGACTTCCTATGACAAGGAAAACATTTTATAAAGAATAACTTTTTCTCGGCAAATCAAAAATAAGAGAGTTTACAAGAGTGCGGTACCTCATCCGGAGTCACACCTGGTTTGCCCAACTTAATATGATAATATACAGGAAGTCCCATTAGAATGGGTCATTCGCGATGCCATACTTTTGACTCGTCCTGTATGAAATACAAATTATGGCTTCCGATAACATCAAAAAATTATATTTTATTCCTAGTAGATTTTTGTAATATTTTATGGTTTGAGCAGAAAAAAATCGATTTTTAAAAATTACTCTATTTTATTTGTGTCTCGCCCTGTATACAAACACATATTTGTCACAATATATTATTTGAAGTTAAAGAAATAACATTAATGCAAAAAATTGCAATCGAATCATTAAATTGCTATAAATATATCGGGTGGTCCAAAAATAACCGGAATTTTCATTTTATTCCATAACTTCTTTATTTTTTCATCGATTTTCAACCTTTTCAGCTCGTTTGACAGCTAAAGCCTCCAGCTAAATGATTCTCTGTCAGACACTGATATAATGATCATAAATGTCAAGTCTGACGTATTTAAACTTGAGCAATTTTTAATAACTGATGGAATTTTGTTGAAATGCCGTATTTACAAACGGTTTGCTTTATGATCATGGCTCATCTTCTGGCAATATTTTGGTGGGCAGTTTTTAAAAATCGGTCAAGGAACTACGGAGCTGCACCAATAAATGTAGAGACGTGTTGTAAACGTCTCGGCAGCCATAGTAAAAATTGAAATTTTCATTTTCCTTTATAACTTTTTGATTCATTACCGATTTTAATTTTTTTCGGGTCACTTATAACCCAAAGCCTTCCACTACAATCATAAATGTCAGAAATTGACATGAATTATAAATCCAATATGGCAGAAGTGGTCAAATTTACCTAATATTTAAAAGCCGTAAGAATTTTTTAAAATGACAAATTAAATGACTTTTTTTTAACTTGAAGCCTATTCTAAGGACATTGTGACGCAGAACACGAAAATCGGTTAAGAACTTATAAAGGTGTATAACGTAGTCATGTACACTGTACACCACAACAACAGTATCTAATTAATTCTTAACAGAGTTACCTATGCAGTTATCGTCATGGTTACAAAACAAATGAACATTGATTCATAACTGTTATTTCAGTAAGCTGTTTTTAAAAAGTGTCTTGTGGTACCTAGTTGTGTTATAATGGTGCTGTCAAATGAAGACAAGATTTTCATTAAGTATCTGTGGGAATTTGTAGAGGTTTTAAAACTAGCATAATTTTTATTGAACATGGAATACGGCTTAATTTTCAACAGTATTGCGAAGTTGTTCCGAGTCAAATGTTACCTTAAATTAGTGATTTCATACTCATGCAAATTACTCGGTCTTGGTAACTACAATGAAATTTTAAGATGGACACTTGAATTTTTAAGAGAACATGCAGCAAATTTTATTGAACAAGAACACTGGCCTCCTAATAGTCCAGATCCTAATCCCCGTGACAATTACTTTTACATTTACAAGAACAGTTGTATAAGAATGGTCGTCATTTCAATAATTTAGGCGAATTGTGACAAAGAATTTTAGACTGTTGGGAAGAAACTGACCAGCAAATTATTAAATAAGCAATAGACGGTTGGCACAGGCAGGTTCAGCTCGTTGTGAACGCTAATGGAGGTCATGTTCCATTATTTAAGTATTAATTTTGACAATAAGTTATTGTTATTTAGTTAAATGATTCGTAATTAAATTATGTTTCTGGTTCAGCCCGTTATTTAATTATATTTCATTTATTATTCATATCTTCGTAAGTCCTTAACCGATTTTCGTGATCTATAATACGTTCCAATGTTCTTAGAAGACAAGGCCTCAAGATAAAAGAAAGCCTAAATTCGCCATTTTAAAAAAATTCTAGCGGCCTTTAAATATTAGGTTAATTTGATTACTTCCGCCATATTGGATTTATGATTCATGTCAATTTCTGAGATTTAATATTGTACTGGAAGGCTTTGGGTTTTAAATGACCCAAAAAAAATTAAAATCGGCAAAGAATCAAAAGAGTTATAAAGGATAATAAAAAATTCCGGTTTTTACCATTGCTGCCGAAATGTTTACAACACGCTTCTACATTTTCTGGTACAGTTCTGTAGTTCCTTGACCGATTTTTAAAATCTACCCACCAAAATATTGGCAGAAGACCAGTCAATACAAACCGTTTGTAAATGCGGCTTTTCAACAAAATTCCAGCAGTTACTAAAAATTGCTCAAGTTTAAATACGTCTGCCTTGACATTTATGGTGAAAATTTTTTGACAGTTCTAACAACTAATTAAATTTCGTTACTTCTTGTCATGTGACACAAATCACCCAATAATTTTAAGATTATACTGATAATTACCATCCAGGGGAAATTTTCAATCACTATGACAACAAAATTATTCAACTTTGACGACTTCATAATAACTGCCAAATAAATTTCAAAATGTCATGTTTTGGCAATGCCAATTCTCAATCTATAAACTTTTAATAAATAAATAATTGTTTTGGTGTGTTGCGACATTTTGATTTTATTTTTTCAAAAAATTTTCTGACCGAATATCCCTGACATTGACAAATGCCTCATAATTTTATAACAACCTCAAGCAAGTTGCTTGGTAATAGCCCTCCGCCTTCGGCGTCGGGCTATTACCAAGCAACGTGCTTTCGATTGTCATAAAACTATCTCGTACATTATCAATGTCATAGGGATATAATAGCTGATAATATCCGTTTTTGATAGAGAATCAAATAGCTGGAAAATTTATCTGTCAAACGAATCCAAAAAGTTGAAAATCGGTGAAAAAATAAAGAAGTTATACGATAAAATGAAAATTCTGGTTTTCTTGGACCATATTTTATAAAAATAACCACTTTATATCTTTAACACCCTGTACCTTAAAAACTAGTCACAGGATAGAGTTGGGACCTTGACAGTTCTGATCAGGAAATTAAAATCTACAACATACTAACACTAACATTTTAGCAAAAATTCACCTAGAACCATTTTTGCCTATATGTATTTTGTGCGGGCCCTTTAGTTTTCTCCATGTTGAGGAAAAATTATTATTATAATAATTTTGTTGAACAGCTACGAATCTTTCAAAACGTTAATTATTGTAATAAAATACTTGAGAACATGAAAATAAAGGCAACGTTGCTGGGCTTCTCAAAATGCGTAAACTGTATTAACTATATGCAGTCGGGCTTAGTAAGGTGGTGATGTGAAGTGACTTGAGGGGGCTTGGGAAGAACTGGGAAATATATATTTAAGTAAATATTAAATAAGGTTACCCCTCTCCTGTTGCTAAATGTATATAAATTGTCCTATGCGCAGTCACGTGAAATACACACTTCTAACTACAATAGGAAGCCTGGGCTTCTGAGAGCCTGTGATATGTACCGGGCTTGGTATAGGTAGTTGGGTACGTATATATATATATATATATATATATATATATATATATATATATATATATATATATATATATATATATATATATATATATTGAGTTAGCTTGACTGGCTAAGTTAAAGATGAAAATTTTTAATTAAATTGGTGTAGCAGTCTAAGGCAAGAAGTAAAGAAAACTCTTTATTTCAGTTCTAGCTTTCGAGGCTTTATTGTCTCTTCATCAGGAACGCTACAATTTTTTTATAAATTAATAGGCTATATAAAAATCTAAATAAGTATAAATGATACTTGGCTTAGAAGGGCTAAGTATCATTTATACTTATTTACTCCACTTAGATAATAATAGAAACCATAATATCAATAATGCTGGTGAAGTCTTTTCAGTGGTGGAATAGGTAGGAGAGGTGCATGGGTGGTCAGCCATGGAGCCTTTTACCTCACTGATAACACAGTGATCTAAGGTTTCATGGCTGGCACTCCGTTCGGTTCTCTGTCATGTTCCCCATTTGAAAAGAACACACTGTATATTTCAATCAAAATTGTCCCAACAGTTACTTTCATTTTTCATTTTGCAAGGTTGTTACTTGTCAAGTTCCTCTTATCAGTGAATAGAATTGTAGAGTTTTTGCTGTAAATTTTAACAAAATGTCTTTCACTTAGCTTCCTTATATTTTACATTCAACAATGTTTTTTAATCTGTGTTTAGTTTTATCATTTTAAATAATCATGACAATTTTAATATAATTTTAATCATAGACTTGTGTTTAACCATGATTTTGGTGCATATTTTTGTATTTTGCTGTTTCACATGTGCTACTTTAGTTTAACCTCAATTTTTCGTAAGTACTAACTTAGATTTTTATATAGCCTATTAATTTATAAAAAAATTGTAGCGTTCCTGATGAAGAGACAATAAAGCCTCGAAAGCTAGAACTGAAATAAAGAGTTTTCTTTACTTCTTGCCTTAGACTGCTACACCAATTTAATTAAATATTTATATATATATATATATATATATATATATATATATATATATATATATATATATATATATATATATATATATATATATATATATATATTTTAATACTTAATTACCATTTATTTTGTTACTTTTATTTTCTATGTCGGTTTTATAATAAAAATACCTACATTAATTTTCTGTATTTAATTTTATTACCTACACCTACATATCACAGTACGCTTACAGTATATACCTAATAGCCGACAGAAACCAAACATATCTCATATGGGTCAAGCGAAAGCCCAGACACGAAATTGAAAAGTTTTTCCCCCGAAGGGATAAAAACTGTTATTTCGAGTCTTGCTGAAGCTTGACCCATCTATTGAAGACCTTGCCGGCTTCAAAAGCACTGACAAGATCATATGCACGCTTGCCGGAGCAGCAGTAGAGAGGGCGCGGCGGGCGCACTGACGAGCAAGTCAACGCTGCCGCGACCCGGCACTGCAAATGAGGGCAGTGGCGCACTGTTTTGGAAGAATATACATAAGGTAATCTCATATGCATCAAGCTTCAGCAAGACTCGAAATAACAGTTTTTATCCCTTCGGGGGATACCACAGTCAAATTCTTTTTGGCTGCCCATCTTTACCAAAGTGCAGTTGTTTAGGGCAGTTGGAGGTGGTAAAATACGTCATTTTGACGTCACAAAAAGTGCCAAATTCAAAGTATTCTATTCATCTGCCCGAGTGCCCGATGCCATTAATTTCAAGATTAATATTTTTGGTTTTGATTTTAATGAAATTTATAACCTATAACGTAACCCGTACTATACTTTCATATGTTAACTTATTGTTATTATTAAATTGCCAAGCATAGAAGTTGACCCAAGCATACCCAACTCAAGAGCTGGTTAAGCTTGGGAAGGTAGGGGAGGTAACCCTGGTGAAGCATTACGTCACTGGGGCAGTCAAAAGAATGCAAAAATTGGTGCCCTGGGCACCGGGGCAGCTGAAAAGAATATGACTTATATATTATAGTCCTTATGGACAACGCAATACGGGTCAGATTCCCGTATTACAGTTTCGGCCGTAAACTTTTATACCAGTAGAAGTGGGGGTCGTGACATCACAACTAATGGAGTATATACATATTTAAAAGTGGGTTTTATTAAAAAATATGGCGTTTAAGTCACTCACTAGCGCGCAGCAATCCAGTTCTGCATGTCGATGTTATAAATAGCTTTAAATCAGTTATAACTTTAATTACAAATTTTAATTTTTACGCTCTTTAGTTACAAATTAGTTACTAGATAATGACAAGAAAAGAGGTTCGGTATAATCGACATTACAGTGTAGGGCAGATGTCAAGAAGTTGGTCGCCATAATTTAATAATATAATTTATTACTCTGCAATGGTGTAGTTACAAATTCTAATTTATAGGTTACAAATAGTTACAAATTAATTACTAAATGATGGTCAAAAGAAAAGCTCAAAAATATCAAATTGTGTCGGGAACTTGGCCCTCATATTTTAATAATTTATTACTTTGCAATGGTAAATTTACAAATTATAATTTATGGGTTACAATTGTTACAAATAGTTACAAATTAATTACTAAATGGTGGTAAAAAGAAAAGCTCAAAAATATCAAATTGTGTAGATGTCGGGAACTTGGCCCTCATATTTTAATAATTTATTACTCTGCAATGGTAAACTTACAAATTATAATTTATGGGTTACAATTGTTACAAATAGTTAGAAATTAATTACTAAATGGTGGTAAAAAGAAAAGTTCAAAAATCGCAAATTGTGCGGATGCCGGGAACTTGGCCCTCATATTTTAATAATTTATTACTCTGCAATGGTAAACTTACAAATTATAATTTATGGGTTACGAATAATTACAAATTAGTTACTAAATGGTGGTAAAGAGAAAAGTTCAAAAATCACAAATTGTGCGGATGCCGGGAAGTTTACACCAAAATTGCCTGATTTAATATCTATTTAAAGGATGGCTTACAAATTCCAATATATAAGTTACAAATTGTTACAAATTAGTTTCTAAATGATGGCAACGTTGGCCCCCGGGAAGTTTACACGAAATATAACTTTTTTAATATATGCCAACGGGATGACTTACAAATTTTGGTTTATAACTTACAAATAGTTACAAATAGCTTACTAAATGATGACATAAACAAAATACAAAAAACCGTTTACGCGGCCGACTTCACGGACCCGTAATATTGCTTATTATAAGGGTAGTGCAAAAACGCCTATTTATAGCCCACGGACGTTATTATGACTCAGCGGGCTATAATGAAACGTCAAAAATTAAAAACAGTAGGTACAAAATTATGAGCACCATTTGACATATTCAAAGTAAGTTTTCTCGTCTAAAGCTTTTGAATTTTTCGGCAGCAGGTTGCAATTTTTCGCCTTTTCAGCAGCTTCCTCAATTTCATTCATCTTAGTTCTGGGAAGAGATCTCAGTTTATCTGTCGCGTTTAAATCTGACTACCAAAACGTCAAATGAATTATCAGTCTGTCATGCCTGGTATTGTACGCGTTTTTAGGTTAACGCGCCAATACCTACTCAACATGAATTAGAAATGTATTTCTTTAAAAACAATAATAGTAATTTATTTTAAATATTTAATGTATTAATCGTGCATAAAGTTTTGTATGCATAGTAGTCCAAGCAATGGGGGGTTTCTATTCGCAAAAGGTCGGAAAGAAATGAAATTTGGTGGTATGGTAGACATAGTTCCCCTGATAGTACACCTCAGTTTGCGACCTCGGGGTGTTGCCGCTCGATGGGTAGGCGGATGAAAATTCGCTACGCTAAATAACGTCGTTGTGGTAGAGTAATATTATTATGAGAAGATGCCCGAGGCGGAGGTAACGTGTGTGAATAATTATATTTCTTGGTTCAACTACCGACGGCCTGCGAACAAAACCCTCTGTATACTGATGCTGCCACTGTGCACAACCCTGAATATGACGCAAGTCGCTCTCATTGGCTTAAAATGAAGGGCATGCATAAAGTCATTTCTGCGTATTTTAATTGCCTGGCATCTTCTCATAATAACAGTACTCTAAGTGCTATCGAAAAAAGTTCAAATGAAACATGTAGAGAACAAAGTTGTGCACAATTTTGGTCTTTACATTTTTCGTCGGCGACCAATAGTTTTCGCTCTACGGCGCGCCAAAGTTGGGGTTTGATTTGCAATTTTCAACAAAATCAGAATTTCATCGCGGATTAAGACGAAGATCGCTATCAAACAATTCTGTAATATTTTTTTTCTGAAAGAGTAATGTTTTCTGAGTCTGCAGATGACCGATTTGATACATTTGGTCGTGTATAATAAAATATATGATTTTTTGAAGCGCGCCCCTACATACTCCGATATGGGCATTTTTTAATTATCATTATCTATGGTCAATATTTCCTTATTATTGATGACCTAGGCGCCAAATTTATTATTTTTGTGCATACATGATTCAAGGAAATATCATTTTCTACACCACCCTTGAGGTAGAGTTGATCGGTGCGTTTTTTTTAATGTGGTATCCCCAAAAGGCATAATCCGCGGTCGATATAGGGGTCTATTTCACTTTAAGTCGCTTGCGACGTTGTAAAACTGTTTCGCCTTCGTTGTCTGATGACAACGAAGGCGAAACACGACGACGACTCCTCAGACATCAATTCCTAGCCAGAATCTGCAAACTCGGCGTTGTCTGTTTGGTCCTCATCGTCCTGTATCTGATCGGGAACGTTTTCAGCATCTTCTGCATCGTCGTCGTGTAACGCAATCTGGTCGTGAATGTTTTCGCAGGACGTCCCAGTACAGTGTAAACATAGAACCGAACATTTAATCCTGCTTTACGGCAACCACAAGCAGGTCCACAACCTTTCTGGCATCTGCACGAGATGCTCTTAAGTAAAACCTCTGGAGCTGGTTCCTTTGCGATTCGATTGCATCCAGTCCTGTGGTTGTTCTTCGCGATACATGATCTTCTGGAGGTTTCTGAACTCCCCGCCAGCTCTGTACTTGAGCATAAGTACGCAATGAAAGATAATGGCACGCATCGGATGTTGGTGGCAGCGCCGTGAGATTGAATGAATTTTTGGAGACGGGCCCGTATAAAGTTCGTATGCCGCAGAGACTTCATTGAAGGTATGCACAAATAAGATACTTTTCGCAATAGCATCGCTATATTGCAAACTCTAAGGCGAATAGAACACATCCTCCTTGTTCCCTTTACCCGGCTTGCACAAATAAACATTCGAGATCTCTCTGGCTTTACCAGTCAACAGCAGAAGCAAATCTACGTCTTCTCCAATAACGAATACTGAGGAAAAAGAGGGAGTAAGTTTGATGGCAGTCTGCACAATCAACGAATCCGCGTCTTCTACCGCCTGCTTAACCGTGTAATTATGTGCTTCCAAGTTTGTCTGCAGCAATGCGATGGGACGCCTTTTGTTGAAGCTGTTCGATAAAAATTTTTCTTGCGACACAGTTGGAATCATGGATTCATCGAAGAGTACTATCGCGGCCGAAAAAAAGTTATCGATTTTTTATCAAGTAGTATGTTTTTTCGAAAAATTTTCCTTTGTAAATGGGAGTGTTTACATCAGCTATGTCAATTAAATTATTTTGACAAGAAGTCATTGGTGGGGTCGTATTTATTTAAAAAAAACTAATAAGAAATAAGTTGGTAATATTTTTTAATTATAAGAAAACAATTAATTAGTATGGTTTTGAGAGAAGCAGAAAAAAGCTACAGCATCGCCAAACTTGGAGAAGGGTGGTCTTAACAACGCATGGCAAGTCAAATTAATTGCAGCAAAGGCACAATTCAAAAACTAAACAAAAACACAGACCTTCCGCTATTATCTGTTTTGTACAAATATTCTTCATCAAACTTATGACCCCTGGGACGACAAACTCGCAGTTGACCAATGTAGCAGGACTGAAATATCTTTTCGTCGGAAAAGACCACTCTCTCCCAGTAACGATTTTATTCATTAATAAAAGTATTTGCAAACTGCATTCTTGCCTCTTTATTATCATCTGTTAGTCTGTGCTTTTTAGCACTGGCACAGTTAAATAGACCTTGCTCACGCAACCGTTTTCTTGCTGTCCTAACAGACGCTGGGAAGTTGGTTTGCTCTTTGGCCTCAATAGAATTAGAAAATGGGTTTAAATTCACATAGTTAACCAGGGTATTGTCGTTTTCTAGAGAACTCTTTCTGGCCGCCCAGAACCCACTACCCTGCTCAGATCATGGAGTTTCTTTCCACTTTTTGTTTAGTTTTTGAATCGTGCTTTTGCTGCAATTAATTTCACTTGCTATGCGTTGTTGAGACCACCCTTCTCCAAGTTTGGCGATGATGTAGCTCTTTTCTTCTTCACTCAAAACATGATAAGGCATGACTAAAATACAAAATTAATTTTTGCTTAATATGACAATGACGTTGACACTATTAAAAAAATATTGGGATTGATGCGACACTGAATAGAACCATAGTTACAACGGGAAATTAAGGGCCAGTTGTATCAAAGTGGTTCAGCGAAGGTTCAGCTGAACTTGGTTCAAAATCCACGGATACCATTCTTGCAACAATCGGTATCCTTGCATTTTGAACCAAGTTCAGCTGAACTTTCGCTGAACCACTTTGGTACAACTGGCCCTCAGTCGATTACTTTTTTTCGGCCGCGATAGTACATCGGTGCTGCAGTGCTACTTCGAGCGGCGGTTTTTTTCAGCAGATCTCGTACTTGTACAGATTAACAGAACATCTAAGCATAATAAATAGTAAGTTGAGGCCGAACAAGGGGCACGTATCTTATACCCCAATCAGAATATTCAATATTCATGACCACTAATGCACAAAAATAATAAATTTGGCGCCTAGGTCAACAATAATAAGGAAATTTTGATCGTAGATAATGATAATTAAAAAAATATTCATATCGGAGTATGTAGGGGCGCGCTTCAAAAAATCATATATTTTATTACACACGACCAAATGTATCAAATCGGGCATCTGCAGATTCAAAAATCATCTTTCAGAAAAAAAATATTATAGAATTGTTTGATAACGATCTCCATCTTAATCCGCGATGAAATTCTGATTTTGTTGAAAGTTGCAAATCAACCCTCAACTTTGGCACGCCGTAGAGCGTAAACTATTGGTCGCAGACGAAAAATGCAAAGACCAAAATTGTGCACAATTTTGTCCTCTACATATACATTTTATTTGAACTTTTTTTCGATGCCACTTACCACAAAATAAAGAATTGCCTACTTCCTTTGAATAAAAGACTTTTATTCACAATCATATACGTAATGCTTCAATTGCCGGCATAAAACGTTGGGAAGCAGGCAATTCTTAACTATCATTTCCAGCTAGCTGGAAAGTAGCTTTACCGGCTAGTTAAATGTCACTCTCCCGGCAAGTTGAACGTCACTTTGCGGCAGCAAATCTTCTGGTTGTTTTTTCTGCAGCAGCTTTCACATCTGGTGGAGTACAGTCTCTAAATCACAATGGTTAGACTCAAAATTTTTTTTACAATTACTGCGTTCGGTTTTAAAAATCCAGAGGCGAGCGAGCAGATACAGATTTATCACACGTGATCACCGAGGCAAATGAGCCTAATTTAATTACCGAACGGATACCAAGGAGGAACATAAAACATAACCCCATAAATTATTATTATTTTTTTATTTTGGTGTATCACTCAGAAAAAACAATGCAGTTTATTTAATCTATGTGTTCTGTTATGTTGTACTCAAGAAACCTAGAGAACAGTCTTCTTGGTTGTACTTAGATAGTGTCTGATACACAGATCACAGAAGAACCCTAAAAAATCTGTTTGCTCGACGTCTTGAAGCCGAGCTAAACGAGGTAGCGCTGACCGCTCGTATTTATACTTACCGAACGCAGATCAGATCTAAAAGAGCATGCATTGTCTATTACCGAACGGCAAATGAGGTAAACGAGCAAAGCGAGCTTTCAGATATGTAAAAACCGAACGCAGTTAATCTTGGGCGAATTTGACAGAAATTATTGATAATAAATACTTGTGGAAATAGCCTAATTTATTTGACAGAAGAACCTTAATGTCTCGTTACCTAGCAACGCTCAACTTTTATCACTGTAGCTTACCTACTTATTTTGAATAATTTCCCAATTCTCATTCACTATCTATTCAATTAAATACAAAAAATTGTATGCTAAGATTATGTTATTATACACTAATGGGCTCATTTCGGAAAATTTTTTTAGTTCATATTCCGAAAGTACACCTTGTAATTAGTAAATGTGCAAAATATTAAATTTTTTTTTCAACTGCTTCTCCCTCAAAATAAATAATGAAAATAGAGCGCTGTGACGTCATACCACTCGCAGCGGTCGGCCGCTAGCTTGTTTCCTATAGTTTTATACCGGCAGCAGTTACCACACACACGGCGGAAGTGGTAATTTCGTTCATCTTTTAAGTGCTTCGTCCTTGGTACAGCCAAATCTAAATACCATATATCCGCATAACTCATAGAACCAGTGGAGTCGGGTGGTGTGACGTCATAGCCGTTTCAAATATGTTACGAATTTGAAATCAAATATTAGGGTTAATATTAACGCTAGCGATCTAATTTTTTCACTATATACTTAGAGGATGAAATACTTACGGAAAATGCTAAAATAAATTAAAAAGCAAATATCACGAAATGAGCCCATTGTGAATAAAATAGTATACATACCTCACTGGTCGTTTTCATTACAGCCTCGCGTTTATATCTGACCCTCTGTCAGATATTAACCCACGGCTATAATGAAGTACTTCCCAGCTCGGTATGTAATGTACTATTACATTCACCTATAAATATCAATGAAATTATAGATGATAGAATTAATTCGTTCACCAATTTTTTTACTATTATCAACAAAAACATAAATTTTAACAATCAATATTAATAATCAACTCAATTAACAATCAATTTAACAGTTCATTTCTTTTAACGTTTAAATATAAAGCCGTAATTGTGCAATTGTGAAAACTGACAAGTGACATGATATACATATACTGCGTTCGGTTTTTACATATCTGAAAGCTCGCTTTGCTCGTTTACCTCATTTGCCGTTCGGTAATAGACAATGCATGCTCTTTTAGATCTGCTCTGCGTTCGGTAAGCATAAATACGAGCGGTCAGCGCTACCTCGTTTAGCTCGGCTTCAAGACGTCGAGCAAACAGATTTTTTAGGGTTCTTCTGTGATCTGTGTATCAGACACTATCTAAGTACAACCAAGAAGACTGTTTTCTAGGTTTCTTGAGTACAACATAACAGAACACATAGATTAAATAAACTGCATTGTTTTTTCTGAGTGATACACCAAAATAAAAAAATAATAATAATTTATGGGGTTATGTTTTATGTTCCTACTTGGTATCCGTTCGGTAATTAAATTAGGCTCATTTCTCTCGGTGATCACGTGTGATAAATCTGTATCTGCTCGCTCGCCTCTGGATTTTTAAAACCGAACGCAGTAATAGAGATGAGGGATAAGTTTATCCCTCTGGTGGTCAGTTGCTACTACTTGTCAAGACATACAATGTCTCTGTGACAAATAGCGACTCTACTAAAGTACCTTTTAGAGCAGGCGACCTCTAGCCCAAGTGGACTAAATTATAATAAATAAAAGTGTAGGTAACAAAGTACTCAGCGAAAACCTGCATTGAATTACGCCTACAAACTTGGTTACTAATTTGAATAGGTAGGGGCTTTTGTTCGCTGAGTACTTTGTTACCTACATTTTTATTTATTGGCATGATATACAGGGTGTTTCATTTTTAAATGTCGTCCTTTAAGGAGGTGATAGAGCATCGAAAAATAAGTCGACCTGCCCAAAAAAAAAATATCCAGTGGCGTGGGAAATAGGGTGAGAAATAGAGGGCGTCACCCCAGTATCTTCGCCACTGGTGATTTTTGACATGAGTTATTCTTATAGGATTGTAGGTATGTAGTTCAGTACTGCCTGTGCAAAATTTGGTTAAAATCGGTCGTATGGTCTAGAAGTTGTGACAAAAAAACGATTTTTTTATTCCAACTTTGAAGGCCTGTAACTTCGTTACTATGCATTTTTGATATAGGTTTTTTGGGCAGGTCGACTTATTTTTCGATGCTCTATCACCTCCTTAAAGGACGACATTTAAAAATGAAACACCCTGTACACTTACACGTCAAATAAATTAATTATTATTATAAATGTTAAAATTTTCTCTTCGCATTTTTAGTAATTTTAGAACGTGGGATACAGTTTTCGAAAAAATGTTGTTTGACACTCGATTGCGAAATTCTTTTGCATTCTCGAATGCAAAAGTGGCATTTCGCAATCTAGCATCAAAAATAACTATTTTCAACCGACACTGTGATACAAAGAAAAATTCCACTACAAACAACAATAATTAACTATAGGTATAAATTATTTTGTAATATTTATGTTCAATATACAATTATGAACGTTAGATATTTGAAGGGAAGAGGTATATGCTGGGAATTGTCACACTTTTTGTTGTGGTATGAATAAAATTGGTTGGACATATTATATCGTCATGGATCGGAAAAGAGAATAACAGGGATCGGCAAAAGCTTTTGTCGATCTCTGATACCCATTTTCCCGTCTAGCCAGGGAAACTTTTAATTTCAGAAATTCCAGAAAAGGTGTATTTTTTGGTCGGTTGTACAAAAATATATTATCTTTAGTTAATTCTATTTTTAATTTGTAATAATAATGAACGTTTTACAAAAATATTGTCATAATTAATTAAAAGAAATTCAATAATAGATATTTCCGCAAAATTGAAGTGCAGAATACTACTCCTTTTAGGACATGCTTTACTACAATATTAATATATATATATATATATATATATATATATATATATATATATATATATATATATATATATATATATATATATATATATATATATATATATAACAGTAGTTATAGTGTCTATAACTCACCATACTTTATCAGTTGTACACCGTTACGTAAAAGGAAACCCTACTTCCTATACACCAAACACAGAAAACTGACATAATGTTCTGCTATAAATCGATACTCCACTCTCAACGCCTGCGTTGAGACATTGTTTTAATTCATTTGTTAAATTATTTATTGCGAATTACCTATAGGTATGTATCTTTCAAATTGTTATGTGAATGGTTATTTGAATAACATAAAAATTGTACTTAAATGAAACAAGCAAATATGATTGTTTAAATGTATTCAGATGAAAACCCTATTTTTAATTAATAGCAAATTATTGTAATCAGATAGCGTAACTGTTAGCTATATAACTTATATAATCTTATAAAATGCTTCAAATGTTATTTTTTTAACATTACCATTACTACACGGAAGTAATGTAATAAGATATTGAGCGGTTCCCTTTTGCCCACCATTTACAAACGCAGATTGATCGATAGGAACAGGTTAAGAGCGCGCCGTCTTCAAAAATGCCGCTAGATGGAGGTTATGTAGTTAAAGTTTCTGTTAGCGTTTATGAAAAATTCACTTTTTTTATTTATTTTCCTGCAATCGATGAATAGACAACCGTTCTGAGATGGCCATAATATGAAAGGAATTTTTTTAACATTTAAGATTACCTTGTAATTTAATAATTTGTTAAAAACATAAAACCCATTTAATTCTTTTCTAGCAATTTTAAGTCGTTATACACCACATCACATCCTTCTTTAAACTGTTTTACACAAATTAATATTATTTTGACAGCAATTTTTTACATATTTTGGGAACCGGTGACCAGAAAGTATGGGGTGACCGAAATGTTGATGACAATACTATACATTTAATGTTTTACAGCACACGCACATTCCACTTCGTACTGACGGGTTTAGCCACTAGTAGATATGCTATGGGGCTACGGCGCCAAAATCCCATGTTATTTCTTATGGAGGTTCATCCTGGTCATTTTTCGACCCAACTGGGCACCCCATAATTGCCTACCCCCTGGAGGTCAAGGTCGAGGTCGAGGTCAGGGTCATCGAGAGGCTAAGGTGACGTACCATTAATTACTTAATAAGTTCTATGGTAAAATGTTATTAATAATAATATGTAAAGGGGTTGAGGAATTATTTATTTGTATTTGAATAGTTAAGTCATTCAATGAATTAAATAAAGATGAAAGGGGTGCGTTGCCGAGACGCGAGCTCTACACGTCTACGGTGATAATGAGAGCAGCGCCACTACTGACTGTTTCATGAACTAATTCAGATCACTGGAAGATATGAAGCAGTTAACAGCTTACGTAAAAATACGACGCGCGACGACAGGGAATATAGGCATTTTTCATGAACTAATTCAAATCACTGGAAGATATGAAGCAGTTAACAGCTCAAGATACCTACGTAAAAATATGCTACGGGAGAATATAGGCATTTTAAAAATATCTATTTATCTTAAAAGAAGGATGGGGTTATATTATATTTGCAGAGAATAAAAACACAATTGAATAGCATGCTATGCGAAATCTCTTAAGTAGGTCAACGAGTTCAATCTTATCACAATGTGTGGAATTCTGCAGGGGTCACAATAGGTTATCGGAGTTTTGTGAACATTTGCGTCTGATTTTAATATTTATTTAGTTAATTTCTCAATGTAATTATTTTGCAAAGATGTCTGTGTGTGTGGCGCATATTTCCATTGCATACTAATACGACAAAAACCGAATGACGCCCTACTGCAATTTCAAACATTTAATTTAAGTTTTAGGAACATATTTTTAGCACAACAACATAGGTAGGTATTGACCCAGTGAAGTGTTTCATTTAGACAAGTTTTAATTAAGCGATCTCCTACCCAGTATATTTAACCTTTGTGTGAGCCAGCTTCCTCCGGTATTCAATAGCCAATTCCTAATGTAATGGTAATATTTATAAAATCCGAATTGTTCAGTTTTTGATGTAAGAAGATTAAAGTGCAGGTAAATACAAATATTTTTAATTCCAAAGACAAATTATTATATATTTATTATACGTGACGAATTTTAAACACCGGATACTAAATTCTAGAAAAAATCTTATCAGTTATAAGCAACCCTTTATAATATTATATAAATTTTTTATGAGCCATCAAATGACACAAGTTCTGAATTTTTTTTTTATAAGGAACTAAATTGATGTTCCCAACTCAGAGATATAAATTAATGAGCTATCAAAACTGATTTAAGAAGTGGTAAAAAACAAATACTTTTTATTATAAGTTTAAACTAATAAACAAGACAAATTTTTTTTTTTAATTGTGTTATTCACATTGACATTTAATTCATATGTTTATCAGCTGTTGCCTTAATTCAGACGAGATAATGTGGGTGATATTATTTCTAAGCTAATGGGTGTTACCTTTAACCTTTGTGTGAGTCAGCTTCCCCCGGTATTTAATAGTCACCTAATGATTCCTAATGTAATGATAAAATTTGTTATATCATAATGTTGTAGTTTTTGACGTCGAATAGTTACATTCAAACCATGTTATGCTACTATACATAGTTCTGGCAATGACGTCACACGTATGAACCCCGTGGGACTCCTCTAACCTTATGGATCCCTGTAGAATCACTATAGACTCCTCTTACCAATGGGTACCCCGTAGGGCTTCTTTTACACCACCTTCAAAAATTCATAGTTCGCCTTACATCAATAAAAAATTTGGAGCTCGCCTCTCAACATGTAAAAATTAGAAGGCGTCATTCATAATCGTTTATAAATGACTTTATTTAGGCTTTATACAAGCATATTTAACAAACACGTCCTACCTTTCACCCTTATATCGATGCTTCATCTCTAAACATACAATTACAAAATCTACTGGGGTTACTCATAATGTTTAATAGAAATTAAATTAAAAATTATAAAATGTAAAACATATGAGAAAATTATTCAAATAAAGATTCTTAACTCGCCAAAAAAAAATTCGTTGATTATGGTCACTAATCAAAAACGTATTATATCATTATATATTATCTTAAATTGTTAGTTGGCAAAAAATTTTAAAGATTTTAAAAATGTCTATCGACAAAAAGACTGCGTATTTAAAAATCTTTTGAAAATTGTTCTGTATCTAATACCCTTCTCGTTCGGAAATTTTAATCAGTGTAAGTGCGTAGTTTTATAAATGAAAAATCTCGTCCGCTGGTCTATCATATGCTTTTAACTAAACAATGCATTTATTATATTTTATCTCCTTAGGTTGGCTCGAGTTATTTCAAGGGTCAAGTCATTATCATAATACAATAATAGTTTAGTAAAATTTGTATCTTATGCACATTATTTTCACAGGTTAGTAGTATACATCAATATTTATATTTATGAAATAAAAATATGTCCGTCTGTATGGTACGCTTTCTATTCTGTTCCCTATCATTATGATAAAAAATACAAGCAACTGTAGGCACCCTATAATTTACTTCAATTTCAAACATTTAATTTGAAATAAATTCTAAAAAAGGGTAGCCGAGCAAATAAGATCAAACGCTAAAAATTATACTACAAGTATAATATATTCAGAAAGTAATATTTACAATGCAAAAATATAGTGCAATGCAATAGGATGTAATGTTATCGAAATCTAGGCAATTCAGATCAGAGAGTAGATACTTTTCCTATGATAAATTTTTTAAAAATCCTAATTATGCAGTTTTGAATAAAGTGTAGGTAAATTCAAATTCCAAAGACAAATTATTATATGTTTATATTATACGTGATAAATTTTAAACACAGGAAACTAAAATTTAGAAAAAATCTAGGTATTTCTGTTATCAGTTATAAGCAACCCTTTATAATGTTCTTTAAATTTTTTATGAGCCTTCAAGTGACACAAGTTCTGAACCTTTTTATAAGTAACGAAATTGAACAGTTTGAAATAGAAATGGATAATCATGTTCGCTAAATAATTAAACAATGAATTATTCATTGAATAGCGGTAGGCAAAATATTTTATCTTCTCAGATATAGTCGTAGGCCGAGTTATTTCATTCGCAAGGCGCAAAGTGTGTAATTTAATATTTTATAATTTTGCAATTATTGTTATATGTATACAGGGTGTTCCACTTAAGTCGGATTCTTCCATAGCTCTCTTATTATAAATTTAAGAGAAAAATGTTTCAAATAAAAGTTACGCTGAATTATGCGGTGTATATACAGAAAATATTTTTGAATACACAGGATGTTCCATTTCACCTGGATGCTATACAACTTCGTTATTTTAAATGGAACACCCTGTATATCTGTGTATTTTTGGATTCCTGACTTTATTTTAAGTTGATTTTATGTATCATACATTGTGCCCAAAACATACCGTTTCCGAGATATTCAAGTTTTTTTGAGAAATTTCACGATTACAGCGCTCTGAATATTGCTAGATAGCTTCTAAGCCATAAGAGCTAGAAACTTGCGGTTTGCATAGTTCGATTTACCACGAATTACGCTATCATTTCCACTATTAGAAAAATATGGTAAGTAGTATAAAGTGGTAAATATCGGTACCTGCATTTGACAATCTTTCAACAGGAATAACTTCTTTTTTTCAAATGGAATGACCCATATTTTTTTCCACCGTTGGATTCAAAATTAAATTCTCTTTCGATTGATATAAGGTTGTCCATATTTATCTTTAACAGTTTTCGAGAAAAATGCAATTCTTTCTAAAGTTTGAAAAACGAGCTGCCTACAGCGTAAAGTAGGCTTTGCCAATATCGCTTAAAGCATCGTTACAATGTTATGTACGTTCATCTCGACAAACAAATTGTATTGTGAATTGTTTTCGTTTTTCCCGGTAAAAATCCGGTCACCAACAATGACATCGCGTGAATTTAAAATTTATAAAACATGCCAGTAACAATATTACTGGCATGTTTAAAAAGTGATCTAACAAACAAAACTAAACCACTACCAACAACGAAAACAAAACGCAACATGATAGAAAATTCTAAACGCAATAAAAAAGGGCAATTTTACATTAAGTGTTCGAAATGTCTTCAGTCTTTTAATGAGGTAGAGCACAATCCTGTTGTAACCACATCCTTCGAAGGGTTGCTAAAGGAATGTCGCCCAACAAATCATCCAAAGTGTTTCGCAGAAAGTCCAAATAAATTCTTCCTGTCAAGTGTCGATTAAAAAAGAATGGTCCAATGATGTGGCCTCCTAAAGTTCCCGTCCACACGTTCAAGGACCACCTGTATTGGCTACCGGTTGTCTGGAATTGGTGCGGACTTACCGTGTCATAATAATGACAATTATGGCGGTTAACAAAGCCATTTTTGTGGAAAGTTGACTCATCCGAAAACATGACCTGTTTAAAAAAAATTTCTTCCTCTCTCAAGTGCCCACTGACAAAATGCCTGCCTCCGTTGAAAGTCTCCTTCGAGTAACTCCTGGTGTAATTGGATGTGGTAAGGATGATATTTGTGTTTCTTTAAAATCCTATGTACTGATGTTGTACTAATATCCGTCGTTTGACTAATTTGTCGCACACTAAATTGAGAGTTTTCCTGTATGCATCCCAATACTAGATATTCGTTTTCATCTGTAACTACTGTGCTAGTGCGATTCCGTTTTTTGCATTCGATGTTACCACTATTTATAATTCGTATTTAAGTCAATGCGATGTTTTAAACAAAATTTGCAAAGCCTACTTTATGCTGCAGGCAGCTCGTTTTTCAAACTTTAGAAAGAATTGCATTTTTCTCGAAAACTGTTAAAGATAAATATGGACAACCTTATATCAATCGAAAGAGAATTTAATTTTGAATCCAACGGTGGAAAAAAATATGGGTCATTCCATTTGAAAAAAAGAAGTTATTCCTGTTGAAAGATTGTCAAATGCAGGTACCGATATTTACCACTTTATACTACTTACCATATTTTTCTAATAGTGGAAATGATAGCGTAATTCGTGGTAAATCGAACTATGCAAACCGCAAGTTTCTAGCTCTTATGGCTTAGAAGCTATCTAGCAATATTCAGAGCGCTGTAATCGTGAAATTTCTCAAAAAAACTTGAATATCTCGGAAACGGTATGTTTTGGGCACAATGTATGATACATAAAATCAACTTAAAATAAAGTCAGGAATCCAAAAATACACAGATATACAGGGTGTTCCATTTAAAATAACGAAGTTGTATAGCGTCCAGGTGAAATGGAACATCCTGTGTATTCAAAAATATTTTCTGTATATACACCGCATTATTCAGCGTAACTTTTATTTGAATCATTTTTCTCTTAAATTTATAATAAGAGAGCTATGGAAGAATCCGACTTAAGTGGAACACCCTGTATAAGAAAAATAATCTAAGACGCCATTATTAATACTGTATAGCTAAAGAACAGAATGTACACGAATAATACAATTATATTATCACGCAACTAAAAAAAAAAACAATTATAGTAGCATTATTATATTGATATAATTGAAATGTGTTGCATTTGGAGTCTCCTAAAATAGAACATTCACTAGTGATCTCATTCACATCTTGGAATATCTAGATATATTAATTTGTTTCCCGATATTTCACTTGTGCTGTGTGGGTACACAATAGTCCTAAACAATCTTCAGATCTAACAAAAAACAATAAAAGAACCTCTTGTCTAGTTATAAAATATTAATTGATGTAGATAATTAATATAAAGTAAACACTACAGAGCAATCGTTCTTTAAAAATGTATTCCTAACCGTCTCTAAAGTCACAGAAGTAACCCCAGAAAATCCTAGGTGTATTACAAAACCTACGTGTTATTTCTGCTCTTTAAAAGTTATGTCTTATCTAGAAATATAAAACATAGATTAAGCGATTACCCAGTATTTTGTTACATTTTTGCGGCTAAAAGTTGATTACAATATTTAGAAAGTAATTTTTCTGCATAATTTAAACAAATTAAATAAAAAGTCATTCGTGTGAGAGAATATAAAATTCGATTCGTATATAATCATTTTTCAACATCAAGTTGCATAGCGATCCACTGTTGTAATTGCGATGAATGAAATAGACTACTAAGCAAATAATTTTATTTCAATGAATTTTTATACAAGGAGACAAAGAATCAGTGTGTGTTTTAACCAGCATCGGTAAACTTCATTCAGTTTTGTGTAGAATTCAATGCAAAATAATTGACACATTTTTTTTCATAGGATATATTGTTACTTAAGAAAATAGTGTAGTATTAAACAGTATAAAAACACGAGCACAGGGTAAGTTTAAAAAAAAATCTTTTTAAGTTTAAGTATTTAATTTGATAGGTTGAAGACAATGTCAGTTAATTTTTTAAACACTGTTACTTTGTAAATTATTTTTTTACAAGATAGACTTTAAAATTACATTATTAAAAAATATTGCATATTTTTCTCAAGTTATAATGAAATTATAAAGCAAAAATTGTTACACTTAACTTATCTTTAAAAATCACTTGGTGTCAAAAAGTACTAAATTAATAATGGTATATAGCGACTTGAAGATTTTTTTTGTGAATTTTTAAACTTTAGGATAATTATAAAGGAATGCTTTTACCCCTAAGAGATTAAAAAACCACCCCAGAAGTTCAAATTTAATACAGATTCAAGTAGTTATTGAAAAGATTCATGTTCTTAAGGTCGCGACACCAAAAAACAAAGCTCGGAAGGAGGCCCTGTAAAGGAGGATCCACCGAAGAAAAAACTATCCGGAGCGGCCAGAAGGAAACTCCGGAAGATGAACCGGGAAGAATCTGGGGGAAAAGCGGGACCTAGGCTTTTACAGCCAGGGGGCGTAAGTACTCCCAGTACATCTCAACCGGGGAGCAGCAAAGCCTCACAGGGGAGTGACCCAAAGCCGGGCGCTAAACGCGGCCGATCTGAGGGAAGCACCCCAGGGGAAAATAGAGTGACGCAGCAAAAGAAGAGGGGAAGGGCCAATAACGTCCCGGGTACCTCCTATGCGGCTGCGCTCACAGACTTGAAGGTAGCTATAATACCTAATGGCTACCCTGAGACGTCATTGAGCTCGGAGCAGGCAGATCTGGTAAAGACTGCACTGACCGACGCTCTTGATGACGTCGCAGAAGGACAACAACCACCAAGGTTCTCGGGGGTTAATCTACGGGGGGGCTTTCTCCTAGCCTCCTGCGCTGACCAGGCCACAAAGGACTGGCTAGTGCGGGTGGTGGAGAAATGTGTACCCTGGGAGGGTGCAAAACTTGGCACATGTGATGCCAAGGATGTACCCAAGCCCGTCAGAACGTTGGTGTGGATACCGGGGCCGGCACAGGAACCGGAAAAAACGCTCAAACGTTTGAGAATACAGAACCCAGGGCTTCAGACGAATACCTGGACTGTAGTCGACACGAAGCCAGATCCGAAGGGACAACAACTTGTCCTACTGATGGACGAGGCTTCGTGGAAAAGAATTGAGGACCTTCAATGCAAACCCTACCTCAACCTAACCAGGGTCCTATTTAAGGCCCTGGGGAGGAAGAAGGGAGGGGAGCAGATGGAAGTCGACCAGGGGACGCAAGTCGAACCCGAAGGAATAGAGGCTGCGAAGGGAGAGGACCAGCAGTAACTCTCAACGCAAGTAACATTCAACGTTACACAGGTGAACGTACACCACTGTAAAGCGGCCTCGGCCGCGTTGCAGCAACACATTGAAAACAACAATGTAGATATAGCACTGATACAAGAACCCTGGGTGTACAGGGGGCAAATCAGGGGATTAGGGATGGGAAGAGACTGGGAAGTAATTAGCCCAGGCGGTAACCACCCAAGAGCTTGCATTATCGCAAAGAAAAATATCAATCTGTTACCAATGTGGGGGCTATGTACAAGAGACCTAATGGTGGCACGAACCAGCATAGAAATGGAGGGGTCAACGAAAGAGCTGGTAATAGGATCCGTTTACCTTCCATACGATCAACCTGATCAACCTCCTACCCAGGAAGTTAGAGAACTGGTTCAGCAATGTGAAGCTAGCCATGCACAGCTCATCTTATGCTGTGATGCCAATGCACACCACCTTATCTGGGGGAGCACGGACAACAACACAAGAGGTGAGTCACTCCTAGAATTTATCATTAGTAATAAGCTAGAAGTAGTCAATCGTGGAAACGAGCCTACCTTTGTCACGACGACAAGGAGTGAGGTTATCGATATCACTATCGCGACACAGTGTGCGGGGCGAGTGATCAGTGAGTGGCATGTGTCTCAGGAACCGTCGCTCTCGGATCACAGGTACGTAAGATTTAAAATACAAACACCACCGGAAGTGAACAAGATGGGCAGGAACCCAAGGACCTGCGACTGGGGACTCTTTAATGAGATCCTGGAGCAAGGGCTGAAGGAGTGCCCATCGAAGCCACAGACACCGGTGGAAGTGGAACTGATGAATGAATTCATTACATCAGCAATAAAAACAGCCTTCGAGCAAAGCTGCCCCCTAAAAGAGAGGAGGCAGAAACGTGAGACCCCATGGTGGAATCACGAGCTGTCCTCCAGGAGAGCAGCGGTTCGCAGGCTTTTCAACCAGGCGAGAAAGTCTGGCAGATGGGAAGAATATAAAACTGCCCGTCTCGACTACGCATATGCCATAAGAGATGCCAAAAAGGAATCATGGAGGAAGCACTGTGAGGAGATAGAAAACACTCCGGAAGCTGCTAGACTCCAGAAAATTCTGCAGAGAGACAATCAAGGTAAAATTGGATCACTGCAAAGACAACAGGGTGACTACACAAATACCGAGAAGGAGACTTTGGACTTACTCCTAGAGACACACTTCCCGGGCAGTGTAGCTACCCCACGTAACCATAACGGTCCAATTGAAGACATACCTATTAAGAGGGCGTCTAAAGAAGACTGGAAACATGCCAATAGCGTAATTAACATAACAAAACTTGAGTGGGCGATCAATTCGTTTGAACCGTACAAGTCACCGGGGGTAGATGGAATATTCCCGGCACTACTAAAACAGGGTATAAGCAAACTTGCAACACCCCTGTGCACATTATTCAGGGCCAGTCTGGCCCTAGGATATGTGCCAACCAGCTGGCGGATGGTAAAGGTGGTATTCATACCAAAACCAGGGCGCGAGACCTACGCCCAGGCCAAATCATTCCGACCTATCAGCCTAACATCCTTTCTCCTGAAAACCATGGAGAAGCTGGTGGATAGGCATATCAGGGACGATGTTATGAACTCAAAACCTTTACATCGAAACCAATATGCTTACCAGACAGGAAAATCATGTGAGCTAGCCATACATGAGCTTACTCACAGAATAGAAAGGGCACTGGACAGCCGGGAAACGGCTATAGGAACCTTTCTGGACATTGAGGGGGCTTTCGATAACACCTCATACGACTCTATAAGCAGAGCAGTGAAGAGACGCGGGGTCAAGCAGTCGATAACAAGATGGATTGACTCAGCACTCAAAACTAGGAAAATACAAACAATGCTGGGCTCCACGACAGAGGAGGTGTCGGCAACCAGGGGCTGTCCGCAGGGGGGTGTCCTATCACCCCTGTTGTGGTGTCTGGTTGTTGATGAACTCCTAGAACAATTAGAACAGCAAGGAATATATGCGCAGGGATATGCAGATGACATCACCATCCTGGCAACAGGAAAATTTGAGGGCGTCACATCAGAAATGATGCAAAGAGCCCTCAAAACGGTAGATAAATGGTGCACCCAGGAAGGTCTATCCGTCAATCCAGGAAAGACCACAGTGGTAGCTTTTACAAGGAAAAGAAAAATTCAAAACCTGAAGAAACTATTTCTTCGGGGAAAAGAATTACAAATGAGCGGTGAAGCCAAGTATTTGGGACTAACTCTAGACACCAAACTGAACTTCAAAGCTCATATAGGGAAAGTGACCACCAAAGCCACGCGGGCCCTATGGGCTTGCAGACGAATGGTGGGCAAAAACTGGGGACTACAACCACGAATGGTACATTGGCTGTACCAAAGGGTTGCGATACCAATAATAACCTACGCCTCCCTGATCTGGTGGCACAAAGCTGGAAAAGGAGAGTCGTTGAGGAAACTAAACAAGGTACAAAGACTTGCGTGCCTAGGGATAACGGGGGCCATGACAACAACGCCTACCGCAGCTATGGAAGCACTGCTATGCCTACCTCCATTAAATCTAGTGGTGGAGAATGAGGCATTGATAGCGACTTACAGGCTAAGAAACAACGGGTATGAGACCTTTCCAAGAAAAGGATGTCATACAGAAATAGCCCAACAACTGGGAAATAACCGACAACTTGAAATGCAGTCTGACAGAATCAGCACTACTTATAACTTCACAAAAACCTTCAGGGTAATTATACCTGATAGGGAAGATGAGGGTAAAAGGCAGATGCGAAGTCACCCAAATGATACCATATGGTATACGGACGGATCAAAAACGTCAAGTAGTACCGGAGCAGGAATTGCGGGAGACCAACCAGGGACATACTTCAGTCTGAACCTGGGCAGCACTGCAACCGTGTTCCAAGCAGAAATAACAGCCATAGAGGCTTGTGCACAAGAAATGGTACGGATGTCTTACATTAACAGAAGAATCCGTATCATCACTGACAGTCAGGCAGCTCTTAGAGCTCTGGAGGCAGTAGAAATACGTTCTAAAACAGTAAGAAATTGCCTGAAGCCCCTGGCGAAACTAGCAGAACACAACAATGTGCAATTGGAATGGACGCGAGGACACCAGGGAAATTCAGGTAATGAGAAAGCTGACAGGCTGGCCAAAGAAGGGGCAAAGAAAGCCTTGATAGGACCCGAGCCGACATGCGGGATCGCATATAGCACCGCAAAAGACGCAGTAAAGGAACTTTTAAGACAGAAACACAACTTGCATTGGAGAGAGGCACCAGGAATGAGACAATCACGCATATTCTTAGGTGACCCATCCAAATCAAAGACTAAGGAATTTCTGAAGCTGAGCAGAAGACAGCTAAGATGTGCAGTGGGTATTTTAACAGGACACTGCACGCTAAACAAACATCTCACCAACATAAAGGTGAAGGATGATCCAGATTGTAGGATGTGTGGTGAAGAGGAAGAAACACCTCACCACATCATATGTGAATGCCCGGCCCTAGCGGCGAGAAGGATTGCACACTTCGGTGAACCATCAGTGACACCGGAAGAGATAGCTAATGCTCCCATCGACCGTATACTCGCCTTCGTGGGAGGAACGGGTCTCATGGAATAGGGAGACTATGGGGGTACAATAAGCTTCAGCTTCAGTACAGCGGGCCAAAAGACCGCAACCTATAAGGAAAAAAAAAAAAAAAAAAAAAAAAAAAGGTCGCTTATTAGCGAATCTGAAGCCAGAAATCTAAAATAGGGATTGCGCCCCTAATAACACACATATTAGGAGTATAATGGAAAAATATCTAGCTCCCACCCCTAAGAGGGTGAAAACATCAAAATATTTGAATAAATTAATGAAACTTATTCAATTTTAAATTTACTGGGACTAAAAATGAACACTTTTATGTAAAAAATCAAAATTTTATCATTTTTTTCCTTGTATAATTCTTGGTTTAGCAGATATCAAAATTTGTCAAAAAACAATTTGAAACTCATATCCGATGAAAAACATCCTTAATCCTTTTTTAATATTCCATATTTACCCATTTTATAGAAGTTCGCAGGGAGATCTACCTACTAATTAATCTGTTTTTTAAGTTTCATTCAAAAATTTCAATAATTTTAATACAAGGTATCTTTAATTTTCATAACATTTTAAAATTGACAATTTAATATTATTACAATTTTTCTATATATCGGCGTATATACTTAAAAAAAAAAAATTCGCTTATACAGACTGAAACTTTCTAGATATCTACACCAAAAACATCATAGTATGACGATTGGAATAAAAATTGCAGGACCAAGAAGATTTTTATTGTTTGTATTGCTTTTTACTAACAAATTTCGGAATCGTTCAAACTGTTGATGAGACAAGATTTTTTTTTATGTCTAACCACCAACAGTCTGTCGAACGTAGAATAATATTTAACCTTCAAGAGAAAAAAATTAATTACACGTTTTTAAACCGAAAACCTAGGTACGAGAAAGGTCTTCGGACTATCGAACGTAAAATTATAAAAATTTACCAACTTACAAGAATATAAATAAATAATTTATATATACAGTATATCCTCGGATAGGGTTTACAAGAGGTGAAATGGCTAAAATGTTCAACTTTTCGAGGAAAAGTCATTCCCGACAAAAATTTTTGCTCCATAAGAAAATACGATTCACGATAAGAAACCTCACGTTTTTAAACAGGGGGTCCTAAAAATTACAAAACTTGGAAAATGCTTAAGAGTAAATTGGCTGTATTATTAATTTTTTAAACAAAATGCTAAACGAAATCCTTCAACAATCTAAGCGCAATAGGAAACAAGCATTGTAATTCTAACAATTTTTCATATAAAAATTTTTTAGTATGCTATTTTCAAGATGTTTTATTTCATAACTAGATATTAAAATATAATTTATAAGCATATTTTATTAAATCAAGGGTACCAAATAATTTTCTGTGTATCATATAATAAATTTGTCGAAATTATACAAACGACAATTGGTTGAGTCAATGAAGCTTAGAAATCGGCGAAAACTTAGGAATTTCTCAGGAACAGTACCATTATATGATTATTTTTTTAAAATATTCATTATACATATTACTTAAAATCTGAAATATTCTGGCATAAAAATTTTTAATACTAATTATGAAAATTATGAATTATTGTCTTTATGCTTTGATAATTAATAAATTTCATAGACGAACTAGCATTTTCGACGAAAAAAAAAAGATTGTAAAGGTTTTTGGTCACTAATTAATACATTGTCAAAAAAGGTCTTCAAAAAAAATTTTCTTTTGAAATTATCATTATTATTTAAATTCTAAAAGATTCATTTATAAAAAATTTACGAACAGTTTTCAAAATTAAAGAAAGAGAATTCTTGGTTCATAATTTTTTTCCAGAGAAAATTAAATGTATAGAATATTCTAGTTCAGGAGTAGAAAATTTGGGATAAATAAATTTGTAATGAATTCGACTAGGTATAGTATTTTTCAACATTGATATATAAATTTTGTATATTAATTTCAGAAATAATCCATAAAAATATTCCTACAGTATTTTGTTGCTGGTTCTGTAATATAAATAATAAAAGAAGTAAAAAAAATTTTTTGAAATGCATATAGAAAGACCTGAAATTTCCAGAATTGGTTAATAAATACATCCTAAATTACATAACAAAAATCAAAATTAATGGATAAAATTAGGTATATTATTAACATTAAATAACTTATACATCATGCAAATGTATAAGTCATATTGGAGTAAAATTTGCTCTCAAACAGAAAATAATACGAAGGACATGCTAAACACTGTTGAACAATGAAATAAATATTTAAATAATATTTTGAGCACAGTAAATAATTTCACGAGGCACTTATATGCTTGCATCATGTATAGGGTAACAAATATTTCTCATGCCAAAACTGTAACAAACTGTTTTTTAAGTTATAAAATACGTAGTTTGTCGTAATATAATAACTTGAAAGTTGATAAAAAAAAAATTATAGTATGTTCGGGTATCTTCAGCAAAACTCGGTATAAATTAAGTATAAGTCACATGCATAATAAAAATTAACCATTTTATTATTGCTTAATTATAAATAAAAAACCTTAGTATTTATCCAAATATGCTGATATTTAGTTTCAGATTTTATATCCATTCAACTTGTGATTAGCTTGACTCTCGCTTTTTATAGTTGCTGCAAGAGTAGGAGTTTACCACAAGCGTAGGAAAATACATTATTTTCTAGATAAAGAGAGGTAATTTCTACAATTCTTATTGGTATCAATGAAACAAACGCTTTTAAATAGATTAATTTATTAAAAAAAGAATCATCAATTTACAGAGTTTGTATATACAGAAATATATATTAAAATATATGATATGAAAACATAGCTTATATTCTAAGTTTATCACTTTACAATACAAGTGAAAATTAAGGAGTTTTACATGTTATAAAATTAGATGGTTTTATATTATGAACCTAATTGAGGCGTAAATTTATTAATGTTAACTTGGAGATTTAAAATTGCTTCAAGTGCCCAGCTACTGTCTTTTTCTTGGAATTCTTCTAATTCTAGGAGAATAGGTGCTTGAATGTTTTCTGTGAACCATTTTTCTAAATCAGTGTCTCGATAGATCGGGGCATTTTTTGTATTAATATATTTAAATTCTTTAATTTCCATATCCACCTTAGTTATGGCGAACAGGCCACAGAAAACGGCATTCACCTTAAAAGACTCATCTTTTTTCAGAGCATTTTGCATACGTAGGTGGAAGAGGGCCTCGCAATCCTTAAGGAACAGCTTGGGATCTGTATGTTGTAAGTTTGTAATAACCCCCGTTCTGATGCGGCCGGAAAATGCTGCGGCTGATTCCCCCCAGCTAACACGATGTTTACTCGTTTCCTTCCTTGGCGTTATCCATGCTACACGTTTCTGCTCAAACTTAATTTGGTTTCTGAAGCTTTTGATTTGAGCCAAAGATGACAATAGACCTTGCTTCTCTCCAATAGTGTTGGCGGTTTTTAGTTGGAGCTTTATATTCCGCACAGCCTTAGTACATTGCCTAAGCCCATCCTTAGCAGTATCCTCACTATACTTGGTGGATAGAACACCAAGCAGAGCAGCGATGCTCACACACAAATATTTAAAAAAATCTTTAGCTGACATGTCTGTTTGATGATTGACTGTTGAATGACTAAACGGTTGTAGTAGTTGAGGTTTTATTAATGCTGGGTCGATGAGTGCGAACGGTAAGATATAACATGAAAATTAATTATATGTTTAAACATTTTTCTACAAATTCCTAAGTTAAATTTTTCTTGGAATTTCGCGCTATAAGTTTCAGAACAATTCCACCTCTTCCCAATATTATCCCTAAATTAAACAGATCAAGTATTAGGCATGTTAGGTTAGGTTCGGGCAGTCGCGAGCGTCTTCCCGAACCTAACCTAACATGCCTAATACTTGATTTGTTTAATTTAGGGATAATATTGGGAAGAGGTGGAATTGTTCTGAAACTTATAGCGCGAAATTCCAAGAAAAATTTAACTTAGGAATTTGTAGAAAAATGTTTAAACATATAATTAATTTTCATGTTATATCTTACCGTTCGCACTCATCGACCCAGCATTAATAAAACCTCAACTACTACAACCGTTTAGTCATTCAACAGTCAATCATCAAACAGACATGTCAGCTAAAGATTTTTTTAAATATTTGTGTGTGAGCATCGCTGCTCTGCTTGGTGTTCTATCCACCAAGTATAGTGAGGATACTGCTAAGGATGGGCTTAGGCAATGTACTAAGGCTCTGCGGAATATAAAGCTCCAACTAAAAACCGCCAACACTATTGGAGAGAAGCAAGGTCTATTGTCATCTTTGGCTCAAATCAAAAGCTTCAGAAACCAAATTAAGTTTGAGCAGAAACGTGTAGCATGGATAACGCCAAGGAAGGAAACGAGTAAACATCGTGTTAGCTGGGGGGAATCAGCCGCAGCATTTTCCGGCCGCATCAGAACGGGGGTTATTACAAACTTACAACATACAGATCCCAAGCTGTTCCTTAAGGATTGCGAGGCCCTCTTCCACCTACGTATGCAAAATGCTCTGAAAAAAGATGAGTCTTTTAAGGTGAATGCCGTTTTCTGTGGCCTGTTCGCCATAACTAAGGTGGATATGGAAATTAAAGAATTTAAATATATTAATACAAAAAATGCCCCGATCTATCGAGACACTGATTTAGAAAAATGGTTCACAGAAAACATTCAAGCACCTATTCTCCTAGAATTAGAAGAATTCCAAGAAAAAGACAGTAGCTGGGCACTTGAAGCAATTTTAAATCTCCAAGTTAACATTAATAAATTTACGCCTCAATTAGGTTCATAATATAAAACCATCTAATTTTATAACATGTAAAACTCCTTAATTTTCACTTGTATTGTAAAGTGATAAACTTAGAATATAAGCTATGTTTTCATATCATATATTTTAATATATATTTCTGTATATACAAACTCTGTAAATTGATGATTCTTTTTTTAATAAATTAATCTATTTAAAAGCGTTTGTTTCATTGATACCAATAAGAATTGTAGAAATTACCTCTCTTTATCTAGAAAATAATGTATTTTCCTACGCTTGTGGTAAACTCCTACTCTTGCAGCAACTATAAAAAGCGAGAGTCAAGCTAATCACAAGTTGAATGGATATAAAATCTGAAACTAAATATCAGCATATTTGGATAAATACTAAGGTTTTTTATTTATAATTAAGCAATAATAAAATGGTTAATTTTTATTATGCATGTGACTTATACTTAATTTATACCGAGTTTTGCTGAAGATACCCGAACATACTATAATTTTTATTTTATCAACTTTCAAGTTATTATATTACGACAAACTACGTATTTTATAACTTAAAAAACAGTTTGTTACAGTTTTGGCATGAGAAATATTTGTTACCCTATACATGATGCAAGCATATAAGTGCCTCGTGAAATTATTTACTGTGCTCAAAATATTATTTAAATATTTATTTCATTGTTCAACAGTGTTTAGCATGTCCTTCGTATTATTTTCTGTTTGAGAGCAAATTTTACTCCAATATGACTTATACATTTGCATGATGTATAAGTTATTTAATGTTAATAATATACCTAATTTTATCCATTAATTTTGATTTTTGTTATGTAATTTAGGATGTATTTATTAACCAATTCTGGAAATTTCAGGTCTTTCTATATGCATTTCAAAAATTTTTTTTTACTTCTTTTATTATTTATATTACAGAACCAGCAACAAAATACTGTAGGAATATTTATATATCAATGTTGAAAAATACTATACCTAGTCGAATTCATTACAAATTTATTTATCCCAAATTTTCTACTCCTGAACTAGAATATTCTATACATTTAATTTTCTCTGGAAAAAGATTACGAACCAAGAATTCTCTTTCTTTAATTTTGAAAACTGTTCGTAAATTTTTTATAAATGAATCTTTTAGAATTTAAATAATAATGATAATTTCAAAAGAAAATTTTTTTTGAAGACCTTTTTTGACAATGTATTAATTAGTGACCAAAAACCTTTACAATCTTTTTCTTTTCGTCGAAAATGCTAGTTCGTCTATGAAATTTATTAATTATCAAAGCATAAAGACAATAATTCATAATTTTCAGAATTAGTATTAAAAATTTTTATGCCAGAATATTTCAGATTTTAAGTAATATGTATAATGAATATTTTTAAAAAAATAATCATATAATGGTACTGTTCCTGAGAAATTCCTAAGTTTTCGCCGATTTCTAAGCTTCATTGACTCAACCAATTGTCGTTTGTATAATTTCGACAAATTTATTATATGATACACAGAAAATTATTTGGTACCCTTGATTTAATAAAATATGCTTATAAATTATATTTTAATATCTAGTTATGAAATAAAACATCTTGAAAATAGCATAATAAAAAATTTTTATATGAAAAATTGTTAGAATTACAATGCTTGTTTCCTATTGCGCTTAGATTGTTGAAGGATTTCGTTTAGCACTTTGTTTAAAAAATTAATAATACAGCCAATTTACTCTTAAGCATTTTCCAAGTTTTGTAATTTTTAGGACCCTCTGTTTAAAAACGTGAGGTTTCTTATCGTGAATCGTATTTTCTTATGGAGCAAAAATTTTTGTCGGGAATGACTTTTCCTCGAAAAGTTGAACATTTTAGCCATTTCACCTCTTGTAAACCCTATCCGAGGATATACTGTATATATAAATTATTTATTTATATTCTTGTAAGTTGGTAAATTTTTATAATTTTACGTTCGATAGTCCGAAGACCTTTCTCGTACCTAGGTTTTCGGTTTAAAAACGTGTAATTAATTTTTTTCTCTTGAAGGTTAAATATTATTCTACGTTCGACAGACTGTTGGTGGTTAGACATAAAAAAAAATCTTGTCTCATCAACAGTTTGAACGATTCCGAAATTTGTTAGTAAAAAGCAATACAAACAATAAAAATCTTCTTGGTCCTGCAATTTTTATTCCAATCGTCATACTATGATGTATTTGGTGTAGATATCTAGAAAGTTTCAGTCTGTATAAGCGAATTTTTTTTTTTTTAAGTATATACGCCGATATATAGAAAAATTGTAATAATATTAAATTGTCAATTTTAAAATGTTATGAAAATTAAAGATACCTTGTATTAAAATTATTGAAATTTTTGATTGAAACTTAAAAAACAGATTAATTAGTAGGTAGATCTCCCTGCGAACTTCTATAAAATGGGTAAATATGGAATATTAAAAAAGGATTAAGGATGTTTTTCATCGGATATGAGTTTCAAATTGTTTTTTGACAAATTTTGATATCTGCTAAACCAAGAATTATACAAGGAAAAAAATGATAAAATTTTGATTTTTTACATAAAAGTGTTCATTTTTAGTCCCAGTAAATTTAAAATTGAATAAGTTTCATTAATTTATTCAAATATTTTGATGTTTTCACCCTCTTAGGGGTGGGAGCTAGATATTTTTCCATTATACTCCTAATATGTGTGTTATTAGGGGCGCAATCCCTATTTTAGATTTCTGGCTTCAGATTCGCTAATAAGCGACCTTAAGAACATGAATCTTTTCAATAACTACTTGAATCTGTATTAAATTTGAACTTATGGGGTGGTTTTTTAATCTCTTAGGGGTAAAAGCATTCCTTTTTAATTATCCTAAAGTTTAAAAATTCACAAAAAAAAGTTAAGTGTAAGAATTTTTGCTTTATAATTTCATTATAACTTGAGAAAAATATGCAATATTTTTTAATAATGTAATTTTAAAGTCTATCTTGTAAAAAAATAATTTACAAAGTAACAGTGTTTAAAAAATTAACTGACATTGTCTTCAACCTATCAAATTAAATACTTAAACTTAAAAAGATTTTTTTTTAAACTTACCCTGTGCTCGTGTTTTTATACTGTTTAATACTACACTATTTTCTTAAGTAACAATATATCCTATGAAAAAAAATGTGTCAATTATTTTGCATTGAATTCTGCACAAAACTGAATGAAGTTTACCGATGCTGGTTAAAACACACACTGATTCTTTGTCTCCTTGTATAAAAATTCATTGAAATAAAATTATTTGCTTAGTAGTCTATTTCATTCATCGCAATTACAACAGTGGATCGCTATGCAACTTGATGTTGAAAAATGATTATATACGAATCGAATTTTATATTCTCTCACACGAATGACTTTTTATTTAATTTGTTTAAATTATGCAGAAAAATTACTTTCTAAATATTGAAATCAACTTTTAGCCGCAAAAATGTAACAAAATACTGGGTAATCGCTTAATCTATGTTTTATATTTCTAGATAAGACATAACTTTTAAAGAGCAGAAATAACACGTAGGTTTTGTAATACACCTAGGATTTTCTGGGGTTACTTCTGTGACTTTAGAGACGGTTAGGAATACATTTTTAAAGAACGATTGCTCTGTAGTGTTTACTTTATATTAATTATCTACATCAATTAATATTTTATAACTAGACAAGAGGTTCTTTTATTGTTTTTTGTTAGATCTGAAGATTGTTTAGGACTATTGTGTACCCACACAGCACAAGTGAAATATCGGGAAACAAATTAATATATCTAGATATTCCAAGATGTGAATGAGATCACTAGTGAATGTTCTATTTTAGGAGACTCCAAATGCAACACATTTCAATTATATCAATATAATAATGCTACTATAATTGTTTTTTTTTTTTTAGTTGCGTGATAATATAATTGTATTATTCGTGTACATTCTGTTCTTTAGCTATACAGTATTAATAATGGCGTCTTAGATTATTTTTCTTATATACATATAACAATAATTGCAAAATTATAAAATATTAAATTACACACTTTGCGCCTTGCGAATGAAATAACTCGGCCTACGACTATATCTGAGAAGATAAAATATTTTGCCTACCGCTATTCAATGAATAATTCATTGTTTAATTATTTAGCGAACATGATTATCCATTTCTATTTCAAACTGTTCAATTTCGTTACTTATAAAAAGGTTCAGAACTTGTGTCACGAAGGCTCATAAAAAATTTAAAGAACATTATAAAGGGTTGCTTATAACTGATAACAGAAATACCTAGATTTTTTCTAAATTTTAGTTTCCTGTGTTTAAAATTTATCACGTATAATATAAACATATAATAATTTGTCTTTGGAATTTGAATTTACCTACACTTTATTCAAAACTGCATAATTAGGATTTTTAAAAAATTTATCATAGGAAAAGTATCTACTCTCTGATCTGAATTGCCTAGATTTCGATAACATTACATCCTATTGCATTGCACTATATTTTTGCATTGTAAATATTACTTTCTGAATATATTATACTTGTAGTATAATTTTTAGCGTTTGATCTTATTTGCTCGGCTACCCTTTTTTAGAATTTATTTCAAATTAAATGTTTGAAATTGAAGTAAATTATAGGGTGCCTACAGTTGCTTGTATTTTTTATCATAATGATAGGGAACAGAATAGAAAGCGTACCATACAGACGGACATATTTTTATTTCATAAATATAAATATTGATGTATACTACTAACCTGTGAAAATAATGTGCATAAGATACAAATTTTACTAAACTATTATTGTATTATGATAATGACTTGACCCTTGAAATAACTCGAGCCAACCTAAGGAGATAAAATATAATAAATGCATTGTTTAGTTAAAAGCATATGATAGACCAGCGGACGAGATTTTTCATTTATAAAACTACGCACTTACACTGATTAAAATTTCCGAACGAGAAGGGTATTAGATACAGAACAATTTTCAAAAGATTTTTAAATACGCAGTCTTTTTGTCGATAGACATTTTTAAAATCTTTAAAATTTTTTGCCAACTAACAATTTAAGATAATATATAATGATATAATACGTTTTTGATTAGTGACCATAATCAACGAATTTTTTTTTTGGCGAGTTAAGAATCTTTATTTGAATAATTTTCTCATATGTTTTACATTTTATAATTTTTAATTTAATTTCTATTAAACATTATGAGTAACCCCAGTAGATTTTGTAATTGTATGTTTAGAGATGAAGCATCGATATAAGGGTGAAAGGTAGGACGTGTTTGTTAAATATGCTTGTATAAAGCCTAAATAAAGTCATTTATAAACGATTATGAATGACGCCTTCTAATTTTTACATGTTGAGAGGCGAGCTCCAAATTTTTTATTGATGTAAGGCGAACTATGAATTTTTGAAGGTGGCGTAAAAGAAGTCCTACGGGGTACCCATTGGTAAGAGGAGTCTATAGTGATCCTACAGGGATCCATAAGGTTAGAGGAGTCCCACGGGGTTCATACGTGTGACGTCATTGCCAGAACTATGTATAGTAGCATAACATGGTTTGAATGTAACTATTCGACGTCAAAAACTACAACATTATGATATAACAAATTTTATCATTACATTAGGAATCATTAGGTGACTATTAAATACCGGGGGAAGCTGACTCACACAAAGGTTAAAGGTAACACCCATTAGCTTAGAAATAATATCACCCACATTATCTCGTCTGAATTAAGGCAACAGCTGATAAACATATGAATTAAATGTCAATGTGAATAACACAATTAAAAAAAAAAATTTGTCTTGTTTATTAGTTTAGACTTATAATAAAAAGTATTTGTTTTTTACCACTTCTTAAATCAGTTTTGATAGCTCATTAATTTATATCTCTGAGTTGGGAACATCAATTTAGTTCCTTATAAAAAAAAAATTCAGAACTTGTGTCATTTGATGGCTCATAAAAAATTTATATAATATTATAAAGGGTTGCTTATAACTGATAAGATTTTTTCTAGAATTTAGTATCCGGTGTTTAAAATTCGTCACGTATAATAAATATATAATAATTTGTCTTTGGAATTAAAAATATTTGTATTTACCTGCACTTTAATCTTCTTACATCAAAAACTGAACAATTCGGATTTTATAAATATTACCATTACATTAGGAATTGGCTATTGAATACCGGAGGAAGCTGGCTCACACAAAGGTTAAATATACTGGGTAGGAGATCGCTTAATTAAAACTTGTCTAAATGAAACACTTCACTGGGTCAATACCTACCTATGTTGTTGTGCTAAAAATATGTTCCTAAAACTTAAATTAAATGTTTGAAATTGCAGTAGGGCGTCATTCGGTTTTTGTCGTATTAGTATGCAATGGAAATATGCGCCACACACACAGACATCTTTGCAAAATAATTACATTGAGAAATTAACTAAATAAATATTAAAATCAGACGCAAATGTTCACAAAACTCCGATAACCTATTGTGACCCCTGCAGAATTCCACACATTGTGATAAGATTGAACTCGTTGACCTACTTAAGAGATTTCGCATAGCATGCTATTCAATTGTGTTTTTATTCTCTGCAAATATAATATAACCCCATCCTTCTTTTAAGATAAATAGATATTTTTAAAATGCCTATATTCTCCCGTAGCATATTTTTACGTAGGTATCTTGAGCTGTTAACTGCTTCATATCTTCCAGTGATTTGAATTAGTTCATGAAAAATGCCTATATTCCCTGTCGTCGCGCGTCGTATTTTTACGTAAGCTGTTAACTGCTTCATATCTTCCAGTGATCTGAATTAGTTCATGAAACAGTCAGTAGTGGCGCTGCTCTCATTATCACCGTGGACGTGTAGAGCTCGTGTCTCGGCAACGCACCCCTTTCATCTTTATTTAATTCATTGAATGACTTAACTATTCAAATACAAATAAATAATTCCTCAACCCCTTTACATATTATTATTAATAACATTTTACCATAGAACTTATTAAGTAATTAATGGTACGTCACCTTAGCCTCTTGATGACCCTGACCTCGACCTCGACCTTGACCTCCAGGGGGTAGGCAATTATGGGGTGCCCAGTTGGGTCGAAAAATGACCAGGATGAACCTCCATAAGAAATAACATGGGATTTTGGCGCCGTAGCCCCATAGCATATCTACTGCCACTCTCTGAGATATAGTTAGAAATTGTGAATTAATTGATTTATTGCCACTCGGAGGTTTAAGTTGTTAATGTGTTATTAATATTTATAAATTATCATTAACTTTGGACGTTAAAAAAATTATATCAACCGTTTTTAATCACAATTATTTACATTTATTTACTAGGTAATAATCATGTTGTAGTAGCCCTAACACAAAAAACGCTATGGTACAGCGGATAAGATGTCGGCTTCGCAGCGCAGGGGTCGGAAGTTCGAATCACGTAGTAATTTCTTTCTTTTTTTTTTTCGGTGGTCACGGGAAAAAATATCGAAAAAGCAAATTTTATATCCGGAAATTTTCAGGCCATTGGTATTTCCAATTTCGAAATGTAATACCAAAAATCTCGAATTATTATAGATAAACTACATACAGTATTTAAATAATAACTAGGTTAGGCGGCGCCAGACCCTACGGGTCTGGCTTGCCTAACCTATCTCTGCGAGGCTGACCCTCTATATCAGTAGTTTTATCTCGGGGTTTTTAGTTGAAAGACGGTTTTTAAATTTTGGGAAAAAGTAGAGTCCGACATGGGGTCGCGGGGTCGGGGAGTTGGAAAAAATTCAGGATTTTAGGATTAAAATTTGAGAAAAAAAATAAAAAGTTCTGAGCCCCTGCGGGGCTCTATTTAAGAAATATTGATGGAATGGCCCCTTCGGGGCCGTAGAAATAATGAGTTCTAGACTAACATTTTTAAACATTTCGATGACAGCTGTCAAATAAAGGTCAGTGACGTTTTTTTGGTAAAAAAAAATGTTTTTGATTTTTTTTTTTGGTGGGGGAATGTGTCTAAAATGGGGGAAAATTTTTTCGAAACTTTTTTAATTTCGGCCCCCTTCGGAAAAATTTTTTGGGCGCCCAATTTCAATTTTTTTTTCGACCCCAATTGGAAAAAAATATGATGCCGTTCTTTAAAATATATTAAAAAAATGGCTCCTGTGGGATCGTAGAAATAGTAGGTTCTAGACGGTCCAATATAGCAAAAATAATAATGACCGTACGCATCAAGTAGTTTTGGTAAAAAATTTGCAAAAAAAATGAGTCCGACATAGAAGTCTTAAATAAAAAAAAAGGTGAGAAGTTTATCGGAAATGAAGCGTATGGCGTATTTTCGTAGGCGTTCTCGATTAGTTAAAGGATTCGGGCGTTTTAGTTGGATTCGGCCGAAACGCTTCGGGAAAGATGCAGAGCCCGACAGAGAATTCATAGATAAGGTGGAAATGAGGCGTTTCGTGTATTTTTGTGGGCGTCTTCGATTAGTTAAGGGATTCGAGTAATTTATATGGATTCGGTGGAAGAGTCTCGGGAAAGATGTAAAGTCCGACAGAGATGCTACTTGAAAAGTAGAGGGTCATCGGAAATGAGGCGTTTCGCGTATTTTCGTAGGCGTGTTCGATAAGTTAAGGGATTCGGGCAATTTAGTTGGATTCGGCCGAAGAGTCTAGGAAAAGATGTAGAGTCCGACAGAGATGCTACTTGAAAAGTAAGACGGTCATCGGAAATGAGGCGTTTTGCGTATTTTCGTAGGCGTCTTCGTTTAGTTATGGGATTCGGAAAATTAGGTGGATTTGGTGGAAGAGTATCGGGAAAGATGTAGAGTCCGACAGAGATGCTACTTAAAAAATGAGAGGGCTTCAGGAAAGGGGCGTTTCGTGTATTTTCGTAGGAGTCTCCGATTAGTTAAGGGATCCGGATAATTTAGTTTGATTCGGTGGAAGAGCCTCGGGAAAGATGTAGAGTCCGACAGAGATGCTACTTGAAAAGTGAGAGGGTCATCGGAAATGAGGTGTCTCGCGTATTTTCGTAGGCGTCTTCGATTAGTTAAGGGATCCGGATAATTTAATTGGATTCAGTCTAAGAGTCTCGGGAAAGCTGCAGAGTCCGACAGAGATGCTACTTGAAAAGTAAGAGGGCATCAGGAAAAAGGCGATTCGCGTATTTTCGTAGGCGTCATCGATTAGTTAAGGGATCCGGATAATTTTGTTGGATTCAGTCTAAGAGTTTCGGGAAAGCTGCAGAGTCCGACAGAGATGCTACTTGAAAAGTGAGAAGGTCTTCAGAAATGAGGGGTGTCGCGTATTTTCGTAGGTGTTTTCGATTAGTTAAGGGATTCGGGCAACTTATTTGGATTCGGTCGAAGAGTCTCGAGAAAGATGTAGAGTCCGACAGAGATGCTACTTGAAAAGTGAGAGGGTATCAGGAAAGCGGCGTTTCGTTTATTTTCGTAGGAGTTTCCGATTAGTTAAGGGATCCGTGTAATTTAGTTGGATTCGGTCTATTAGTCTCGGGAAAGCTGCAGAGTCCGACAGAGATGCTACTTGAAAAGTGAGAGGGTCTTCAGAAATGAGGTGTGTCGCGCATTTTCGTAGGCGTATTCGATTAGTTAAGGGATTCGGGCAATTTAGTTGGATTCGGTGGAAGAGTCTGGGAAAGATGTAGAGTCGGACAGAGATGACACTTAAAAAGTGAGAGGGCATCAGGAAAGGGGCGTTTCGTGTATTTTCATGGGAGTCTCCGATTAGTAAAGGGATCCGGGTAATTTAGTTGGATTCGGTCTAAGAGTCCCGGGAAAGGTGTAGAGTCAGACAGGGATGCCATTTGAAAAGTGAGAGGGTCATCCGGAAATGAGGCGTTTGGCGTATTTTCGTAGGCATCTTCGATTAGTTAAGGGATTCGGGTATTTTAGTTGGATTCGGTGGAAGAGTCTCGGGAAAGATGTAGAGTATGATAGAGATGTTACTTCAAGAGTGGGAAGGTAATGAGAAATGAGGCATTTCGCGTATTTTCATATAAGTTTTCGATTAGTTAAGGGATTAGGGTAATTTAGTTGAATTCGGTGGAAGAGTCTGGGGAAAGATGTAGAGTTCAACAGAGATGCTACTTGAATAGTGGGAAGGTCATCAGGCAAGAGGCGTTTCGCGTATTTTCGTATTAGTCTTCCATTAATAAAGGGATTCGGGTAATTTGGTTGGATTCGGTGGAAGTCTCGGGAAAGATGTAAGGCCCGACAGAGATGCTACTTGAAAAGTGAGATCATCAGAAATGCGGCGTTTTGCGTATTTTTGTAGGCGTTTTCGATTAGTTAAGTGATTTGGGTAAATTAGTTGGATCCGGTCTAAGAGTCTCGGGAAAGAAGTAGAGGTCTATAGAGAAGCCACTTGAAAAGTGATAAGGTAATGAGAAATGAGGCGTTTCGCGTATTTTCGTAGGCATCTTCGATTAGTTAAGGGATTAGGGTAATTTAGTGGGATTCGGTCAAAGAATCTCGGGAAAGATGTAGAGTCCGACAGAGATGCTACTTTAAAAGTGGGAAGGGCATTAGGAAAGAGGCGTTTCGCGTATGTTCGTAGGCATCTTGGATTAGTAAAGGGATTCGGGTAATTTAGTTGGATTCGGTGGAAGGGTCTCGGGAATGATGTAGAATTTAACAGAGATGTTACTTGAAAAGTGGGAAGGTAATAGAAATGAGGCGTTTCTCGTATTTTCGTAGGCGTCTTCGATTAGTTAAGGGATTCGGGTAAATTAGTTGGATCCGGTCTAAGAGTCTCGGGAATGAAGTAGTCTTACAGAGATGCTACTTGAAAAGTGGGAAGGGCATTAGGAAAGAGGCGTTTAGTGTATTTTCGTAGGCGTCCTCGATTAGTTAAGTGATTTGCGTAAATTAGTTGGATCCGGTCTAAGAGTCCCGGGAAAGATGTGGAGTTCAACGGAGATGCTACTTGAAAAGTTTGAAGGGCATCGGGAAAGTTTTGCGTATTTTCGTAGGCGTCTTCGATTAGTTAAGCGATTCGTACAAATTAGTTGGATTCAGTCTAAGAGTCTCGGGAAAGAAGTAGAGTCCTACAGAGATGCTACTTGAAAAGTGGAAAGGGCATTAGGAATGAGGCGTTTCGCGTATGTTCGTAGGCATCTTGGATTAGTTAAGGGATTCGGGTAATTTAGTTGGATTCGGTGGAAGAGTCTCGGGAAAGATGTAGAGTTTAACAGAGATGTTACTTGAAAAGTGGGAAGGTAATGGAAATGAGGCGTTTCGCGTATTTTCGTAGGCGTCTTCGATTAGTTAAGTGATTCGGGTAAATTATTTGGATCCGGTCTAAGAGTCTCGGGAAAGAAGTAGAGTCTTACAGAGATGCTACTTGAAAAGTGGGAAGGGCATTAGGAAAGAGGCGTTTCGCGTATTTTCGTAGGAGTCATCGATTAGTTAAGGGATTCGGGTAATTTAGTTGGATTCGGTGGAAGTGTTTCGGGAAAGATGTAGGGTCCAACAGAGATGCCACTTGAAAAGTGATAAGGTCATGAAAAAAGAGACGTTTCGTGTATTTTCGTAGGCATCTTGGATTAGTTAAGGGATTCTGGTAATTTAGTTGGATTCGGTAGAAGAGTCTCGCGAAACATGTAGAGTCCGACAGAGATGCTACCTAAAAAGTGAGAGGTCATCAGGAAAGGGGCGTTCCGTGTATTTTCGTAGGCGTCTTCGATTAGTTAAGTGATTTGCGTAAATTAGTTGGATTCGGTCTAAGAGTCCATGGAAAGATGTGGAGTTCAACAGAGATGCTACTTGAAAAGTGGGAAGGGCATTAAGAAAGAGGCGTTTCGCTTATGTGCGTAGGCATCTTGGATTAGTAAAGGGAATCGGGTAATTTAGTTGGATTCGGTGGAAGAGTCTCGGGAAAGATGTAGAGTTTAACAGAGATGTTACTTGAAAAGTGGGAAGGTAATAGAAATGAGGCATTTCGCGTATTTTCGTAGGCGTCTTCGGTTAGTTAAGTGATTCGGGTAAATTAGTTGGATCCGGTCTAAGAGTCTCGGGAATGAAGTAGAGTCTTACAGAGATGCTACTTGAAAAGTGGGAAGGGCATTAGGAAAGAGGCGTTTAGTGTATTTCCGTAGGCGTCTTCGATTAGTTAAGTGATTTGCGTAAATTAGTTGGATCCGGTCTATGAGTCCCGGGGAAGATGTGGAGTTCAACAGAGATGCTACGTGAAAAGTTTGAAGGGCATCGGGAGAGAGGCGTTTTACGTATTTTCGCAGGCGTCTTCGATTAGTTAAGCGATTCGTATAAATTAGTTGGATTCAGTCTAAGAGTCTCGGGAATGAAGTAGAGTCTTACAGAGATGCTACTTGAAAAGTGGGAAGGGCATTAGGAAAGAGGCGTTTAGTGTATGTTCGTAGGCGTCTTCGATTAGTTAAGTGATTTGCGTAAATTAGTTGGATCCGGTCTAAGAGTCCCGGGAAAGATGTGGAGTTCAACAGAGATGCTACGTGAAAAGTTTGAAGGGCATCGGGAAAGAGGCATTTTGCGTAGTTTCGCAGGCGTCTTCGATTAGTTAAGTGATTCGTATAAATTAGTTGGATTCAGTCTAAGAGTCTCGGGAAAGAAGTAGAGTCCTACAGAGATGCTACTTGAAAAGTGGGAAGGGCATTAGGAATGAGGCGTTTCGCGTATCTTCGTAGGCATCTTGGATTAGTTAAGGGATTGGGGTAATTTAGTTGGATTCGGTGGAAGAGTCTCGGGAAAGATGTAGAGTTTAACAGAGATGTTACTTGAAAAGTGGGAAGGTAATGGAAATGAGGCGTTTCGCGTATTTTCGTAGGCGTCTTCGATTAGTTAAGTGATTCGGGTAAATTATTTGGATCCGGTTTAAGAGTCTCGGGAAAGAAGTAGAGTCTTACAGAGATGCTACTTGAAAAGTGGGAAGGGCATTAGGAAAGAGGCGTTTCGCGTATTTTCGTAGGAGTCATCGATTAGTTAAGGGATTTGGGTAATTTAGTTGGATTCGGTGGAAGAGTTTCGGGAAAGATGTAGAGTCCAACAGAGATGCCACTTAGTTAAGGGATTCGGGTAATTTAGTTGGATTCGGTGGAAGAGCCTCGGGAAAGATGTAGAGTCCGACGGAGATGCTACTTGAAAAGTGAGAGGGTCTTCAGAAATGAGGGGTGTCACGTATTTTCGTAGGTGTATCCGATTAGTTAAGTGATTCGGGCAATTTAGTTGGATTCGGTCGGACAGTCTCGGGAAAGATGTGGAGTTCAACAGAGATGCTACGTGAAAAGTTTGAAGGGCATCGGGAAAGAGGCATTTTGCGTATTTTCGCAGGCGTCTTCGATTAGTTAAGCGATTCGTATAAATTAGTTGGATTCAGTCTAAGAGTCTCGGGAAAGAAGTAGAGTCCTACAGAAATGCTACTTGAAAAGTGGGAAGGGCATTAGGAATGAGGCGTTTCGCGTATGTTCGTAGGCATCTTGGATTAGTTAAGGGATTCGGGTAATTTAGTTGGATTCGGTGGAAGAGTCTCGGGAAAGATGTAGAGTTTAACAGAGATGTTACTTGAAAAGTGGGAAGGTAATAGAAATGAGGCGTTTCGCGTATTTTCGTAGGCGTCTTCGATTAGTTAAGTGATTTGGGTAAATTAGTTGGATCCGGTCTAAGAGTCTCGGGAAAGAAGTAGAGTCTTACAGAGATGCTACTTGAAAAGTGGGAAGGGCATTATGAAAGAGGCGTTTCGCGTATTTTCGTAGGAGTCATCGATTAGTTAAGGGATTTGGGTAATTTAGTTGGATTCGGTGGAAGAGTGTCGGGAAAGATGTAGAGTCCAACAGAGATGCCACTTGAAAAGTGATAAGGTCATGAGAAAAGAGACGTTTCGTGTATTTTCGTAGGCATCTTGGATTAGTTAAGGGATTCGGGTAATTTAGTTAGTTGCATTCGGTGGAAGAGTCTCGGGAAACATGTAGAGTCCGACAGAGATACTACCCAAAAAGTGAGAGGGTCATCGGAAATGAAGCGTTTCGCGTATTTTCGTAGTCATCGTCGATTAGTTAAGGGATTCGGGTAATTTAGTTGGATTCGATGGAAGAGTCTCGGGAAACATGTAGGGTATGATAGAGATGTTACTTGAAAAGTGGTAAGGTAATGAGAAATGAGGCATTTCGCGTATTTTCGTATTAGTCTTCGATTACTTAAGGGTAATTTATTTGAGTTCGGTGGAAGGTCTAGGGAAAGATGTAGAGTTCAGCAGAGATGCTACTTGAACAATGGGAAGGTCATCAGGAAAGAGGCGTTTCGTGTATTTTCGTATTAGTCTTCGATTAGTTAAGAGATTCGGGTAATTTAGCTGGATTTGGTGTAAGAGTCTCGGGAAGGGAAAGATGTAGAGTCTGACAGAGATGCTACCTGAAAAGTGGGAAGGTAATTAGAAATGAGGCGTTTCGCGTATTTTCGTATTAGTCATCGATTAGTTAAGACATTCGGGTAATTTAGTTGGATTCGGTGGAAGTCTCGGGAAAGATGTAGAGCCCGACAGATATGCTACCTGAAAAGTGATCAACAGAAATGAGGCGTTTTGCGTATTTTTGTTGGTGTTTTCGATTAGTTAAGTGATTTGGGTAAATTAGTTGGATCCGGTCTAAGAGTCTCGGGAAAGAAGTAGAGGTCTATAGAGAAGCTACTTGAAAAGTGATAAGGTAATGAGAAATGAGGCGTTTCGCGTATTTTCGTAGGCATATTCGATTAGTTAAGGGATTAGGGTAATTTAGTGGGATTCGGTCGAAGAATCTCAGGAAAGATGTAGAGTCCGACAGAGATACTACTTGAAAAGTGGGAAGATCATCAAGAAAGAGGCGTTTCGTGTATGTTCGTAGGCGTCTTCGATTAGTTAAGTGATTTGGGTAAATTAGTTGGATCCGGTCTAAGAGTCTCGGGAAACATGAGGAGTTCAACAGAGATGCTACTTGAAAAGTGGGAAGGGCATCGGGAAAGAGGCGTTTTGCGTATTTTCGTAGTCGTCTACGATTAGTTAAGTGATTCGGATAAATTAGTTGGATTCAATCTAAGAGTCTCGGGAAAGAAGTAGTCTTACAGAGATGCTACTTGAAAAGTGGGAAGGGCATTAGGAAAGAGGCGTTTCGCGTATTTTCGTAGGAGTCATCGATTAGTTAAGGGATTCGGGTAATTTAGTTGGATTCGGTGGAAGTGTTTCGGGAAAGATGTAGGGTCCAACAGAGATGCCACTTGAAAAGTGATAAGGTCATGAAAAAAGAGACGTTTCGTGTATTTTCGTAGGCATCTTGGATTAGTTAAGGGATTCGGGTAATTTAGTTGGATTCGGTAGAAGAGTCTCGCGAAACATGTAGAGTCCGACAGAGATGCTACCTAAAAAGTGAGAGGTCATCAGGAAAGGGGCGTTCCGTGTATTTTCGTAGGCGTCTTCGATTAGTTAAGTGATTTGCGTAAATTAGTTGGATTCGGTCTAAGAGTCCATGGAAAGATGTGGAGTTCAACAGAGATGCTACTTGAAAAGTGGGAAGGGCATTAGGAAAGAGGCGTTTCGCGTATGTGCGTAGGCATCTTGGATTAGTAAAGGGAATCGGGTAATTTAGTTGCATTCGGTGGAAGAGTCTCGGGAAAGATGTAGAGTTTAACAGAGATGTTACTTGAAAAGTGGGAAGGTAATGGAAATGAGGCGTTTCGCGTATTTTCGTAGGCGTCTTCGATTAGTTAAGTGATTCGGGTAAATTATTTGGATCCGGTTTAAGAGTCTCGGGAAAGAAGTAGAGTCTTACAGAGATGCTACTTGAAAAGTGGGAAGGGCATTAGGAAAGAGGCGTTTCGCGTATTTTCGTAGGAGTCATCGATTAGTTAAGGGATTTGGGTAATTTAGTTGGATTCGGTGGAAGAGTTTCGGGAAAGATGTAGAGTCCAACAGAGATGCCACTTAGTTAAGGGATTCGGGTAATTTAGTTGGATTCGGTGGAAGAGCCTCGGGAAAGATGTAGAGTCCGACGGAGATGCTACTTGAAAAGTGAGAGGGTCTTCAGAAATGAGGGGTGTCACGTATTTTCGTAGGTGTATCCGATTAGTTAAGTGATTCGGGCAATTTAGTTGGATTCGGTCGGACAGTCTCGGGAAAGATGTGGAGTTCAACAGAGATGCTACGTGAAAAGTTTGAAGGGCATCGGGAAAGAGGCATTTTGCGTATTTTCGCAGGCGTCTTCGATTAGTTAAGCGATTCGTATAAATTAGTTGGATTCAGTCTAAGAGTCTCGGGAAAGAAGTAGAGTCCTACAGAAATGCTACTTGAAAAGTGGGAAGGGCATTAGGAATGAGGCGTTTCGCGTATGTTCGTAGGCATCTTGGATTAGTTAAGGGATTCGGGTAATTTAGTTGGATTCGGTGGAAGAGTCTCGGGAAAGATGTAGAGTTTAACAGAGATGTTACTTGAAAAGTGGGAAGGTAATAGAAATGAGGCGTTTCGCGTATTTTCGTAGGCGTCTTCGATTAGTTAAGTGATTTGGGTAAATTAGTTGGATCCGGTCTAAGAGTCTCGGGAAAGAAGTAGAGTCTTACAGAGATGCTACTTGAAAAGTGGGAAGGGCATTATGAAAGAGGCGTTTCGCGTATTTTCGTAGGAGTCATCGATTAGTTAAGGGATTTGGGTAATTTAGTTGGATTCGGTGGAAGAGTGTCGGGAAAGATGTAGAGTCCAACAGAGATGCCACTTGAAAAGTGATAAGGTCATGAGAAAAGAGACGTTTCGTGTATTTTCGTAGGCATCTTGGATTAGTTAAGGGATTCGGGTAATTTAGTTAGTTGCATTCGGTGGAAGAGTCTCGGGAAACATGTAGAGTCCGACAGAGATACTACCCAAAAAGTGAGAGGGTCATCGGAAATGAAGCGTTTCGCGTATTTTCGTAGTCATCGTCGATTAGTTAAGGGATTCGGGTAATTTAGTTGGATTCGATGGAAGAGTCTCGGGAAACATGTAGGGTATGATAGAGATGTTACTTGAAAAGTGGTAAGGTAATGAGAAATGAGGCATTTCGCGTATTTTCGTATTAGTCTTCGATTACTTAAGGGTAATTTATTTGAGTTCGGTGGAAGGTCTAGGGAAAGATGTAGAGTTCAGCAGAGATGCTACTTGAACAATGGGAAGGTCATCAGGAAAGAGGCGTTTCGTGTATTTTCGTATTAGTCTTCGATTAGTTAAGAGATTCGGGTAATTTAGCTGGATTTGGTGTAAGAGTCTCGGGAAGGGAAAGATGTAGAGTCTGACAGAGATGCTACCTGAAAAGTGGGAAGGTAATTAGAAATGAGGCGTTTCGCGTATTTTCGTATTAGTCATCGATTAGTTAAGACATTCGGGTAATTTAGTTGGATTCGGTGGAAGTCTCGGGAAAGATGTAGAGCCCGACAGATATGCTACCTGAAAAGTGATCAACAGAAATGAGGCGTTTTGCGTATTTTTGTTGGTGTTTTCGATTAGTTAAGTGATTTGGGTAAATTAGTTGGATCCGGTCTAAGAGTCTCGGGAAAGAAGTAGAGGTCTATAGAGAAGCTACTTGAAAAGTGATAAGGTAATGAGAAATGAGGCGTTTCGCGTATTTTCGTAGGCATATTCGATTAGTTAAGGGATTAGGGTAATTTAGTGGGATTCGGTCGAAGAATCTCAGGAAAGATGTAGAGTCCGACAGAGATACTACTTGAAAAGTGGGAAGATCATCAAGAAAGAGGCGTTTCGTGTATGTTCGTAGGCGTCTTCGATTAGTTAAGTGATTTGGGTAAATTAGTTGGATCCGGTCTAAGAGTCTCGGGAAACATGAGGAGTTCAACAGAGATGCTACTTGAAAAGTGGGAAGGGCATCGGGAAAGAGGCGTTTTGCGTATTTTCGTAGTCGTCTACGATTAGTTAAGTGATTCGGATAAATTAGTTGGATTCAATCTAAGAGTCTCGGGAAAGAAGTAGTCTTACAGAGATGCTACTTGAAAAGTGGGAAGGGCATTAGGAAAGAGGCGTTTCGCGTATTTTCGTAGGAGTCATCGATTAGTTAAGGGATTCGGGTAATTTAGTTGGATTCGGTGGAAGTGTTTCGGGAAAGATGTAGGGTCCAACAGAGATGCCACTTGAAAAGTGATAAGGTCATGAAAAAAGAGACGTTTCGTGTATTTTCGTAGGCATCTTGGATTAGTTAAGGGATTCGGGTAATTTAGTTGGATTCGGTAGAAGAGTCTCGCGAAACATGTAGAGTCCGACAGAGATGCTACCTAAAAAGTGAGAGGTCATCAGGAAAGGGGCGTTCCGTGTATTTTCGTAGGCGTCTTCGATTAGTTAAGTGATTTGCGTAAATTAGTTGGATTCGGTCTAAGAGTCCATGGAAAGATGTGGAGTTCAACAGAGATGCTACTTGAAAAGTGGGAAGGGCATTAGGAAAGAGGCGTTTCGCGTATGTGCGTAGGCATCTTGGATTAGTAAAGGGAATCGGGTAATTTAGTTGCATTCGGTGGAAGAGTCTCGGGAAAGATGTAGAGTTTAACAGAGATGTTACTTGAAAAGTGGGAAGGTAATGGAAATGAGGCGTTTCGCGTATTTTCGTAGGCGTCTTCGATTAGTTAAGTGATTCGGGTAAATTATTTGGATCCGGTTTAAGAGTCTCGGGAAAGAAGTAGAGTCTTACAGAGATGCTACTTGAAAAGTGGGAAGGGCATTAGGAAAGAGGCGTTTCGCGTATTTTCGTAGGAGTCATCGATTAGTTAAGGGATTTGGGTAATTTAGTTGGATTCGGTGGAAGAGTTTCGGGAAAGATGTAGAGTCCAACAGAGATGCCACTTAGTTAAGGGATTCGGGTAATTTAGTTGGATTCGGTGGAAGAGCCTCGGGAAAGATGTAGAGTCCGACGGAGATGCTACTTGAAAAGTGAGAGGGTCTTCAGAAATGAGGGGTGTCACGTATTTTCGTAGGTGTATCCGATTAGTTAAGTGATTCGGGCAATTTAGTTGGATTCGGTCGGACAGTCTCGGGAAAGATGTGGAGTTCAACAGAGATGCTACGTGAAAAGTTTGAAGGGCATCGGGAAAGAGGCATTTTGCGTATTTTCGCAGGCGTCTTCGATTAGTTAAGCGATTCGTATAAATTAGTTGGATTCAGTCTAAGAGTCTCGGGAAAGAAGTAGAGTCCTACAGAAATGCTACTTGAAAAGTGGGAAGGGCATTAGGAATGAGGCGTTTCGCGTATGTTCGTAGGCATCTTGGATTAGTTAAGGGATTCGGGTAATTTAGTTGGATTCGGTGGAAGAGTCTCGGGAAAGATGTAGAGTTTAACAGAGATGTTACTTGAAAAGTGGGAAGGTAATAGAAATGAGGCGTTTCGCGTATTTTCGTAGGCGTCTTCGATTAGTTAAGTGATTTGGGTAAATTAGTTGGATCCGGTCTAAGAGTCTCGGGAAAGAAGTAGAGTCTTACAGAGATGCTACTTGAAAAGTGGGAAGGGCATTATGAAAGAGGCGTTTCGCGTATTTTCGTAGGAGTCATCGATTAGTTAAGGGATTTGGGTAATTTAGTTGGATTCGGTGGAAGAGTGTCGGGAAAGATGTAGAGTCCAACAGAGATGCCACTTGAAAAGTGATAAGGTCATGAGAAAAGAGACGTTTCGTGTATTTTCGTAGGCATCTTGGATTAGTTAAGGGATTCGGGTAATTTAGTTAGTTGCATTCGGTGGAAGAGTCTCGGGAAACATGTAGAGTCCGACAGAGATACTACCCAAAAAGTGAGAGGGTCATCGGAAATGAAGCGTTTCGCGTATTTTCGTAGTCATCGTCGATTAGTTAAGGGATTCGGGTAATTTAGTTGGATTCGATGGAAGAGTCTCGGGAAACATGTAGGGTATGATAGAGATGTTACTTGAAAAGTGGTAAGGTAATGAGAAATGAGGCATTTCGCGTATTTTCGTATTAGTCTTCGATTACTTAAGGGTAATTTATTTGAGTTCGGTGGAAGGTCTAGGGAAAGATGTAGAGTTCAGCAGAGATGCTACTTGAACAATGGGAAGGTCATCAGGAAAGAGGCGTTTCGTGTATTTTCGTATTAGTCTTCGATTAGTTAAGAGATTCGGGTAATTTAGCTGGATTTGGTGTAAGAGTCTCGGGAAGGGAAAGATGTAGAGTCTGACAGAGATGCTACCTGAAAAGTGGGAAGGTAATTAGAAATGAGGCGTTTCGCGTATTTTCGTATTAGTCTTCGATTAGTTAAGACATTCGGGTAATTTAGTTGGATTCGGTGGAAGTCTCGGGAAAGATGTAGAGCCCGACAGATATGCTACCTGAAAAGTGATCAACAGAAATGAGGCGTTTTGCGTATTTTTGTTGGTGTTTTCGATTAGTTAAGTGATTTGGGTAAATTAGTTGGATCCGGTCTAAGAGTCTCGGGAAAGAAGTAGAGGTCTATAGAGAAGCTACTTGAAAAGTGATAAGGTAATGAGAAATGAGGCGTTTCGCGTATTTTCGTAGGCATATTCGATTAGTTAAGGGATTAGGGTAATTTAGTGGGATTCGGTCGAAGAATCTCAGGAAAGATGTAGAGTCCGACAGAGATACTACTTGAAAAGTGGGAAGATCATCAAGAAAGAGGCGTTTCGTGTATGTTCGTAGGCGTCTTCGATTAGTTAAGTGATTTGGGTAAATTAGTTGGATCCGGTCTAAGAGTCTCGGGAAACATGAGGAGTTCAACAGAGATGCTACTTGAAAAGTGGGAAGGGCATCGGGAAAGAGGCGTTTTGCGTATTTTCGTAGTCGTCTACGATTAGTTAAGTGATTCGGATAAATTAGTTGGATTCAATCTAAGAGTCTCGGGAAAGAAGTAGTCTTACAGAGATGCTACTTGAAAAGTGGGAAGGGCATTAGGAAAGAGGCGTTTCGCGTATTTTCGTAGGAGTCATCGATTAGTTAAGGGATTCGGGTAATTTAGTTGGATTCGGTGGAAGTGTTTCGGGAAAGATGTAGGGTCCAACAGAGATGCCACTTGAAAAGTGATAAGGTCATGAAAAAAGAGACGTTTCGTGTATTTTCGTAGGCATCTTGGATTAGTTAAGGGATTCGGGTAATTTAGTTGGATTCGGTAGAAGAGTCTCGCGAAACATGTAGAGTCCGACAGAGATGCTACCTAAAAAGTGAGAGGTCATCAGGAAAGGGGCGTTCCGTGTATTTTCGTAGGCGTCTTCGATTAGTTAAGTGATTTGCGTAAATTAGTTGGATTCGGTCTAAGAGTCCATGGAAAGATGTGGAGTTCAACAGAGATGCTACTTGAAAAGTGGGAAGGGCATTAGGAAAGAGGCGTTTCGCGTATGTGCGTAGGCATCTTGGATTAGTAAAGGGAATCGGGTAATTTAGTTGCATTCGGTGGAAGAGTCTCGGGAAAGATGTAGAGTTTAACAGAGATGTTATTTGAAAAGTGGGAAGGTAATAGAAATGAGGCATTTCGCGTATTTTCGTAGGCGTCTTCGGTTAGTTAAGTGATTCGGGTAAATTAGTTGGATCCGGTCTAAGAGTCTCGGGAATGAAGTAGAGTCTTACAGAGATGCTACTTGAAAAGTGGGAAGCGCATTAGGAAAGAGGCGTTTAGTGTATTTCCGTAGGCGTCTTCGATTAGTTAAGTGATTTGCGTAAATTAGTTGGATCCGGTCTATGAGTCCCTGGGAAGATGTGGAGTTCAACAGAGATGCTACATGAAAAGTTTGAAGGGCATCGGGAAAGAGGCGTTTTACGTATTTTCGCAGGCGTCTTCGATTAGTTAAGCGATTCGTATAAATTAGTTAGATTCAGTCTAAGAGTCTCGGGAATGAAGTAGAGTCTTACAGAGATGCTACTTGAAAAGTGGGAAGTGCATTAGGAAAGAGGCGTTTAGTGTATGTTCGTAGGCGTCTCCGATTAGTTAAGGGATCCGTGTAATTTTGTTGGATTCGGTTTAGGAGTCTCGGGAAAGCTGCAGAGTCCGACAGAGATGCTACTTGAAAAGTGAGAGGGTCTTCAGAAATGAGGTGTGTCGCGTATTTTCGTAGGCGTATTCGATTAGTTAAGGGATTCGGGCAATTTAGTTGGCTTCGGTCGAAGAGTTTCGAGAAAGATGTAGAGTCCGACAGAGATGCTTCTTAAAAAGTAAGAGGGAATCAGGAAATGAGGCGTTTCGCGGATTTTCGTATGCATCTTCGATTAGTTATGGGATTTGGGCAATTTAGTTGGATTCGGTGGAAGAGTCTCGGGAAAGATGTAGAGTCGGACAGAGATGACACTTAAAAAGTGAGAGGGCATCAGGAAAGGGGCGTTTCGTGTATTTTCGTGGGAGTCTCCGATTAGTAAAGGGATCCGGGTAATTTAGTTGGATTCGGTCTAAGAGTCCCGGGAAAGGTGTAGAGTCAGACAGGGATGCTATTTGAAAAGTGAGAGGGTCATCCGGAAATGAGGCGTTTCGCGTATTTTCGTAGGCATCTTCGATTAGTTAAGGGATTAGGGTAATTTAGTGGGATTCGGTCAAAGAATCTCGGGAAAGATGTAGAGTCCGACAGAGATGCTAGTTGAAAAGTGGGAAGATCATCAAGAAAGAGGCGTTCCGTGTATTTTCGTAGGCGTCTTCGATTAGTTAAGTGATTTGCGTAAATTAGTTGGATTCGGTCTAAGAGTCCATGGAAAGATGTGGAGTTCAACAGAGATGCTACTTGAAAAGTGGGAAGGGCATTAGGAAAGAGGCGTTTCGCGTATGTGCGTAGGCATCTTGGATTAGTAAAGGGAATCGGGTAATTTAGTTGGATTCGGTGGAAGAGTCTCGGGAAAGATGTAGAGTTTAACAGAGATGTTACTTGAAAAGTGGGAAGGTAATAGAAATGAGGCGTTTCGCGTATTTTCGTAGGCGTCTTCGATTAGTTAAGTGATTCGGGTAAATTAGTTGGATCTGGTCTAAGAGTCTCGGGAATGAAGTAGAGTCTTACAGAGATGCTTCTTGAAAAGTGGGAAGGGCATTAGGAAAGAGGCGTTTAGTGTATTTTCGTAGGCGTCTTCGATTAGTTAAGTGATTTGCGTAAATTAGTTGGATCCGGTCTAAGAGTCCCGGGAAAGATGTGGAGTTCAACAGAGATGCTACTTGAAAAGTTTGAAGGGCATCGGGAAAGAGGCGTTTTGCGTATTTTCGTAGGCGTCTTCGATTAGTTAAGCGATTCGTATAAATTAGTTGGATTCAGTCTAAGAGTCTCGGGAAAGAAGTAGAGTCCTACAGAGATGCTACTTGAAAAGTGGGAAGGGCATTAGGAATGAGGCGTTTCGCATATGTTCGTAGGCATCTTGGATTAGTTAAGGGATTAGGGTAATTTAGTTAGATTCGGTGGAAGAGTCTCGGGAAAGATGTAGAGTTTAACAGAGATGTTACTTGAAAAGTGGGAAGGTAATCGAAATGAGGCGTTTCGCGTATTTTCGTAGGCGTCTTCGATTAGTTAAGTGATTCGGGTAAATTAGTTGGATCCGGTCTAAGAGTCTTGGGAAAGAAGTAGAGTCTTACAGAGATGCTACTTGAAAAGTGGGAAGGGTATTAGGAAAGAGGCGTTTCGCGTATTTTCGTAGGAGTCATCGATTAGTTAAGGGATTTGGGTAATTTAGTTGGATTCGGTGGAAGAGTTTCGGGAAAGATGTAGAGTCCAACAGAGATGCCACTTAGTTAAGGGATTCGGGTAATTTAGTTGGATTCGGTGGAAGAGTCTCGGAAAAGATGTAGAGTCCGACAGAGATGCTGCTTAAAAAGTGAGAGGGCATCAGGAAATGAGACGTTTCGCGTATTTTCATAGGCATCTTCGATTAGTTATGGGATTCGGGCAATTTAGTTGGGTTCGGTGGAAAAGTCTCGGGAAAGATGTAGAGTCCGACAGAGATGACACTTAAAAAGTGAGAGGGCATCAGGAAAGGGGCGTTTCGTGTACTTTCGTGGGAGTCTCCGATTAGTTAAGGGATCCAGGTAATATAGTTGGATTCGGTCTAAGAGTCTCGGGAAAGGTGTAGAATCCGACAGAGATGCTATTTGAAAAGTGAGAGGGTCATCCGGAAATGAGGCGTTTCGCGTATTTTCGTAGGCATCTTCGATTAGTTAAGGGATTCGGGTAATTTAGTTGGATTCGGTGGAAGAGTCTCAGGAAAGATGTAGAGTATGATAGAGATGTTACTTAAAAAGTGGGAAGGTAATGAGAAATGAGGTATTTCGCGTATTTTCGTATTAGTCTTCGATTGGTTAAGGGATTAGGGTAATTTAGTTGAATTCGGTGGAAGAGTCTGGGGAAAGATGTAGAGTTCAACAGAGATGCTAGTTGAATAGTGGGAAGGTCATCAGGAAAGAGGCGTTTCGTGTATTTTCGTATTAGTCTTCGATTAGTTAAGACATTCGGGTAATTTAGTTGGATTCGGTGGAAGTCTCGGGAAAGATGTAGAGCCCGACAGAGATGCTACCTGAAAATTGAGATTATCAGAAATGATTTTATGTATTTTTGTAGGCGTTTTCGATTAGTTAAGTGATTTGAGTAAATTAGTTGGATCCGGATTCTCGGGAAAGAAGTAGAGGTCTATAGAGAAGCCACTTGATAAGGTAATGAGAAATAAGGCGTTTCGCGTATTTTCGTGGGCATATTCGATTAGTTAAGGGATTAGGGTAATTTAGTGGGATTCGGTCGAAGAATCTCGGGAAGATGTAGAGTCCGACAGAGATGCTACTTGAAAAGTGGGAAGATCATCAAGAAAGAGGCGTTTCGTGTATTTTCGTGGGCGTCTTCGATTAGTTAAGTGATTTGGGTAAATTAGTTGGATCCGGTCTAAGAGTCTCGGGAAATGTGTGGAGTTCAACAGAGATGCTACTTGAAAAGTGGGAAGGGCATCGGGAAAGAGGCGTTTCGCGTATTTTCGTAGGAGTCATCGATTAGTTAAGGGACTCGGGTAATTTAGTTGGATTCGGTGGAGGAGTTTCGGGAAAGATGTAGTAGGGTCCAACAGAGATGCCACTTGAAAAGTGATAAGGTCATGAAAAAAGAGACGTTTCGTGTATTTTCACTGGCGTGTCTGTTAAGTTAAGCGATGATTCGGTTTATTTAGTTGGATCCAGTTTAAAGATTTCGGGAAACATGCGTACAGTCCGACAGAATTGTTACATGAAAGGAAATAAGGTTCAGGGAAAAGGGGTCTCTCGTATTTTCATAGCCTTCGCCGTTTCGTTAAACAATTCGTGTTATTTAGTTGTATCCGGTTTAAAGTTGTTTTTATCTTTTGCAGATGCCGCATTTTGCTTTTGTATTATACCAACAAACATTGCTCCTGTTTCATAGTAAAAGTGCAGCATGTACCTGTTTTCTTTTCTTGTATTTTTGTTTGCATTAGATTTTTGTTAAAAATATTCTTGTGATTTCATTATTATTAACCAAAAGCATTTTGTGTAAACCCAAATGGTTAATTTCCAATACGTATCATAAGCATCAAATACTATAAAGTGAATCGCTGTTTTCTCAATACTCAATACTACTAATTAGATGCACCACTCTTGGTTATGAGGGCAGAATACAAAAAATGTATGCGACGCTCGGCATGGGTATTTAATAAGGGTGTCCACATGTTTGGTGACGTCACCGACGAATTTTCGGCGTATCTTGGTAATTTAAAATATTCACCGCTTGGACGCCGGTGGAGATTAAGGAACGAAATTTTCAGGGACCCAAGAGGTAGGATGGATCTAGCTTTCCCGAAAGTCCGGTCGAAAAAATCCTCCGGTTAAAGAAGTTAGAGCCTGGGGAAAAGTAGCGTTTTTCTGAAAAATCGACCTTTTTTAAATATTCGTATCTCGGGTAACATCTCAGATGGACGAAAAAGAAAAAAAGGGGTTGTTCATTTGTCCTTCTTCTTGGCCGTCGTGCATGTCGCGATCCTCTATATCCAAAGGGAAAGGCTGTGACGCGTTTCTAATGGGTAGGTGTCGGAAGAATCGTCGAAATCTGACAAAATCGCCGCTTTTCAAAAAATCATAACTTTATTGGGAGGCAAAATCGAGAAAAACGATTTTCGACAGCGATTTTCTAAATTTCATCTAGTTTTCAAAAAAAAATACGCCGCCGGTCCGTCTCAAAGGAGTCGCGAGTTAATAAGCTCGGAAGGGGGACATGTTTTGGAAATTCGAAAAAATTGCGGAAACACGAACACTTCAAACGTTATTTCCAAACGAAAGATCGCCGCCGGACTGCCGTTCTTGCGCGAAAACCGAGTTAGAGGATGCAACTTAAAACTACATCGCGAATCGCGCGGCCCCCCGCCGGTTTTAGACTCAGTAGGAGCGAACGAAAAAGCGCTATTTTGACGTCTATCGTTCAGAAAACGTCGGCCATTTTTTTTCAAATTTCTCGCGTGTCGTATCTCTTTCTAATTTCTCAAATTTTACAGACCTCTTCGACACGGTGTTATCGAAACGTTAATAACTTTTAAAATACTTCGCGGATCGCCACGAAAGTCCGCGATTCGATGGTCCCGACACGAAAACGTCAATCAAGCACGGCGCTGCGCGGCCAAACGTGTTAAAAAAAATCCTTTAGCGCCGCAGAATACGTGAAAAATCGGCGACAAATTAGAGTGAGGAAGCCTTGTCAGATTTTAATAGATAGTAACTAGGTTAGGCAAGCCAGCCTCTGCGAGGCTGACCCTATATATCAGTTGTTTTATCTCGGGGTTTCTAGTTGAAAATCCGGGACTTGAGGTTTCGTTGTCAGGATCTGCTATTTTTTTTTGAGGTTTAAATAAACGAACTCCTCACCAACCCCCTAGCGGGGGTTGGTTCGCATGGAGGGTGGGGTGGATTTGGATGAGTCGAAAAAGTTGAAGGAGCGAAAGACTCGTGCCTACGGCACTCGTCTAATCGGTGTATAACAAAAGAAATCAGTTGTTTTATCTCGGGGTTTTTAGTTGAAAGACGTTATTGAAATTTCGGGAAAGAAGTAGAGTCCGACATGGGGTCGCGGGGTCGGGGAGTTGGAAAAAATTCAGGATTTTATGATTAAAATTTGAAAAAAAAATTAAAAAAATTTTAGAGCCCCTGCGGCTGTCGGCTGTCAAAATGATGTTTTTCGAAAAAAAAATTTTTTGACGGCTGTCACAGTGACGTTTTTCGAAAAAAACGATTCAAGAATTGGCCCCGGCGGGTTCTGCCCGGATTCCGAAACCGTCGAATAAATTAAGTGATTAAGGAATTGGCCCCGGCGGGTTCTGCTTGGATTCCGAAACTGAGAAAAAATTTGGTTTTCGAAAAAAAAATTTTTTGACGGCTGTCACAGTGACGTTTTTCGAAAAAAACGATTAAAGAATTGGCCCCGGCGGGTTCTGCCCGGATTCCGAAACCGTCGAATAAATTAAGTGATTAAGGAATTGGCCCCGGCGGGTTCTGCTTGGATTCCGAAACTGAGAAAAAATTTGGTTTTCGAAAAAAAAAATTTTTTGACGGCTGTCAAAGTGACGTTTTTTCAAAAGAAAATTTTTTTTTTGATAGCTGTCAAAGTGACGTAAGTGATTAAAGAATTAGCCCCGGGCGGGTTCTGCCCGGATTCCGATATCGAGAAAAAAATTTGACAGCTGTCAAAGTTAAGTGATTAAAGAATTAGCCCCGGGCGGGTTCTGGCCGGATTCCGATATCGAGAAAAAAATTTGACAGCGGTCAGAGTTAAGTGAATAAAGAATTAGCCCCGGGCGGGTTCTGCCCGGATTCCGAAACCGAAAAAAAAAATTTGACAACCGGCAGTGACGGTTTTCGAAAAAAAAAATTTTGTTGACAGCTGTCAAAATGACGTTTTTCGAAAAGAAAATTTTTTTTACGGCTGTCAAAGTGACGTTTTTCGAAAAAAAAAAGATTAAAGAATTTGCCCCGGCGGGTTCTGCCCGGATTCCGAAACTGAGAAAAAATTTGACAACTGTCAAAGTGACGTTTTCTCAAAAAAAAAATTTTGTGAGCTGTCAAAATGACGTTTTAAAAAAAAAATTTGACAGCTGTCAATGTGACGTTTAAATATCAAAGTGACGGTCGCCCGGAGACGTCCGCTACCGATCCCCCGTCGAAAACCGCGCGAAAATCGCTTCGAAAACGGCCGTTCCAGCGCAATTTTAAGGAAACGCTTCTGATTGGTCGAAAAAAATTTCCAATATTTAACTGTCAAAATCGATTTCGGAAGGAAGCGTCCGATCGGAAATCCGAAAACGGTTTGGGAATCGTGGAGTCGTCCCGAGTCCGAAAATGCCATCGTTTTTCACCTAGCATCGAAAATGACAGAGCTTAATTTTAGCCTAAAGACATACGTCTTCGAAAACGTATGTTGTACTTATAAGTTCGGACGGACTACGCGCATCTGGCGAGCGCCGCGTATCGATCCGCAAAGAAATTCACAGTTCGGCCGCGGATGAATATTTTTCGACGCAATTTTCAGGGATCCGAGAGGAAGGTCGTGTCTAGCTCTCCTAAAAATCCGGTCGAAAAAATCCTCCGGACACCGGAGCCATTAAGCCCGGAAAAGTGCCGTTTTTCGCGAAAATCGACCTTATTAAAAAATTCGTATCTCGCCAAAAAACGGAGATGGCCAAAAAATGAGAAAACGAATTTTTCGTTTGTCCTTCCTCTTGCGTTCGGTCCGGGTCCGAAGTCCCCGGATCGAAATCTGAGGGCGCTATAGTAGAAAGACGAATAGCATGTCGGAAGAAGATGAGAAAATGTTAAAAATAGCCAAACTTTGAACGGCTATATCTCGCTTGTGGGGCCGAAAATCGCAAAAATAATTTTCCACTTGCACCTAACCAACTTTTCTTCTAGTTTTCGAAAAAAAATACGGCGCCGCTCCATCTCTAAAGACCTTCGAGCTATGAGGTGAAGTCGAGGCGCGTGTTTGCAAATTTGGCAGATTTTCGACGAAATCGACCGCGCGAACATCGACCTAGGAAAAATTAATATCTCGGCGGCCGCTGGATATTGAGCGACGAAATTTTAGGTGAACTTGTAGGAAGGTCGTGTCTAGCTCTCCTGAACATCCGGTCGAAAAAATCCTCCGGACTCCGGAGCTATTAAGATCGGAATAGTACCGAAAACGACCTTTTTGAAAAATTCGCATCTCGGCAAATAACGGAGATATCGAAAAAACGAAACGACAAAGTTTTCGTCTGTCCTTCCTCTTTCTATCGGTCCGGGTCCGGAGTCCCCGGATCGAAATTTGAGGGTGCGGTCGAAATAAAACGGGGTACGTGTCGGAAAAAAGTCGAAAATTGCCAATCTTCGAACGCTCATATCTCGCTTAGGGAGCCGAAAATCGAAAAAATAAATCGAGACAGGAGTTTTTGAAAATTTCATGTAGTTTTCAAAAAAAAATACGGCGCCGTTCTATCTCTAAAGACGGCCGAGTTATGAGCCCCGGAAGGGCAGCGTGTTTCGCGATTCTCGCCCACCCAAAAAACGCGAAATTTTCAAATACTCTTTCCAAACGAAAAAGAGCTTTCGGACCTCGTTTCTTTCCCGAAACCTAAGCCTAAGCCTCTAACTTAACGCCGCATCGTGGATGCGCGGGTCGCGCTGCGGTTTTCGAGGCAGGAGATCCGTGCGAAAAGTGGCATTTTTGACTTTTTTGACGTTTACCGAAAAATTTCGTCGCAAAATCGGGTCAAATTTGTCTGTCGAAAAATCATCTTGCATCTCTATCCGAGTCTGTCGAAAACGAAAATGGCTTCCGACGCGGCCCCATGAGTAGGTAAGGGGTCACTTGAGCCAGACAGTGACGTCACAAGCATGGCGCCAGTGACGTCATCATCGTTAAGTATGGCATCTACATTACCGGCAGAAACTCCGTAGGGCTTCCCTCACCAATGGGTTCCCAGTAGGGCTTACCTCACCAATGGGTTCCTAGTAGGGCTTCCCTCACCAATGGGTTCCCAGTAGGGCTTACCTCACCAATGGGTTCCTAGTAGGGCTTACCTCACCAATGGGTTCCTAGTAGGGCTTACCTCACCAGTGGGTTCCCAGTAGGGCTTACCTCACCAATGGGTTCCTAGTAGGGCTTACCTCACCAGTGGCTTCCCAGTAGGGGCTTACCTCACCAGTGGGTTCCCAGTAGGGCTTACCTCACCACTGGGCCCCGTAGGGGCTTCGCATCTCCATAGGGGGCAGTCAAAAATTCACCTCAGCCGTCAAAAATTCGTCGCTCACAGCTGTCAAAAATTCGTAATCGTCTAGGGGGCCCCCCTTTGCGCTGTCAGAAAAATCTATAACCTCATAAGAAAAGCATGCACAGCAGATTTCAAATATGTTTATCAAAGATGGTTTAAAAAATTTTTTTTCTCGAGATATTTTTTGTAGTGCCTTTTTGGTTCTGAAATTTTTATCGGTGCGTAGATTTTTGTAATGAAAAAAGTTGGAGTCGGTGGTGTGATTCGAACCGCTGTGACTCTACAACATTTCAGCGCTTTAACAGCTGAGTCCATCAGGTAATTTCTAAAACTATACTATAATGTGTGCATAATAAAATTATTTTAAAAGCGTCACGTTACCTATATGTGAGAGCAGCGCCTCTACTGACTGTTTCATGAACTAATTCAGATCACTGGATTACTGCAAACGATTAACACATGCAAATATGCTACGACGAATATAGGCATTCTAAAAATAACTATTTATCTTAAAAAGAAGGCTGGGTTATATATTAGCAGAAAAACACAACTGAATTAATAATTGAATAGAATGCAGTGCGAAATCTCTTAAGTAGGTTAACGAGTTCAATCTTATCACAAGGCGCATGGAATTCCTCTTATCTACAGGGGTCACAGGTTAGTATGCATTTAGGTGTGATTTTAAATTATTAATTTCTCAATGTAATTATTTAACAAAAATATCAATATTTATGAATTAAAAATATGTCAAAGAGTTACTGTCACCCAAAAACGAAAGTATTGCATCAAATTCATAGTGATGTACCGCTTTCCTTATTTTAATACGACAAAAGTACAAGTACCCTATAATTTATTTCTACAATTGAGTTATAGAAAACTGTAGCCGGGCAAATAAACGTTAAGTATTTTCAGAAAGTAATATACAATTTACCAAACAGTGTATTACAATGGTATTCACAGGTGTTTGTAAGGTGTTATCGCGCGCGAGACAATTTTCTAAGAATTCTGGAATGTTCTTAATTATCTGGGAGGCTATAAATAGATAGAGGGCAAAGGGTATTCATTTTAGTGTCATCTAAATAGTTTATTAATTGTTTTCATATCAGTGAAGCGTGCTAATTTAAAAAAAAAAAGGTGAGTATTTAATTTGTGGAGTATTAAATCAATTAAAGCTCTCGTTTTTATCTATTAACAATTTGATAAATTTATATAATAGAAGCCTATTTTTAATTTCTTATATATCATTTTTTACAAATATTACATAATATAACTAATCATTTTATTAACGTAAAAATTTGTATAAAAACAATTTGATTGAAAAAATACACATTGCTTAATGCATAATTGCATATTTTAATATTCTGATATATTTTAAACAATTTGTACATCATTTTTAAGAGATTCACTAACTTTGCACAATATTACACAATTATTGGTAATATACATGTATGCAGGTGTTATCTTGAGCTACGAGACAATTTTCTAAGAATTCTGGAATGTTCTTATCTGGGAGGCTATAAATAGAAGAAAAAGATAGAAATTTATTCATTTTAGTTCATCGGTAACAAACTTATTGCAACCTGTGCCATCTAAATAGTTTATTAATTATTAATTAATTGTTTTTCATATCAGTGAAGCGAGATCGGAGAGTACCTACTTCAGTTTTAAGAAAAAAATTACCCCAATCCTTTAATTAAAAAATCGTGTCTTACATTAAAGTAAGTACCTTATAGCATCTTCATACGAAATCTAGACAATTCAGATCGCTTTAATTTTGAGAAAAATTACCCCCACTTCCTTAATTTAAAAAAAATCGCTGTGTCTAACATTAGAATAAAGTATCATATTATAGCAGTGCAGTTCATCCGAAATCTAGTCAATAGGATTCAGATTGGGTACATAATTATCACAACAACGTATGAAGGTGGAAATATTTAGGTAATAGCGAGAAAGGTAGGTATGTATGTAACTTATAAAAATGTCTAATGACGCATACTGGAGGTACTCTCAGAGAAGTTTGTCATCTAGGTAAATTTTAATTAAGCATCCCCACCCAGTATAACCTTTGTATGAATCAGCTTCCCCCAAGTATTCAATAAATCCTAATCCTAATGTAATGATAAAATTTTCAAAACCCTAGTGGGCTACAGTTTTGACTAGTAGTGCAAAAAAAAAATCAAAGTGTAGGTAAATACAAGCATTTTTAATTTCAAAAGACAAATTATTATTAAGTTCGTATAAGATACGTAATACGAAATCGTCTTTTGTGGTAAATTTAAAAAAAAGTCATTCGTATAGAAGAATAGAAATCGATTCGTAATCATTTTTCAAGGTCAAGTTGCACGGATCCACTTTGTAATTGCATTGAATTAAATATTCGCCTAGAAAGCATATTTGGCTTGATGCAAACGTGATAATTTTATTTCAATGGAATTTTTACACAACGTAAAGTGCAGGGCTATTATTAAGTTATAATCATCGTAAAACGTTTATTAATTTATTGTGTAGTATATATACAGTACAAAAATAATTGAAACATTTTTTCATAGGATATATCTATACTTAAGTATGGTTTTAAAATAATGCCTTATAATAAGTGTGAAAAATGGCGATCAGTACAGGGTAAGTAAATATCTATTATTAAATTTAAAAAATAAAACATCGGTAACTCAGTAAGGGCATGCTATTTAGTTCATTTTCTGTTAATTTTACACTCGATTTTTCTAAAATGCTAAAATGATTATATACTGTATAAAATTCCCGTTACTTTGTAAATTAATTTACGTACAAGACAAACTTACATTACATTACATTAATAAAAAAAAATTGCCTATTTTCTCAAATTATAATGAAATTGCGTTCGCTTACTTACTCAGCAAAAATTTTTACACGTATAATCACTTGGTGTCAAAAAGTAAATAAACTAATTATTCTATAGCAACTTGGGATTTTTTCTTTGAGGATTCTTAAACTTTAGGGTACCTATCGAAATATAAAAAAGGAATGCCTTTACCCCTACTAGGTGAAAACAACCCCTGAATTTCAAAACTTAATACGGACTCAAGTAGTTATTGAAAAAATTCATGTTTTTGATGTTGCCAATTACGAATTTGAAGGCAGATTTTTAAAATTCGCTATTGCACCCCTAATATAACCTATATAATTGGAGTATCTGACAGCTCTCGGAGGGAATGATATGTATAAGTCCGCAACAGAGAGTGAGTGAAGTGGGTGATCGGTATTTTGAAACAGTAAAAAGCATGTCAGAAATTTAAAATTAGCGATTGTACCCCTAATATTATAATGGAAAAATTAGTTATATTTTTTGTTTTAGAGCAAGTGTAACTTTTTTTTTTGCAAGCTCTTATATTTATATCCTAATAAGAAAATTAATTGCTCCTACCCTCGCTCCTACCCTAAGAGGATGAAAACACCCCTATAATGTCAAAAATATAAGAAATAAATTAATGAAACTCATTTATTTTTTAATTTGATTGGCACTAAAAAGAAAATGAATACTTTTTGCGTAAATGATCAAAATTTTGCCTTTATTTCCCTTGTATCATTTTTTTGTTTAGTAAATATCAAAATTTGTCAAAAAAAAAAGAAAAAATTTGGAACTCATTTCCAATGAAAAAGCAACCTTATCAATTTTTTTTTAATAGAATATATTTAACCAATTTGAATCAAACTATCCAAAAATATTTGAATTTTAAACTATTTAGAAGTCCGAAGTGAGATCACCATTACTGTACCATAATTACTTAGTCTGTTTTAAATTTTGTAAAAGTGGTTATTAACAATAATTATAATACAAAGTAGGGTATCCTCTTTAAAATAGGCTAAATTGGGTTTCAGTAATAAAATCAATTTATCTTTTAATACCTATACTTATAATTTTGTACCTATTGGGTAGCTTACTTTTGTTAAATGAAGTCGATTTACCTAAATAAATAGTGATAGGTAAGGTAGACATCATATCTCTGCATCAAAATACTCAGCAATTATTGTATTATTATATTATTATAATTTCTTAATTTTGCTACAAATAAAAAAAAATCGATATTTCTTAATTATTTACCAGTACCACATAAAAACTTAGTAATTTTGTATTATCTTAATTTTGCTAATTTAAATCGATTTATTTTAATAATCAGTGATAGGTAGGTACCAAAGTATACATTACTGAAGTGACAAAAAAAAATATATGATTTGACCATTTTTACACAAAAAAAAAGACATTTAAACTCATCCGCCAACTATTATAAATTTTCACTGTACTGTATATGAAGGACAGCCTAAAAATGGTTTTATGATATTTAGGTAAAGAGAGTTTAGCTCAAACAACTTATCACCCCGAAATGTAAAGACTGAGCTCACACTTACAACTAAATATATGAATTAGATTCATTTTTACAGAGGATCTAACGTTTCTTACCTTTTTAAATGTATATCATGAGTCCTTCAAATGTAGATACTCAGTGCATGGAACATATTATATTTTTCATATATAATGGAATATGTATGTATTGTAAATTTTACTACGTTCCTACAAGCAAGAACAGAAACAGAGGCCTTTTTTACTTTATGTAAATTATAGATAATAAGGTATGCGTATTTATGAGATTTTTAATTAAAAGTGGTTATAAAAGATAGTTAACGCTATAAAAATGGATTAACAATAAAACTTTATCAACAATGTACACTATATATTTATATATTTGTTAATTAAAATGTATATTATTTTTGAGTTTGCGAACACCGGCCGAGGACAAACGATGGAATTCGAATATCACCGATCTGGGAGTGATGTAGTTACTGTCATTTTTATGATAGGGTTTTAGATTCTTTTATGTTCGTCGTGCGTGTACGTTTCAATTTGTGATTTCAGTGTTAAATATTAACATTTCTCACGGAAAAATGAGTGGAACAGATTTTGTAAAAGCCCAGAGCGATAATTTGTCCGATGTTGCTCTCTTTGTTACTTTAGATGGAGGCATCTTTTTCTATCAGCTTGGCAAGCAAATTACATGACCTTTTAAATATATGTATGTAACTAACCTTTAATTTAAACATAATATAGTTTTCCTTACCTTTCTCTGACTCTAACTGATGCTTAATATCAATAATACCCTTATTTTTCATTGTAAAATATTGCATTAAACGCTATTTTAACATGCTTTACACATTTAACATCAATCATTGAACGGAAATGACAACTGACGTCACAATACCACATCAGCCATTTGTATGACGTCACAGCCGTTTCTGCGACTGTTTAAAATAATCATATTTGTTAATTTTTTGGACAATGGGTTACATTTTAGCAGATATTTATTATAGCGATAGCCATTTAGTCAGTTAATTTACAAAATTGCATTTAATTTAAAAAATCATGCGCATATCTTATTGAATCGAGAAAATGTACAAAAGTTTAACTTTGAAGATTAGCTAATAAAAACAAATTTCTTTATCATAGTTGTACTTAGTAAAATTATTTCATTTGAGGAGTAGTAAAAAATGTATATCAGAACCCGGTTTCGAACCAAGCAAGGGTAGGTTTTCAGTATAATACGCTCTCTCAACATTCTGAATAAATAATTTCTTTTTAAAAAACACGTTTAGAGTAATGAATCTTTGAAAAGATGTAGGTAATTCTTCAGTCTGATTATATATTTTCAGTGTATACTCTAAGTGACCAAAACGAATGAGGATTAATTAACAATTTCTAAAAAGAAAACACGGCATTAGAGTGAATTCGAACATTTTGCTTATTTGTATTCATGATAAATCTGTTATAAGTACAGGATCTATTAAGGATTTAAATATGCAGAATGTCCCTTTAATACACCGTAGGTACGCAATAGAGTGAAATTGAACAGGTGTAAAAATCAATTATCTACAGTTTTTCAATCAGCTATTGGGAGCTGGATTAAATATACAGGGTGATGTAATGCGGAAACCTTTTTATAAATTCTACAGACAAAAGCTATGAAAAACACTCTTCCACAATTTTATTTAATCAAATATTTTACATCTTAGCTGTACAAACTTTTTTTTTTTATATATAAATTCTACAGAGTCTAGGAATAACACTGTTTCGTTATTATTTAATTAGATGTTTTATATTTAGAAGGAGCTTTATCTGTACGGTGTATTTTCTGAAAAAAGAATACCTCTGCTCTTGTATTATAATACTTCTTATAGGGAAACCTAATATACAGGGTCTTTATTATGAAACTAAAATTATCAGAAATTATTAATTTAAAAAACTCAGTGTGCTCTGTTTTTAGTGAAAGACAGCCTCATGTCTTTTTCATAAATGCCAAAATATGATGATAGGACTGACAAAAAAAAAATATCCGGTTTATTAATTTTAGTGTTTTTTTAAACAGAATATTCTATTTTTTAATATATTTATATACAGGAGCTCCTCTGTAAGCAATTCTAGTACCCTATTTTTAAGAATATCCTAGAGCAGTAAGAGGTGGTAAACAAACCTTTAATATGTTTTACAACCTTAGCTTGGGTTAACAATTTTATTTACTTCATAATGTATGTTCTTCCCTATACCTACTTCAAAGCACCTGAGAAAAATATTGTGTTGTAGATTTTACATCGTCCATTTTCGTAAAACACTACCTCAGATTTTTCAGTTTTGACTCGACCCTTCATATTAGTATATTTGAAATATCTATCTCTGGCATATGGTGTTTAGTTATCTTCATTGTCGGATCATACATATGAACGTTATACTGCTCGTTCAAAAATGATTTTTTCTTTTCGCTGGAAAACAATTTGGAATATTTCAAGAGTAGGTTTTACTCAAAGTACGTTATCATTTTTCCTCTTGCGCACGTTTGTAAACCATCATTTTCAAAATGGTTCTCATTCTTGGTTAATAATTCAGTTGTCTAATAGAGGACATTTCCTCTGATATCATCGAAACAGGTGTTTTACATGTCTTAGTCCGTAGCTATTAGACTTAATATTTAATAGAAAGGACATGTTGATACCACAAGAATCTTTAGGATTACCTCAGTTATACCCCCAAATACTCTTTATGTTGAACAGTGAGGTTACATAAAAATTAAACAGTTAGGTAAAGTTGGGGAATGCGCAGAATGAGTACATGTAACCAAATATTAAATATGTTGGGTTAGGTTAGGGAAGATACGTGAAAAATTAAGTATTTGGTATGTTAGGTTAGGTTCGGACAGTCGCGAGCGTCTTCCCGAACCTAACCTAACATACCAAATACTTAATTTTTCACGTATCTTCCCTAACCTAACCCAACATATTTAATATTTGGTTACATGTACTCATTCTGCGCATTCCCCAACTTCACCTAACTGTTTAATTTTTATGTAACCTCACTGTTCAACATAAAGAGTATTTGGGGGTATAACTGAGGTAATCCTAAAGATTCTTGTGGTATCAACATGTCCTTTCTATTAAATATTAAGTCTAATAGCTACGGACTAAGACATGTAAAACACCTGTTTCGATGATATCAGAGGAAATGTCCTCTATTAGACAACTGAATTATTAACCAAGAATGAGAACCATTTTGAAAATGATGGTTTACAAACGTGCGCAAGAGGAAAAATGATAACGTACTTTGAGTAAAACCTACTCTTGAAATATTCCAAATTGTTTTCCAGCGAAAAGAAAAAATCATTTTTGAACGAGCAGTATAACGTTCATATGTATGATCCGACAATGAAGATAACTAAACACCATATGCCAGAGATAGATATTTCAAATATACTAATATGAAGGGTCGAGTCAAAACTGAAAAATCTGAGGAATTTAAATATGATGTAGTGTTTTACGAAAATGGACGATGTAAAATCTACAACACAATATTTTTCTCAGGTGCTTTGAAGTAGGTATAGGGAAGAACATACATTATGAAGTAAATAAAATTGTTAACCCAAGCTAAGGTTGTAAAACATATTAAAGGTTTGTTTACCACCTCTTACTGCTCTAGGATATTCTTAAAAATAGGGTACTAGAATTGCTTACAGAGGAGCTCCTGTATATAAATATATTAAAAAATAGAATATTCTGTTTAAAAAAACACTAAAATTAATAAACCGGATATTTTTTTTTTGTCAGTCCTATCATCATATTTTGGCATTTATGAAAAAGACATGAGGCTGTCTTTCACTAAAAACAGAGCACACTGAGTTTTTTAAATTAATAATTTCTGATAATTTTAGTTTCATAATAAAGACCCTGTATATTAGGTTTCCCTATAAGAAGTATTATAATACAAGAGCAGAGGTATTCTTTTTTCAGAAAATACACCGTACAGATAAAGCTCCTTCTAAATATAAAACATCTAATTAAATAATAACGAAACAGTGTTATTCCTAGACTCTGTAGAATTTATATATAAAAAAAAAAAGTTTGTACAGCTAAGATGTAAAATATTTGATTAAATAAAATTGTGGAAGAGTGTTTTTCATAGCTTTTGTCTGTAGAATTTATAAAAAGGTTTCCGCATTACATCACCCTGTATATTTAATCCAGCTCCCAATAGCTGATTGAAAAACTGTAGATAATTGATTTTTACACCTGTTCAATTTCACTCTATTGCGTACCTACGGTGTATTAAAGGGACATTCTGCATATTTAAATCCTTAATAGATCCTGTACTTATAACAGATTTATCATGAATACAAATAAGCAAAATGTTCGAATTCACTCTAATGCCGTGTTTTCTTTTTAGAAATTGTTAATTAATCCTCATTCGTTTTGGTCACTTAGAGTATACACTGAAAATATATAATCAGACTGAAGAATTACCTACATCTTTTCAAAGATTCATTACTCTAAACGTGTTTTTTAAAAAGAAATTATTTATTCAGAATGTTGAGAGAGCGTATTATACTGAAAACCTACCCTTGCTTGGTTCGAAACCGGGTTCTGATATACATTTTTTACTACTCCTCAAATGAAATAATTTTACTAAGTACAACTATGATAAAGAAATTTGTTTTTATTAGCTAATCTTCAAAGTTAAACTTTTGTACATTTTCTCGATTCAATAAGATATGCGCATGATTTTTTAAATTAAATGCAATTTTGTAAATTAACTGACTAAATGGCTATCGCTATAATAAATATCTGCTAAAATGTAACCCATTGTCCAAAAAATTAACAAATATGATTATTTTAAACAGTCGCAGAAACGGCTGTGACGTCATACAAATGGCTGATGTGGTATTGTGACGTCAGTTGTCATTTCCGTTCAATGATTGATGTTAAATGTGTAAAGCATGTTAAAATAGCGTTTAATGCAATATTTTACAATGAAAAATAAGGGTATTATTGATATTAAGCATCAGTTAGAGTCAGAGAAAGGTAAGGAAAACTATATTATGTTTAAATTAAAGGTTAGTTACATACATATATTTAAAAGGTCATGTAATTTGCTTGCCAAGCTGATAGAAAAAGATGCCTCCATCTAAAGTAACAAAGAGAGCAACATCGGACAAATTATCGCTCTGGGCTTTTACAAAATCTGTTCCACTCATTTTTCCGTGAGAAATGTTAATATTTAACACTGAAATCACAAATTGAAACGTACACGCACGACGAACATAAAAGAATCTAAAACCCTATCATAAAAATGACAGTAACTACATCACTCCCAGATCGGTGATATTCGAATTCCATCGTTTGTCCTCGGCCGGTGTTCGCAAACTCAAAAATAATATACATTTTAATTAACAAATATATAAATATATAGTGTACATTGTTGATAAAGTTTTATTGTTAATCCATTTTTATAGCGTTAACTATCTTTTATAACCACTTTTAATTAAAAATCTCATAAATACGCATACCTTATTATCTATAATTTACATAAAGTAAAAAAGGCCTCTGTTTCTGTTCTTGCTTGTAGGAACGTAGTAAAATTTACAATACATACATATTCCATTATATATGAAAAATATAATATGTTCCATGCACTGAGTATCTACATTTGAAGGACTCATGATATACATTTAAAAAGGTAAGAAACGTTAGATCCTCTGTAAAAATGAATCTAATTCATATATTTAGTTGTAAGTGTGAGCTCAGTCTTTACATTTCGGGGTGATAAGTTGTTTGAGCTAAACTCTCTTTACCTAAATATCATAAAACCATTTTTAGGCTGTCCTTCATATACAGTACAGTGAAAATTTATAATAGTTGGCGGATGAGTTTAAATGTCTTTTTTTTTGTGTAAAAATGGTCAAATCATATATTTTTTTTTGTCACTTCAGTAATGTATACTTTGGTACCTACCTATCACTGATTATTAAAATAAATCGATTTAAATTAGCAAAATTAAGATAATACAAAATTACTAAGTTTTTATGTGGTACTGGTAAATAATTAAGAAATATCGATTTTTTTTTATTTGTAGCAAAATTAAGAAATTATAATAATATAATAATACAATAATTGCTGAGTATTTTGATGCAGAGATATGATGTCTACCTTACCTATCACTATTTATTTAGGTAAATCGACTTCATTTAACAAAAGTAAGCTACCCAATAGGTACAAAATTATAAGTATAGGTATTAAAAGATAAATTGATTTTATTACTGAAACCCAATTTAGCCTATTTTAAAGAGGATACCCTACTTTGTATTATAATTATTGTTAATAACCACTTTTACAAAATTTAAAACAGACTAAGTAATTATGGTACAGTAATGGTGATCTCACTTCGGACTTCTAAATAGTTTAAAATTCAAATATTTTTGGATAGTTTGATTCAAATTGGTTAAATATATTCTATTAAAAAAAAATTGATAAGGTTGCTTTTTCATTGGAAATGAGTTCCAAATTTTTTCTTTTTTTTTTGACAAATTTTGATATTTACTAAACAAAAAAATGATACAAGGGAAATAAAGGCAAAATTTTGATCATTTACGCAAAAAGTATTCATTTTCTTTTTAGTGCCAATCAAATTAAAAAATAAATGAGTTTCATTAATTTATTTCTTATATTTTTGACATTATAGGGGTGTTTTCATCCTCTTAGGGTAGGAGCGAGGGTAGGAGCAATTAATTTTCTTATTAGGATATAAATATAAGAGCTTGCAAAAAAAAAAGTTACACTTGCTCTAAAACAAAAAATATAACTAATTTTTCCATTATAATATTAGGGGTACAATCGCTAATTTTAAATTTCTGACATGCTTTTTACTGTTTCAAAATACCGATCACCCACTTCACTCACTCTCTGTTGCGGACTTATACATATCATTCCCTCCGAGAGCTGTCAGATACTCCAATTATATAGGTTATATTAGGGGTGCAATAGCGAATTTTAAAAATCTGCCTTCAAATTCGTAATTGGCAACATCAAAAACATGAATTTTTTCAATAACTACTTGAGTCCGTATTAAGTTTTGAAATTCAGGGGTTGTTTTCACCTAGTAGGGGTAAAGACATTCCTTTTTTATATTTCGATAGGTACCCTAAAGTTTAAGAATCCTCAAAGAAAAAATCCCAAGTTGCTATAGAATAATTAGTTTATTTACTTTTTGACACCAAGTGATTATACGTGTAAAAATTTTTGCTGAGTAAGTAAGCGAACGCAATTTCATTATAATTTGAGAAAATAGGCAATTTTTCTTTTATTAATGTAATGTAATGTAAGTTTGTCTTGTACGTAAATTAATTTACAAAGTAACGGGAATTTTATACAGTATATAATCATTTTAGCATTTTAGAAAAATCGAGTGTAAAATTAACAGAAAATGAACTAAATAGCATGCCCTTACTGAGTTACCGATGTTTTATTTTTTAAATTTAATAATAGATATTTACTTACCCTGTACTGATCGCCATTTTTCACACTTATTATAAGGCATTATTTTAAAACCATACTTAAGTATAGATATATCCTATGAAAAAATGTTTCAATTATTTTTGTACTGTATATATACTACACAATAAATTAATAAACGTTTTACGATGATTATAACTTAATAATAGCCCTGCACTTTACGTTGTGTAAAAATTCCATTGAAATAAAATTATCACGTTTGCATCAAGCCAAATATGCTTTCTAGGCGAATATTTAATTCAATGCAATTACAAAGTGGATCCGTGCAACTTGACCTTGAAAAATGATTACGAATCGATTTCTATTCTTCTATACGAATGACTTTTTTTTAAATTTACCACAAAAGACGATTTCGTATTACGTATCTTATACGAACTTAATAATAATTTGTCTTTTGAAATTAAAAATGCTTGTATTTACCTACACTTTGATTTTTTTTTTGCACTACTAGTCAAAACTGTAGCCCACTAGGGTTTTGAAAATTTTATCATTACATTAGGATTAGGATTTATTGAATACTTGGGGGAAGCTGATTCATACAAAGGTTATACTGGGTGGGGATGCTTAATTAAAATTTACCTAGATGACAAACTTCTCTGAGAGTACCTCCAGTATGCGTCATTAGACATTTTTATAAGTTACATACATACCTACCTTTCTCGCTATTACCTAAATATTTCCACCTTCATACGTTGTTGTGATAATTATGTACCCAATCTGAATCCTATTGACTAGATTTCGGATGAACTGCACTGCTATAATATGATACTTTATTCTAATGTTAGACACAGCGATTTTTTTTAAATTAAGGAAGTGGGGGTAATTTTTCTCAAAATTAAAGCGCCTACTCTCCGATCTGAATTGTCTAGATTTCGTATGAAGATGCTATAAGGTACTTACTTTAATGTAAGACACGATTTTTTAATTAAAGGATTGGGGTAATTTTTTTCTTAAAACTGAAGTAGGTACTCTCCGATCTCGCTTCACTGATATGAAAAACAATTAATTAATAATTAATAAACTATTTAGATGGCACAGGTTGCAATAAGTTTGTTACCGATGAACTAAAATGAATAAATTTCTATCTTTTTCTTCTATTTATAGCCTCCCAGATAAGAACATTCCAGAATTCTTAGAAAATTGTCTCGTAGCTCAAGATAACACCTGCATACATGTATATTACCAATAATTGTGTAATATTGTGCAAAGTTAGTGAATCTCTTAAAAATGATGTACAAATTGTTTAAAATATATCAGAATATTAAAATATGCAATTATGCATTAAGCAATGTGTATTTTTTCAATCAAATTGTTTTTATACAAATTTTTACGTTAATAAAATGATTAGTTATATTATGTAATATTTGTAAAAAATGATATATAAGAAATTAAAAATAGGCTTCTATTATATAAATTTATCAAATTGTTAATAGATAAAAACGAGAGCTTTAATTGATTTAATACTCCACAAATTAAATACTCACCTTTTTTTTTTTAAATTAGCACGCTTCACTGATATGAAAACAATTAATAAACTATTTAGATGACACTAAAATGAATACCCTTTGCCCTCTATCTATTTATAGCCTCCCAGATAATTAAGAACATTCCAGAATTCTTAGAAAATTGTCTCGCGCGCGATAACACCTTACAAACACCTGTGAATACCATTGTAATACACTGTTTGGTAAATTGTATATTACTTTCTGAAAATACTTAACGTTTATTTGCCCGGCTACAGTTTTCTATAACTCAATTGTAGAAATAAATTATAGGGTACTTGTACTTTTGTCGTATTAAAATAAGGAAAGCGGTACATCACTATGAATTTGATGCAATACTTTCGTTTTTGGGTGACAGTAACTCTTTGACATATTTTTAATTCATAAATATTGATATTTTTGTTAAATAATTACATTGAGAAATTAATAATTTAAAATCACACCTAAATGCATACTAACCTGTGACCCCTGTAGATAAGAGGAATTCCATGCGCCTTGTGATAAGATTGAACTCGTTAACCTACTTAAGAGATTTCGCACTGCATTCTATTCAATTATTAATTCAGTTGTGTTTTTCTGCTAATATATAACCCAGCCTTCTTTTTAAGATAAATAGTTATTTTTAGAATGCCTATATTCGTCGTAGCATATTTGCATGTGTTAATCGTTTGCAGTAATCCAGTGATCTGAATTAGTTCATGAAACAGTCAGTAGAGGCGCTGCTCTCACATATAGGTAACGTGACGCTTTTAAAATAATTTTATTATGCACACATTATAGTATAGTTTTAGAAATTACCTGATGGACTCAGCTGTTAAAGCGCTGAAATGTTGTAGAGTCACAGCGGTTCGAATCACACCACCGACTCCAACTTTTTTCATTACAAAAATCTACGCACCGATAAAAATTTCAGAACCAAAAAGGCACTACAAAAAATATCTCGAGAAAAAAAATTTTTTAAACCATCTTTGATAAACATATTTGAAATCTGCTGTGCATGCTTTTCTTATGAGGTTATAGATTTTTCTGACAGCGCAAAGGGGGGCCCCCTAGACGATTACGAATTTTTGACAGCTGTGAGCGACGAATTTTTGACGGCTGAGGTGAATTTTTGACTGCCCCCTATGGAGATGCGAAGCCCCTACGGGGCCCAGTGGTGAGGTAAGCCCTACTGGGAACCCACTGGTGAGGTAAGCCCCTACTGGGAAGCCACTGGTGAGGTAAGCCCTACTAGGAACCCATTGGTGAGGTAAGCCCTACTGGGAACCCACTGGTGAGGTAAGCCCTACTAGGAACCCATTGGTGAGGTAAGCCCTACTAGGAACCCATTGGTGAGGTAAGCCCTACTGGGAACCCATTGGTGAGGGAAGCCCTACTAGGAACCCATTGGTGAGGTAAGCCCTACTGGGAACCCATTGGTGAGGGAAGCCCCTTCTGCCGGTAATGTAGATGCCATACTTAACGATGATGACGTCACTGGCGCCATGCTTGTGACGTCACTGTCTGGCTCAAGTGACCCCTTACCTACTCCCATGAAACCTTCAACAACTCCGTTAATACTGAATAGATCGTGATCGAATGTAGCCTAACCGATTTTCCCGACCCGATCGCGTAGGAAAGGTTCGCCGCTGCGCGGCTCACCTTCCCCGTAAAAAAGCCTTTGGCGCCGCAAAGTACATAAAGTTTTAGACGGAGAAGACCTGCTCACCGTTTATAACATAGTTTTTAGACGGAGAAGACCTGCTCACCGTTTATAACATAGTAATAATAATAATAATAATTGCTAAATAAACTGTTGATCAATTGAATTCAAGTGAACTTTTAGGATGCGTCATTTTTCATTGGTTTATGGAGAAAAAACAATTTCTGAAATTTTTTTTGGCTCTTATTTTATAAGGCCGTTTTTATTTAAAAACCGGTAAATTTTCTCTTTTTCTTTGCTGTTAGACCTAATGGTGTTGCTCGTTGCAGGTGATGATTATATCACCTTGTGAAGGGCGCTTTTATAATAAGTGCAACTTTTGTATTTTAATTTCAAGGTGACTACTGGCGTAAGTACCCAAAATCGGTATCCCTTTTTTAAATTAATTTTTGACGCTATTTTTCTAGAATAAAATGGAATTTATTTAGATCATGTACACCATTGGTACAGCGACAGCAAAAACTAGTGAATTTATGATAGCAAAAAACAAGGTGAATGCCAGAGGCAAAGACCTATCCTGATTTATTTTCTGTTGAGATAGGTAAGTTACGATGTTCTGAAAATGTTGACGTATTTTAATTTACTTTCTTTCTCGAAAACTACAGGGTATATATTTTTTATTTTGGTATATGGCCTTACTATTAAGAAACCTACCATCCCTTAAAATTAAAATGATTTATTGGTATTCACCCTGTATGTACTTTAAAATAGTTTGCACATACAGGGTAGTCACTTACATAATATGTTCATATTTTTGGGTGTAGAAGTATACGCTATTTCCGGACACCCTGTTGTATTCATAACATATGCAAGTCGAAAAATTACAACGAACAATAAGACAAAGTGGAAATCACATTTGACGACGTGGTTGCCTGTGAAACCCTTAGCTCTCAATTGGATGCTGATAGCATTCAATGAACCGATGAAGTAACTGACTTTTGTATCGGGCCATAGATTAAAGTTGACTACATCTTTATAAGACACCTAAAAAACGTCTGTGTCTTTGAAGATTATACATCTGTCAAAGACTCCGTCGTTTTTTATGTGTCTTATAAATATGTATTCAACTTTAGCACACTTTTGTATGTGCTGGGTATATATTTTTTATAATATACATTTTCTGACAATTTGATGATAATAATAATATTTAGGAGTACTATATCATTATATCGTAGGTACTATCTGAAAATAATAATATAATGGTAGTGTAATGTTTATTGGTGAAATATAATATTACTTTGTCTGTAATAATTACTAAAATAAATCCTAAACTCTAATTGGCTATCTTTTCCATTTTTGGTTATTTTTTGGGAAGTATTGCATTATTCGTATATGAAAATCTTGGCAATTATTAATTCAAACGGCCTCATATTTTTTATGTTAATATGAATATATAATACTTTATAATACATCGAAAAAACAGTAAATATGACATATATGACACTATGCAAGCCGAAGAATTATAAATAAACATGGCAATAAAAAGAGAAAATCAAACATCAAAAATCAAACAACAATTATTGATGATTATGATGATCAATTAATAGAAAAGTTCAATTTTTTATAATGTAGTACATTTGTTTAGTAGGAAAGGTCAACGAGAGAAGATTAAAATGTGGAAATTACGTCATTGAACATAATTTTTCCTTTTCGAAATACCTGCCCCCAAAATATAAACAATTAATTATTGTATGAGTAAAAAATTAATATTGAAAATTTCAGTTAATCACGATTTTCTCAAAAATAATTTAAAATGAATTTTGTTTGCAGATAAATACCTATTTTCACCTGCGCTAATTCTAATAAGGCCTAATGCTAACAGCGAGCCTCAAATTTGAAACACCCTGTACCTACATAATAAATATTTTAGTGTCTACTATCCACGTGATTCAGAAAAATAATACAAAAATAAATATGGAAGCAATAATGTAATACTTTACTGCCGTTTTGGCCACATTTTTTAGTGCATTTTACTATTTTATTGCGTTTGCGAGATTTAAAATAATTTTTATCCAAAAACTCTCACTGGTAAAAAACCAACAAAATAACCAAATAATAGGTACAAAAACAAAATAAACTATTTTCCTCAAAACAGCTTTCAAAATATATATGAATCCAGAATCACAGTCCGCTTTGCAATAATCTAAAAGACACCTGATGGTCGATGACCTTCAATTTTTTGCTGGAATAAGTTTATTCGATGCTGAAGTTTTCAGGACATATGTTAACTGGTATGGTCCTCTAGTGTGCAATAGGGATACTAACGTTTTAGACCAGAACCCAAATTCATTCTGGATTCTTTGACGGCTGGCTCTTAAGAGCGCGCCGCCGTAGAATCGATAATGAATTTGGGTTGTGGTATAAAACGTTAGTATCCCTGCTGCACACTAGAGGGTCATACATATGAGTATATTTGGTGAAAACTTCAGACGCGAATAAACTTTTCAGCAGCAAATAGTTGAAGGTCATCGTCCATCGAGCACGCAGCAGGTGTCTTTTATTATTGCAACGCGGACTGTAATTCCTATATTTTGAAAGCTGCTTTGAGGAAAATATTTTATTTTATTTTTGAGTTAGGTACTTGTTTATTTAATTGGTTTTTAAACCAGTGAGGGATTTTAGTTGAAATTTATTTTAGAGATAGATACATTTTTTATTTTATTAATTAAATTGCACTAAAAAATTGTGGCTGAAACGGCGGTAAGTATTACATAATTGCTTTCATGTTTATGTGTATTATTTTTCTGAATTACCTGAATGGTATACTCTAAAATAGTCTAAAATGTTTATTATGTAGGTACAGGGTGTTTTAAATTTGAAGCTTACTATTAGTAGCATTAAGCTTTATTAGAATTAAAGGCTAGGTGAAAATATTTATCTGCAAAGAAAATTTGAAATCATTTTTGAGAAAATCGTTAAAAAAAAGGAAAAAAATTTGCGACTAATTTTATAGTAGGACAGCTCTCGACCAGGATTTTCGACCTCATGGCGACACGAGAATTAAATTTTTTTTTTAATAGTTCTGTCAATATAAAAAAAAAGGGAAAAAATCAACAACACTTATTGGATTTTATGCCGACGTTTCGAAAAATTTATTTTTTCATTATCAAGGCTCACTGCAATTAATAAACACACAATTATTTATTTATTTTTTTTTTTTTGTATACTCATAAAATTGTACTTAAATTACTTACAATCATAGTGTTGTTTGTGTCTACAAAGCAGGAGTTTGTTACGAAACACGATCTCATGATAATTATTACAAAATAATTTTCAAATAAATTAAAAAATCTTCGTTAACAAAAGATAAAAACTTATACAAAAACCAGGTAAGAAACATACATATACACACATTAAAATAGTTACTATACTACTGGGTTCCTTTGGTGAATTCAACCTGCGATATGACAGCCTAGTAGTGGGGTGTAAAATGCTAAAAGCAATTTGATAATTATTATATTTATGTTTTATTATTATTATGTCCTAAAATGTTTCTTACCTGGTTTTTGTATAAGTTTTTATCTTTTGTTAACGAAGATTTTTTAATTTATTTGAAAATTATTTTGTAATAATTATCATGAGATCGTGTTTCGTAACAAACTCCTGCTTTGTAGACACAAACAACACTATGAATGTAAGTAATTTAAGTACAATTTTATGAGTATACAAAAAAAATAAATAAATAAATAAATAATTGTGTGTTTATTAATTGCAGTGAGCCTTGATAATGAAAAAATAAACGTCGAAACGTCGGCATAAAATCCAATAAGTGTTGTTGATTTTTTCCCTTGGACCTATAATCCCACAATTGTGTGAAGTGCAGAATTAAAAAGAAGGTCGCTACACTCCCGCATTAATAAAAAAAAATTCTATTGCGACTGACGTCTATCTCGTCGCTAAAGGGGTGAAAAAAATTATCGACATATATAAGTTAAAATCTGCGAAATATTTTTTAGTTTAGATACGGAACATCGTTGGCAACTTGTATCCAGATACAAACCAGTATATTCGATGAACGTGTTGTCGAATCCCCAGCGATATTTCCCGGTTTGCATATCTCTTTATTCCAAAGATGATCGAATGGTCGATTTTCTAATAGTACGCCTTGATTACGAATATCCTATTTATTCTCGTGTGTTCTTTATAATTTTTTTTTTTTTTAGGGCAGTAGATATTGATATCCATGAAATTCCTGGTACTGATGAGACAGTAAAAGATAGGTGTGTATTTATTACTTTTTTCGTAAATTAAGTAGGGTGCCACACTACAGCACCATCCTTAAACTTTTTTATTTTTAGTGAGCTAGCTTTTACTCATTGTACAAGTGACAATGAAGCAGGATGGATATCAGAAGACTGCCTATAAGTGTCGAGATTTTGACAGAAAGGTTTGAATTTTCGAGTATTTTTTGTGGGACCCCTTTACTACTTTTTGTAAATGACCCACCATTTATTTTGGATGCTATAAAAGCGTATATAAAAAAAAAGGAAGACCAGATATAGCTAGTGTAACTTAAATAAAGTTTTATGAGACAAAGGCCGTTAATCTTTTGAAAACCTCAAAATTATAAATATATATATATATTCCATCCTCCTTCCTTATACACGGTGTCTCACCGGGGACTGAAACAATATATGAAAAAGTATGTAACAAAAAATTTTGAAAATTTTAGGAATTACTACAGTCAGTGTGGCCAATCCAGCAAAAATAATTACAATCATTTGGTATTATCGGCTATACCGGAAGTCGATACCAACTTGCTCATTTTAAATGGAACACATTGTATATTTTCAAACGTATACCGATAAAATTAAAGTACAAACAATGTACTTATTATAAGAGCGCCCTTCATAGGTAATATAATCACATACAACGAACAACATAATTAGGCTTAACGGCAAAAAAAAAGAGAACAATGACAGAGGTTTTTAGATAAAAAAAACATAATAACATAAGAGAGAAATTAAATATTTCTGAAAATGATTTTTCCCCATAAATCAGTGAAAAATATATATTCTCTGTACTTAGTTTATGACTATATTTTATTAAAAAACATACTTTTATTTCATCCCGTCAGGAAAGTACCACAGTACAGTATTCATATGCGGCCGGAAAATGCGATATTACGGTATCAGAGCCGGCAAAGTACCGGAAACCACCGGAAACTTATTACGAACCAATCACAAACTGTTATTATACCTTTTGACAGTTGTTTGACATATAAAAATCAACCGTAAATTAAAAAATAGTGTCAAATGTCAAATGACATAAGAAAATAACCAAGTGTCAAATTATACAAATATACTAATATACAAGAAATGACGGGATGAAATAAAATATCATTCGACACACGTCCGTAAGGTGTTGTTCCAGCCTCGTTTAGATATTCTAGACTCGGCTCCTGAAGTCGCCTCTTCCATAATATCTACTCGACTGTAACAAGTCACCTTCCGGACTTGTGACGAAAATTACTATTCTTTCACACTGTTGACATGATTCAAATTAAAAAAATCGGACCAAACCCGCGTTTTCACGAATAAATTATAAAATCGCATACATTCATATCTATTATCCTTCTCAAATGATTTCACTACAGATACATCCTAAAAGTTCACTTGGTTTCAATTGGTCAACAGTTTATTTAGCAATTATTATTATTTAAATACTGTATGTAGTTTATAATAATAATAATAATAAGAATAATAATAATAATAAAGGTCTTTATTAGATACAATAATTCGAGATTTTTGGTATTACATTCGAAATTGAAAATACCAATGACCTGAAAATTTCCAGATATAAAATTTGTTCTATTAAACGGAAAATATCAATTTTCGATATTTTCGTCTTATCCATTGCACCATCGCGTTATTTGTCTTAAGGATATTACTACCCGGCTTTTACCTAGTGAATGTTAGTAATTGTGGTTAAAAACTTGAAATTATTTTTTTAACTTCCAAAGTTAATGATAATTTATAAATATTAATAACACCATAACAACCTAAACCTCCGAGTGGCAATAATTCAATTAATTCGATCGCTAACGCGTAGCCCTCTCTTAGAGAGTGGCTAAACCCGTCAGTACGGAGTGGAGTGTGTGTTTGCTGGAAAACATTAAATGTATAGTATTGTCATCAACATTTCGGTCACCGCATACTTTCTTGCTAGGAATTTCCCAAAATATGAAAAAAATTGCTGTCAAAACAATATTAATGTGTGTAAAATACTTTAAAGAAGATCGTGATGTGGCGCATAATGACCTAAAATTGCTAGAAAAGAATTAAATGGGTTTTTATGTTTTTAACAAATTATTAAATTACAAGCTAATCTTAAATGTTAAAAAAATTCTTTTCATATTACGATCATCTCAGAACGGTTGTCTATTCATCGATTGCAAGTAAATAAAAAAAAAATTGTATTTTTCATAAAAGCTAGCAGAAACTTTAACTACATAACCTCCATCTAGCGGCATTTTTGAAGACGGCACCCTCTTAACCATTACTGTGCATTCCATCCAGCAAGTCTCAAACATGTAGTAATGACGATGTAAATTATCATCTACATTTCATGCTCGTATTGTTGTTTATAAATTGTTATTGTATAATGAAGAACATCGTAAATGCTCGCCCAGATAGCACAATATATTAAAAAAATATTTCTAGGTAATCTTTTCAGAATATTGGATTAATTTTAATGCTCTAAATATATAGGGTGTTTCGAAAATAGTGTGCAATACTTTACCAGCTGCTTCTATGAGAGAAATAGAAAAAAGTTCCTATGAATATTGATCGAAAAATGCTTCCTAAGGGAGACGTTGTTGCAGGCCTCTAAGGGTGGGCCTCTGAGAAAGGTTTTTATTGAACATGTCCAAAACATTCAAAGTTAATTATTGATAATTTACACAGCCGCTATTCCTTGTATGTGTAATAAAATGAAATAGACTTTTTGTATGTAATTTTCTCCTGTTTTTGACAGTAAAATATATAAAATTTTAGAGTTTTTTATGTAAACAAGTTACACTTGTTGAACATCGATAAAATCCATCGTTTTTTAATACAATCGATTTGAAAATATTAAAATATAACTAATTTAATTTGTAAAGTAAAAAAAATAAGTGTTTTTTAAATTTCACATTGTACGAGATGAATATTTGTCTCATAATTCGTCATGTGATAATAAAGAACATACTAATCTTTTTCTTGTTGTTGCTTGGAAAATTGAAAAATATTTTTTTAGGCATAACTCGAGCGAAACGGAGACATGAAAAAAAAATCACCCAAGTAATCTCTTTATAGTAAAAAAAATGAAACAAGTGAATTTGAATTTTAACGTAGTTTTACTAAAAGCTTTACTTCAAACAAATTTCCATTCCTTCCTTTCCTTTTTTGGGATTTATTACCACATTCCTTGAGATTCCTATCCAAAAAAATTCGATTTATCTAAAAAATATTCAGATTAACCAGTTTAAAACTGGGAAATAACCTCTACGCCTTTGGCGTAATGTCAGTGAATCAGTTAGAGGGTGTTTTTTGACAACTAATAAGAATTAAATTAATACAAAAATACTGCGCTGACGTTTCGGAAACTATATCCGTTTTCTTTTACAAAGTTTAGGCTTTAGATTTTTATGTAATGTGTAGAATAACACGGCATAAAATAAAAATTGTTTATATCATTTCCATAGATACTTACCATAGAAATGTTGAAAAATATACTAAATAATATTAATTTCATTGAGCTCTTCTCTCAAAATTTCCATTTCCTTGGACACACATTTTCGCTCGACGTCCTAAAGATTAAGATGCCCGTAAAATATTGATTCTATTTCTTCTTAATTCATTTTCGATTTGATTTATTCTTTGAAGTAGTTCTTTCGTGTATTAACTTCAGTCATTGAGTAAAAAATAATAAAGAGGCGCAACTGTCAAGGCTTAGAGATTTTAGCATTGTATATTTTTGCCAATAACTTCATGATTGTCATCAATTTTTAGTGCAACGGGAAGGTATTTGTAATGTGTCTGTATACCGCTTAAAATCGAAGACAAAGATGAAGCTATTGGTTAAAAAATACAACGTTAAAATCTCGAAACATTGACAGTTGCGCGTCTTAATTATTATTTTTTACTCAATGCTTCAGTGGCGTAAACTAAGCCCTTCTTATAACCCCAAAAGAAAAAATCCAATGAGTTTAGATCCGAAGAATGAGGTGTCAAACTATAGGACCATCTCGACCTATCCATCTGCCTGGAAAATTTTGATTCAACCAAGTTCGAAGTTCGAACATTGCGCCCAAAAAGAATAGGCGCACCGTGATGGAAAATGGAAACAATTTGAGCCACGCGGCAATTTTAATCGTAAAGCAATACATTTTATTTTTTTCTCCTTGGAATAATACATATGTGCGGAAAATGTGAAATTTGGTTAGGTGTTTTCGTAAATCGAAGAAGGTACTTCTATGCTGCGACTAATGGCTCCTTCTCCGATTTACAAAAACACCTAACAAAATTATACATTTTCCGCACGTACCCCATAAAATACATGTTACTCCAAGAAGAATAAAAAAAATCCATTCCTGTACGATTGAAATTGTCGCGTGGCTCGAATTGCTTCCATTTTTCATGACTGTGCGCCGTTATATTATCATATATTATTTTCAAACATGCACGCGGCAGGCGGTAGCTCGAGCGCTCTCACTTGTAAGCGATGTAATAAAAAACTAGTAAACGGAATAAAGTGTAAGAATTGTGTAAATCACTTTCATTCGAGCTGTGCTAAATTATGTGCAAATGTGAAATATTTTGAAGACAATACAATTATTTGTTGCGAAACTGTGGATGAAAATATTGACCATAACACAGCATTCTATGATGCTATGGAAGAAGTGGTAAATACAGACCCTAAAATTTTTACCTATATAATAAGACAAAAAGACATTATAATTAATGAACTTTATGATAAAATTACGTTATTGTACAAACAAATTGAATGAAACACCAAGATTATCGGATTGAACAAAAGGATGATACGGTAAAGAGTTCAAAAAATGTACCAAAGAAAGTCGTACAAAACAAGATGACTGAGTCACTAAAAACTGGTGTTAATAATGCGACAAAGCAAGATAAACAATGTGAATCTAATATAAAAGAAAAGCATGTTGCCGCTGAACTATTGAGGCTTGAGAGTGAACGCAAATGCAAAGATATTATTAATCTCACAAATGACCATTCTGAAATTAAAGAAAAGCATTCTTCATCATCTCAGACTATACAAAAAAATAGTAATGGGCAATGGAAGGAGGTTAATTATAAAAAAAGGCAGAAAAGACAAGTAATTGTGGGAAATAATACCGAGGCGAGTGTGAAAGGTGTTCCAAAGTTTGCAACTCTACACGTCTACAGGGTGGACTTAGAAACTACTCTTGACGATTTTAAAAATTTATTAAAACCCATTTTTCCTGAAGTCATATGTGAATCTATATCTCCTAAATATCCTGACTTGTATCTGTCATATAAAGTCACCATATATGAAGACAACTTCACTAAAGCGATGAATCCTAAGGTTTGGCCAGCTGGAGCCTGCGTAAGTAGGTTTTTTCATGTGCGGAAAAAGATAGCAACAGGAAAGTAATGTTTGATCCAGATTCTCTTCTTTTAAATGTTCAAAGTCTGAATTCTACAAAAATAAACTGTCTTGAAGTTGACAACAAAGATTTCAAAATTTTTTGTGCTTAACCGAAACGTGGGCAAATGAAGACTCAATTCAATCATTCCACTTCAGTGATTTTAAATTAGGTACTTATTATTGTAGAACTTCTCTAAAGGGAGGAGGAGTTGCCATTTTCTCAAAGGCTAATCTAAGTGTAAAAAAAATTAATCTCGATAAATACTGTGTTGAAAAACATATTGAAATTTGCTCCCTCTCTTATAAATCAAGTAAAACCAGACAGAATATGATAATTTTAACCTGTTACAGATCACCTAGTGGGGATCTAAATATATTTTTAGACAATTTTTGAGGTTTTAAACTTGCTTTTTATTCAAAATGTAAATATAATTGTAAATGGTGATTTTAATATAGACTCCTATAAAAATGTTAGGGATTTTAATAGGTTATGTGATGTGTTATCGTGTTTTAATCTTAAACCGGTCGTAGGGTGGCCTACCCGCGTGACAGATACCACTTCAACAATAATTGATCACATTTTCACTAACTTGACTGATAGTAACCTTTTAGTAGTAATTGACAACAATATATCAGATCACAGAACAGTATTATTTCAATATAATACGGAAATGCTTGCAAATCAAAAATCAACTTCATGCTATAGAAGAAGTTTCAGGATAATTCCATTTCAAATTTTCTGTTGGCTCTTAAACAAGAAACTTGGTATGAATTGTATAATTTACCTAATTTAGACGCTGCATATGATTACTTCCATAATTTATTCATGCATCACTTTAACGTATACTTTCCTGAACGTAAGTTCTATAAAACTAACAAATCCGATAAACAATGGGTTAATAATGAAGTTAAGATATCAAGTATCAAATTAAAAGACTTATTTAACCTGAAAAATGCTTACCCTATTTTAACCCCATTTTATTTAGAAGCAAAAATTAAGCATACTACTTTAATTAATCATACAAAAAAAAAATATTATCAAAATAAAATAAATACTTCCGCCAACCCAGGTAAAGCTGCCTGGAATATTATCTCAGAGTTGTCTAACAAGGATAAGAATTTAAAAAACATATGCATACAAAATAATGGTTTAATTACAGATGACCCAGTACTGGTAGCTTCTAGCTTTAATGACTTTTTCATCAATGCTCCTATTGAAATAATTAAGCAAATTCCTGCAACTACTCAAACTAATTACGATAATCATAATACAGATTGTTTCGTCCTTATTTTTATTGGTTATTTTTAATTATTTTTGTTTTAATATTAAATTCATACTTCTTTTTTTTATTCGCTAATATATTAGCAAGAATAAATATATTTTGTTAAATTTTGTTGTTTCGCGTTAATATACAGAGGTCACTAGCGAGTCGTCCTTTTCTGCGCGCTGGAAGAAGGTGGACACATTGACACGAGGATTCGTGTTCGAAACTTGGTAGTGATAACTTGTCGCAATATCGCATTAAAACTAAAATTCGCTGTAAATAATTAAACTATTAGTGCAAGTGCATTAGAGAGGCAGTGTATCTGACCAGAACAACTTGATCGTCCGATCATCCCAGCATCCAACAACTGCAAAGGTAAGACTGCTATATCTCTGTGTACCGCATTATAAATCGCTCTATAATCGAATGAAGTAAAATTACTACATTTTTTGGTCCTTCAGAGCCGATGTGCTGTTATAATCGTATATTTATTGTTGCTAATTATTAATTATTAAAATAATTCATATAATTTATATTTAACTTGATACATTTCACGATATAAAATCTTAAACTGATAAGATAAATAGATAAATTGCTGGTTTTTGCGCTCACTGGTTAAAAACCCGTCAGTATTTATTTTTCGCTTTAAACTCGCATTTAAATTTGTTACAATTTTATACACACTTAATTTGAGATTCAATTCAATTTAATACATAGGGTGTTATTTTATTGAGGTGGCATTGGACTGATATTTGTTTGTTTAATATAGTTTTAAAATTGAGTTTATCAACTAAACGAATTTAATAAAATTTTCATACAGTTTAATTCAATATTCTATCTAGTTCTTTGACCATTTGTTGTGTTGAAGGAGTGCAATAAGCTTTTCCTTTTGTATTAACTTTTAATTTGAAGGATAGTTATATTTCCATCTTTACCACTATTTAGCATTAACTTAGAAGTTTCAAATGGCAGCAAATAAAATTAAACAAACCAAAACTTTGCGCGAGATTTGGTTTAACCGTTTGCGAGAGTTGAATGAGGTTGCAGAAATGGCCCTTAACGATGTACCCTTTAGAAATATTTTTAAAATTCGTTACGCAGACATTGACAGTATTTTGGCTCAATTTGAAAGTAAACATTTCATGTTAGTTGAATATTTAGCCACCATTGATGATGCAGATTTGGAGCAGGAAGAGGCAGTACGTTCTGAATTCGATCGTACTTTTTATAAAATAAAGGGAATTTATCGTAGTTTATTTGAAGATGATATTGTACCTACTGTAAAACACAACAATGTGAAATTACCAAAAATTGATTTGCCCAAATTTGATGGCATCATAAAAAATTGGCCCTCATTTTTCGACTTATTCAAAGCGTTGATTCATGATAATATATCTTTATTCAAGTTCTGAAAAATTTCAATACCTTTTATCATGTTTATCAAAGGATCCACTAACTATTGTCAAGGCAATACCTTTAACCGCAGAAAATTATGCAATAGCATTTAAAACTGTAACAGATCGTTATCAAAATGTTAGATTACTGGCGAGTACCTATTGGCAAGAAATAATTGATGCTCCCAAACTGCATTCTGAGTCAGCACCGGCACTCAGAAAACTATTAAATTGTTTTTCGGAAAATTTGGAAGCTTTAAAAATTCTTAGCTTACCGGTTGAATCTTGGAGTTTTGTTTTATTTCATATTTTGATAAAGAAACTAGATAATGAAACAAATAAACGTTTCGAATTACAGACTGCCTCAACTGAGCTGCCATCTTATAAGATTTTGTTTGATTTTTTATTGAAACAGTGTACTGCCTTGGAATCGGTAGCTGTTTCTTCAGTTAAAGTTAAACCATATCAAAACAATAACTTTAAAAAATCATTTAATTCGCAAAATTCATTTTCGCCTCGTAGCACAAATCCTAATGAAAGTTCTTCGTGTTTTATTAATGCTACAAACAAATCGATTTCTCCATGTATACTTTGTCATAAACCTCACCCATTATATAGATGTTCATCTTTCGAAAGCCAGTCTCCTCAGCAGAGATACAAGTTTGCTAAAGAAAATAACCTGTGTTTAAATTGTTTATTGGTTGGACATCGTTCGTCAAGTTGTAAGTCCCAATCTACTTGTCGTGTTTGTCATTCGAGACATCATACTTTGCTGCATTTTACCACTGGTTCATCTGAGTCTACAACCTCTATGCCTAACTCATCTCCTGCCATGCCGACAGAACCTGAAACTACAATTTGCTCTGTCTCTAATATTCGCAACGATTCTCCTTCTACTTCGCAACCCGTTAATTCTTTAACCAATATTTTGCCTACTAATACAACCGTCCTTTTATCAACTGCTTTGATAGAAGTTATGGATAGTAGAGGAAATTTTCAAAAGATTCGCGCGTTGTTAGATAGTGCAAGTCAAGCCAGCTTCATTACTTCTAATTGTTGCAATCGTTTAGGCTTATCTCGTTCTCGATTATCACTGTCTATAAATGATTTAGGACAAATGTCATCTGAGGCCACTGCAGGAGTATCATGCACTGTTCGTTCTCGAGATCAAAGTTCGTCAAGTTTTACTATTGATGCAATAGTTTTACCCAAAATCTGTTCTCCAATGCCTACTGTACTTATTCCTAATTGTAATTGGCCCCATCTCTCTAAGGTTCGGTTAGCAGACCCTAATTTTAATATTCCCAGTAATATAGACATACTTCTTGGTGCAGATGTATTTCCTCTGATTATGCTTAATGGTCAAATACATGGTGAAAAACACCAACCGTATGCTTTTCATACAATTTTCGGTTGGGTTCTTATTGGCAAAATCTCGTGTCAGTCATCGACTTCGATAAATTCGTTCTGTATCTCGTTCACTTCAACCTTGGATAGTGTTTTGAAACAGTTTTGGGAACTTGAAGAGATACCTCAAATCCCCCTTCAGTCATCAGAGGATTTACGTTGTGAAAAATTATTTGTAGAAAATTATTTACGTGACTTAAATGGTCGCTATACCGTCACACTGCCTTTTAAAACAGGCGAACCTCTTTTCTTAGAAACTCGTTCAATTGCTCTTCGTCGAATTTTCTCCTTAGAAAATCGTTTACTTCGTAACCCAAATTTGTATGAGTCATATTCATCTTTCATGAAAGACTACTTGGAATCTGGTCACATGGAACATGTTTTATCACCTCCTCGCAATCCTAGCAAATGTTTTTACTTACCTCATCATTGCGTTATAAAACCCAGCAACCCTTCTAAACTTCGTGTGGTTTTTGACGCATCTTTATCACCTCCTGGTGGACAGTCACTTAATGACACGCTTTTAATTGGCCCTAAATTGCAAAGGGATCTTTCTACAATCTTATTACACTTTCGTCTACATCGCTTTGTTTTTACTGCTGACGTATGTCAAATGTACCGTCAAATTCTAATCAAAACTGACCAACTGGATTATCAACGAATCCTTTGGCGGTTTTCTCCTATGGAATCTATTCAAGAGTTTCGCTTAACAACTGTCACCTTTGGTGTATCTTCGGCACCATTTCTGGCTATTCATACTCTATTGCAATTAGCTAAGGATGAGGAAGCTCACTTTCCCCGAGCTGCGGCAACATTAAATTCCGATTTGTACGTCGATGATGTAGTCACTGGCTGCAACACTCTGGATGAAGCGCTATCTTTACAAAAGGATATAATTTGTCTTCTTAAGAAAGGAGTTATTGGCGATCAAATTTTGACATACGAGGTGCTATATACAGTTGTTGTACAAATCGAGGCATTATTAAATTCGCGTCCGTTGTCAGAATTAATTCCCGATCCAAATGATCTGAATGCTTTAACGCCAGGACATTTTTTGACATTGGAGCCACTTACTGTCTTGCCTGATCCGGATTTGTCTCATTTAAAATTAAATAATTTGAATAGGTGGCAACTTTTGCAGAGGCTCCATCAAGACTTCTGGAAAAGATGGCACTCTGAATATTTAAACACACTGTTTCAGCGCAACAAGTGGTCTAAAATTCAACCTCAAATAACTATCGGTAAATTAGTATTGATAAAAGATGACCTACAACCACCCCTACGATGGCGTTTAGGCCGTATTATCAAAACCCATCTTGGTACCGATGGGATCTGCAGAGTAGTAACTCTCCGAATGGCCCACGGAACTTTCCAACGGCCAGTAGTTAAGTTATGTCCATTGCCCTGTCAACAAAATACTCCTTTTTTGTTGTATTTTGGTGGGCGGAATGTTTCGTCCTTAATTTTATTGGTTATTTTTAATTATTTTTGTTTTAATATTAAATTCATACTTCTTTTTTTTATTCGCTAATATATTAGCAAGAATAAATATATTTTGTTAAATTTTGTTGTTTCGCGTTAATATACAGAGGTCACTAGCGAGTCGTCCTTTTCTGCGCGCTGGAAGAAGGTAGACACATTGACACGAGGATTCGTGTTCGAAACTTGGTAGTGATAACTTGTCGCAATATCGCATTAAAACTAAAATTCGCTGTAAATAATTAAACTATTAGTGCAAGTGCATTAGAGAGGCAGTGTATCTGGCCAGAACAACTTGATCGTCCGATCATCCCAGCATCCAACAACTGCAAAGGTAAGACTGCTATATCTCTGTGTACCGCATTATAAATCGCTCTATAATCGAACGAAGTAAAATTACTACACAGATATTAATTTTAATCAACACACTATATTTCTAGAACCTTTTCTATGTGAGGAACTATTAAATTTATTAAATGATAAATTAAAAAATAAACAATCTTCTGGTCCGGATGAAATTCCAACGGTTTTAATAAAAAAAGCTTTATCTATAGTTGTAAAACCTTTAACCTATCTTGTCAACTTATCATTTCAAACGGGTACATTCCCAAAATGTCTAAAACTGGGAAAAGTGGTGCCTGTGCACAAGAAAAATGATACAAATATTATGGATAATTATAGACCTATTACGGTACCTTCTGGGTTTTCTAAGGTTTTCGAGTACAGTTATTTGAATCGATTGTTAAATTTTCTAGATAACCATAAAGTCCTCACGGATAGTCAACATGGGTTTCGCTCATCTAAGTCGACGGGTACAGCTCTACATTCCTTTTATAAAAAAGTCATTGATTTTATAGAGGCTGGCGAGTGTCCTGTTGGGATTTTTTGCGATCTCAGCAGGGCATTTGACTGCGTTAACCATGATTTACTTCTCAGTAAATTGTATAATTATGGCATTAGAGGAGTCCCCCTTGACTGGATTCGATCATTTCTAAATAAAAGGATTCAATATGTAAATGTGATGTTTTGCAATAAAGGCTCTATAAGCAGGGTTAATTCAGAGTGTAGCGAGGTCAGTATCGGGGTACCACAGGGCTCAATTTTGGGTCCTGTGCTATTTCTTTTATACACTAATGAACTTGATACCTTAACTTCCGAGGCTTCGTTTATCATGTATGCAGACGATAAATCGCTTGTTTTGTCAGACAAATCTGATGTTATATTAGAATCTACTAGCAATAGTGTATTAAACTCTTTAAATGATTGGTATTCTTTTAATACATTACACTTAAATATCCAAAAAACACAATTTATGAGGTTCCATAATAGACAGAAACTATGTTCGGAGTTAAGTTTGAATATTAAAGACACACCACTTACGCAGTCTAGTGTCGTTCGATTTTTGGGTTTAGACATAGACGACTGTTTGAATTGGAAGGATCATTGCAACTACCTCATATCTAAATTAAATTCCATATATTATTTATTCACCAATTTAAGAAGCGTCCTGTGTAAGGATCAATTAGTAAATCTATACCACGCCCAAGTTGCATCCAGGTTAAGATATGGTGTCTGTTTTTGGGGTAATTCCACCTTATCACCGAATGTATTTATTGCTCAAAAAAGAATTTTAAGATGTATAGAAGGAGTTCCTAGTACTGTGTCGTGTAAGGAGCTTTTTAAAAAATATAAGATTTTAACACTGGTAGGTTTATTTATATATGAATTATGCGTGCATGTGTTTGTCAACAGGAATTGTTTTAAAACCAATGAATCAGTTCATTCTGTTAATGTAAGGAACAAGGAAAAATTTTGCATACCTTTCTGTAAATATAAGATATCCTCAGACTCTCCAAGCTGTGTTGGTCTTAAGATATTTAACCATCTTCCTGAGGACTTAAAGCAGGCTAAGCCTCTACATCGTTTTAAATCAAGACTTAAAGACTGGTTAATAGCCAAATGTTTTTATTCTCTCAGTGAATTTTTTGTACCTTAGTCATTAAGTAAATTGTGACGATTCCTATACATACTGTATTGTCTTAAAGGAAAATAAATGTTTATTATTATTATTATTATATTGAAAATGCATATTTTGTCGAACCTCGTCTCAAACATTCAACGGTAATACACCGATAAGGTCATGTTGGAAGTACTCTTCTGCATTAAGACGATTGGGGAATACTGTTGGGGCGTTGATCCTCAATGAGTCCTGCTCATAAATTCCAGGAAAATTTGTTGGAAATTTGTGTGCCGAACAACTCGGGGATTTTCAGATCATAGCATCCATTGACAAAATTGGAGTCGTGGTAAAAAAATTGCCTCTGTTTAATGTTGCACGCGTTTAAAATGGTGTAAGTATATTGCACTACCGTTATTTTTCCTATCTGAAAATATTAATTTTAAAATAATTAATTATCTAGGTAAGTGCATAGGTACAGGATATCCAACGAAAATAACCATCCCTAATAACTTGGACTGGACTGGAACAGCAAACACCATCATCAGCACCTGACATTTTCAACGTGGAAAATATAATTGATGCACCTAATTTTATTAAAGGTGCTCCCTATTGCTTTAATCATATTAATTTTAAATCTATGTGTAGTTTAATAAACTGTAATAAACTTTATAATTGGCTATATTTATCTTTAACAAAATGAAAATTCTGCAAAATATAGATCTGTTCTCATTTCAATCACCTACCCCCGTATGAAATATAAGAGTATACCTACATTGTATCATACTGTTTAAGCTTAGTTATACAGTGGAAGGTGTTAAATTGTAAATTAGAAGCATGACCCACTCTGTCTATATAACAATCGAGTTTTACGGTGAAAAATGGTAATTTTATTAAAGAAGAGTTTCTTAATATGTATAACCTTGAATGTATTGAAGACACATTTAATCTAAAAGATATGAATTGTTCAATGAGGAGTGTGAACCAACATCAGCCATAAGTAGTATCAAACTATGCGCTCCCGTGAAATCTATAAAAAATATAGCATATAATTTGAGTTTTATTAAAAAAAATCATACTTACAGGGCTGCATGGTTCTAAGTACATATGTAAAACTTTCAAAAAACCCCTACATTATTTTTAGTTGTCAAATATTTCAAAGTGTTCCCAAGAAAATCGCTCAGAATTATGATACATTAGGCCGTTCCACTTGAAAATCGTCATTTATAAATCAAACAAGTCCATAATATTCAATTAAACACTTAAAATTGATTTCCTGAAAAATTAACTAAAATGTACTTAGAACCCTGTGGAACTCATGCGACGATTTACCACATTTGACTGTAATAAATAACCAACATGCTAAATATTACTAGACTACGTATTGCAAATAATACTTATTAAAGATAAGATACAGATAAATTTATTCATCCGAGAAAGATAATTAGATACTCATAAAAATTGCAACTTATCAGTACGGAAGCTAGGAAAGAACTCTTCGAAAACGTGGTCAGAGCCGAGAACGTTTCAGTCCCGTCGACGCACGCATAACATGGCTAGATTTGATTTTGTCCGGGTAGCAACCCGTTGTAACCGTAATTTATCAAATTATCGTTACAATGGGATACTACAAAATAGTTTATACATATATCCACCATATAATTCCAGAGAAGTATTTGCATGTTTTGATGATGATGGATTGAAGAATGATAGTTGGCCTTCAAAATGGGTTAGGATGACTGCATATACGGCTAATAATGTGCCTACTTTAATAACATCCTTTCCAAATGGTACCATTCAATATAAGTTAAAAATACGATTTCAAGATAATACTATTGGCGATATGGACTGGGAAAAATTGGATTACACATATACCGCCCCTACTCCTCCACTTAAACCAACTGCTATTGTCCCAGAAGTTTGTGAGTAGATATACTAGGTTCATTCTGTCCCACTTTCAAGGCCACGCACTTCGATGGCTCTCGATGGCGTCTTAGACCACCCTGAGTATAGAAAGAGGTGGAGGGCTTCTGGAGACGGCGGCGTTCTTCAGCTAATGCATCAGACCTAACGCAAGAGGTTCAATGCTCTAACGCATCCTGCATCCTGCACCCTGGCCCTGAAGGAACAGTTCAATGACCAGAAGGTTTTTTTAGTTTCTAAGTTGGTACTCCTGAGCAAAGAGTATTGTATATGAAGAGAGCATAGGCGTACCTGCTTTAAAAGGGGGTATAATTATATTAATTTTACTAGGGTACGCCTATGGCAGAAAAAAAAAATCAATGACGCTATTTAGGTATTCTGAGATACGTGTCTTTTAAGTAAACAAACCCGACTTCCGAGAATGTTAATATAAACATTGCCTTCACTCAGTTTGAATGCGTCATTTATTATCAGCTAATATATTTAGGTTAATTAAATTTAAAAATAAATGCTTTTTAGTTAGAATTCGATTTGAACTTGAAATTTTAGAGCGATAAAATAATGCACACATAGAATAATACATTATTATTTTAAGTTATTTAATGAAGTCTTTCGTTTCTAAGCCAAATGAAATTAAGACGTATTTATTACACACAGAACTAGGTCAGTATATTGCCAATGAATCAATTGAAGCTACATGACATTGAATTTATCGCTGACTAAAACGATACGTGCTTTATACCAAATTACGTTATAGAATCCACTTTACACCGTGCGCCAAATAAAGATTTTATTTTCTTATTAATTAATAATTTAAGTTACACTCTTTAGCTAATTTTGACTGTGGAAATAAAACAATTGATATAACAATAAGCGGATATATTAATTTTTAAAAACAGAGTTTTTTAAAAATTCTATTTTTTATGCGCCCAACAAATTACTGTCTGCCGAACTGTGGGTTCTTCTTCTATGAAGTCATCCAGGTTGGCGACATCCCCATCGCAAGCATCACTATGAATAATGACTACTGTGGAGGCCTCCTCTTCTTCGAGGGAGGGAACCTGAGGTGGAGGCTCCATGAACGAACTTAGCGGAATCAGCTTCGGAGGTCGTGGTTCGAAATCGCTGCAACAATAAGAAATACATATAAGTATATATTATTACTTAGCGGAGAAAAAAAGCAGGAAAAATGAACGCTATTTAAAAACTTACGTTATTCTTAAAGCAGTATCTTCGGACATGCAGAATAAATCTGGTGACTGGCTGGGGGAGTAGATATTTGTAACGCTGTAACAATAAGAAATAAATATAAGTATATATTATTACTTAAAGAGAAAAAAGAAGCATGAAAACGCTATTATTTTAAACTTACGTCAGTCTTAAATCTGGTACACTAGTAGAAGAAGAGAAATGAGCGTCTTCTGATGTACGAAATAAATTTGGTGACGGAAATCGATGGGGGTAGACATTTGTATCACTGTAACAATAAAAAAATATAAGTATATATTATTACTTAGAGAAAAAAAAGCAGCAGGAAAAATTAACGTTATTATTTTTTACTTACGGCATTCTTAAATCTGGCAAGCTAGACCAATCAAGCTCAACTTCTGATGGTGACATGCTGAAGAAATCGGAGGACGTAGACGAAGTAGATGGACTTGGTGGTAAATCGACAACATCATTTAAGCTCAATTCGCTAAACACGATAAAAAAATATATTGTAAGTACAGAAATGCAAAAAAGAACAAATATCAACTTACTTTTCAAATAGATATTCCTCCAGGTTCCTAGGTGGAGTATATCGATTAATTAAAGAACTTAGGCGGTAAAACTCTTCGCTCGACATTTTAAACTTAGGTACGTGCGCACATACAGTAACAATGATGAAACAAAACTGAATGAACTACGATTAGAAAACCGTTAAAGAAACGGTGTGTGGGGAGAGAGACATTATGCCGAATAAGCTAAAATAAAAGTTTCTATAACGAAATCGCAATATCTCAGAGACCCAAAACAAAATACGAAACACGTGGCAAATAAATGATTTAATTCAGGGCCAACCGAACCATGAGAAAAAATTTTAAATGCGCATTTAGCAAAAACGGCAGTAGGCGATATTCCGGGAATTTAGTTCGAGTGTAATTAAATTTTGGTTTAATATAAACAATTTAAGTCATTTATCTTAATGCATGTCAATATTAAACAAATCAGCGCCTTTATGCTTTAAATGCCGACCCATGGGAAATAAGTAATTAACACGTATTTTTCTTAGAAAAAAAGCGTGACGTAAGCCCCGCAGCTGCAATTGTAGAACAAAGCCCCTCGTATGATGGGTAGAGTACATCACGCGCGTTCAACCTTCTATGCATTCAACGTCCTATGCGCTCAACGTACTATGCCTTCAACGTGTTACCTGTTCAACCTCAAGTCAACCCGAGCTCGGGGGTGTGGCGTGCTGAGAAAGCCGGCAATAAATTCACCTTGCCTTGCACTTGAACCACAGAATTATTTCTTCTGTACTGAAACTATTCAGAGAATCTCGTAACCATAGATAAAATATTCTCGTAACGTGAAGAGAGGAGTTATCCGTGTCGAAACAAAACAATAGCACGTTTTATATATTCTGTGAATGGCACAGTTAAAATAGAGTTTTTTGAAAAAATGGTTTGTTGTTCGGCATCAAATTGTAGCCATAAGTCGAACAAAAGGATTTAGACTTTTTAGATTGCCTGTCCGAAGAAAGGCTATTTAGGTGCAAAATTGCATATGTGACAATTATTGGTCTCAACTAGCGTCTAGCAGGTTATGGGCTATTGTGAAGTAAGTACAAAATTTATTCCCTTTCTATTTTTAAAAAACAATAAATAGCTCATTATTTAAGTATAATATAATATTACAATCGCAGATTAGGTAGTGCAATGTTTTTTATATGATTAAACTACCATCGTTTAAGGTTATGTTTACCTTTAGTTCAACTTTAGTTAGGCTGATTTAAATGCATATTAAAACCCAATTAATGGATTTATTAGCGTAGTTATAACAAAGAATTTTGCAAATATGTGTGGTGCTTTCGTGTTGCTGTCGCTTTCTTGTTTATAAATTACTAGTATTTTTTAGACTGAGGACAAGAGTTCAACAGCAGCCTCACATGAAACTGACAGAATTCGAATTGCTGAAATACCTGTTGATGCTTCATCTGAAGTCTGGAATCAACGAGATATAATTCGTTAACTTGAAAGTAAAGTTGCTTCATCAAAGATGAAACTTGAAGAAACGAATGTACTGTGCTAGGAATTTTTAACTAACAAGTTTCGGCAATGGGCTATAAATTACGATTTAGTTTAGGAATCTATGATTATAATTACTTACAGTCGACTGGGTACCCTATTCCATCATATAGTACTCTACTAAAGCGCCTTCAACATTTAAAAATATCTTTTGGAATAGGTATTTGAAAATTCTTTGGAGCCATTAAAATTTAAAATTGGGACATTTGAAGATCAAGACCGGAAATGCGTACTTTGCATTGACGAAATGAAAGTGTCTGGAAATATTGATTTCGACAAAACAAAAGGCAACAAAAAATTTTCAGGTAAAGTGAAAATGGGGTCCATAAACAAAATACTGTACCTAGCTAACCGTATTACTGTCAACTTGCTGCGAGGTATCAAACATCTCTGGAAGCAAATTATTTCTAGTGAAGTAACCGCAGCATGAACAGCAGGTGAGCCAATGAGAGAATTCGTTGAGAGGCGTATAAATTTTGAAGAACGTTTTGGATGGATGTTCTAGCTGTCTCTTCCGACATGGGCAGCAATAACCGAGCATTTTGATCACAGCTGTGAATAAGTATAACGAGGAATGCAGAAAGTAGGAATTATTATTCTTATGTAAATTTAAAAAGTGCTCTATTGCGAACAGGACTCCATTTACCTATTACTTTAGTTGCAAGTGAGGACTTACCAAGCGATTTTGAACATGGCAGCCATGTTTATAAGTTGGAACCGTCGAAAGAACAAGAACTATGATCATTACGTTATTTAAAGAGAGAGGATACCTATAATGCCAAGCCGCTTTCAGAAAATGAATGTTGGTGCTGCTGTAAGTTTTTTTTTCAGTAAAAATTGCTGCTGCACTAGAATTGGCCGAGCAATTAAAAATGTTACCTTCGGCAGCTTTAACAACAGCATTCTTTTGTCGGCGCCGCATTGACAGGTGGTTTTCTATTTATGCATCAAAAATTGCCAAAGCAGGTACAGTATTTATCCTCACTGTTTAATTAAATTATTTAATTTTTTGTATTTTTCAGGTATAACGTGTCGAAATAAAATGGAAAAATTTGAATTCCTGGCACAATTTGTCAAAATTATCCAGAACATTAAAATAGGAAATGGATGGAAGCCATTGAATACTGATATGATATTATCGACATTGTCACTTTGCAATATCACTGAAATGCTGATTGAAAATAAATACAAATTTGTAACACATTTACACAAGATGCCTTGGAGAATGTGTTCTCACAAATACGAAGAAAAGCTGGATCACACCCCTCTGCACTACAATGTTTAAGGGCTCTGAAGCAATCTTCCTATTTAAATGGCAGTGATACATTTTTATTGGAACACTTTTTTTTTTTTCGGGGTTTTTTTTTGGCTTTGGTATGTTACCATTAGCACAGTGCCATGTATTTTTTAATATTTATTTGAGACAACGGCACGCGGTCTTCCCGAGTGGTGTGACCCCATCTCGGTACTAATCGCGCCCAACGCTGCTTTACCTCGGTGATCGGCCGAGAGTCGTTTCACTAACGTGGTTAGCCGTTATTGGAACACTTTGAAGTTAAAAAGCTCTGAACCTTCTTCATCAACAATGTATACCTACATCGAACTTGTCACATAATTATGACAGTGTTTCCAAGCCGTCTTATTTGGGTATGATATTTAAAACATTGAAGTTATTTTTTAACAATATGTTGTATTTTAGTTCAACACATTATTTTCGTTTAACTACTGAAGACCAAAATGATTGTGTGCTCCTGATTGTGAATGTGATGACCTGCCGGCGAGCCTGCCTGCCATTTCTTTGGAAGAATCTTTTTTAAGTATAATTCTTAGCACACTTTTAATTTTTATTTATACATTTTTATATATTTTTTTCCAGAATCAAATATTATCAGGGACGATCATCCGATTGTCTGTCTTTCAGAAGTTCCTCAAACTAGTTTGGAGGAAAATGTTACTGATTTGCCACATATTCGTTTTACTACTGTAACACACAACAATGTCCATTCTCTACTAACATAATAATATAATTTGAACCACTTGTTCAATATAGCGGGCACTGCGGGCAGTACTACCAATGCAGTATCGAAACACAAGTTTTGTCATGATTATTGCAAACAATACTTAAATTGCAATAGTGGAGAAAATTCACCATATAGCACTTTCATGTATAATTTAGATATGGGTGGTTTAAAAAAAAAAAAATCAAGTGGTGGAGCAGTTAATTTATAATTGTGAAATACTTTTAAGGAAAGTGTATATTTTGTGTAAAGGTAATTCTGAAATAATAAAACAAATTGTTAATGTCACTGTCACACTGTCGATATTCCTACATGTTGCAATTTAAAACAGAAAATTGTTATATTTTTTTTACCGTTAAGATAATTTTCTGTGGTAGAGTTTCATAGGAATAATAAAAGAAAATTCCAGTCCTATTGAACCGCAACAACTAAAAAACTAGAAATAGCTTAGATATGTATTAATTAGTAAAAAAAAAAACAGTGTATAAGGTATGTATAAATTGCCATTAACGAAAATAAGTATTATATTTACATTTTGTGTTAATAAATAAAAGTTTATATTATTATTGTTTTTTTCACATAATTTTCTGTAGAATTCTCGTAGTAATATGCTAATATTCATTACTTTATATTTTCAGTAAACCCATTTTAAAACTCATCAAAAATTGCTAAAAAAACATGCTAATGGTCATTCAATTTATATTTGATTTTCCATTTTCTGGGGGTAGGTTTGAATCTTTGATTTAGCGACAAATACGAGATAGGTACCAGTTTTCCATAAAACATCGATTTATATGATGTCGTTCATAATAATAGTTGAAATTTATCTCAATAAAAAATCCCATATATTATAAGATTAAAATGTAGCTGATTTTTTAAATTAAAAATTTTCAAAAAGAACATAAGCTTGTCTACCTTTCAAATCCCGTGTTCATTTGTTGCTTTGTCGGTATGTGTGTGAAAAATACCATAGGCAAAGGTAGGATATATTAAATTTAGATGTAATAGTCATACTTATTAGGTTTATTTGTTTTCAACAAAAGTAGCCCAACAGAGTTACAAAAATCCCAATTATTACAGGGTTACGCATACTAATTTTTGCGTACACATACTACTCACAACACAACATCCTAACGGTCCGATTATTATTTCGAGTAGGTATACAGATTCTGTTTCACGAATCGAGTCGAACCGGCCGTTTGTCGAAACCATCAACAGAGGAGTGAAAATTAATTATTATTATTATGAATATTCAAACTGCCCAATCTATTACCTTTTTTTCAAATTTCTATTATCAAAAAAAATCCAGAATTGCTAACGGAATTAGATTATTTAACATTTTTTACTCGCTCAATAACCAGTAATCATTGTTATTTGTAATCTACCACTAGTAGATAATCGGTATTTCTATATTCGTAATTCATCGCCCTTATACCTATATCCAATAATTATTCTCCGATTATTTTTAATTTGAATTACGAAACTTCATTATTTGCCAGGTTATTTTAGTAATCGGATAACAGGTTATTTTTAATTCGAATTAGCCCAGCAACGGCAGATCGAATTCATTCTCGTATCGATCACGACTCGATCGATGTGGACCGGGGTTCTCAGATTGGGCGATAAATCGCCAAATGGGCGATTGTTTTTTCAATTTTGTCATGAAATAATCCACTTGGCGCTTGTGTATAATATGGGCGATTTTTTACATAATTTGTCGCCAAAATGGGCGTTCGTAGAGCATTTCCAATAATGGCTGCATTTTCTGTTTTAACGTAATCAGCGGTTTTTCATTCTGTAGTTTTCTAAATCTGTGATCAAGTTGAACGAAATTTAACTCTTCCACGCCATCTAGCCGTAAATCTGCAAGGTGCTTAATTCATATAATTACTACAGGAGTTGCATTGTTTCCAGCCGATTTCGCTTTATGCTTGTTGATTGGGCCAATAAGGTGATGGTATTTACGCGGTTTAAATTTTATATTCTCAACGATTATAGATCGTTCTTGATTCAGTTGCATTGTTTCCCGCCGATTTCGCTTTATGCGTTGATTGAGCAAATAAGGTGACGGTATTTACGCGGTTTAAATTTTATATTCTGAGTTGCATTGTTTCCCGCCGATTTCGCTTTATGCTTGTTGATTGGGCCAATAAGGTGACGGTATTTACGCGGTTTAAATCAGCAAAATTAGGAAACGGACACTTTTCGTTATGTATTATTTATTCTGTAGTAATTTTCAATCTCGAGATTCCGATATTTTGAGCTTTGGTGAACTCCAATTATAATTTTAGAAATATACGTATTATAAAACAGACAATAAATGACAAACAGATAGTATATTATGTCATAGAATATCATAAAATAATAGCGAGAATAAATAAAAACTTTCGTAATATAATAGTTATTTATATTATAAGTGCCATGAGGTATTTTATAGCACGCGTCTGATGTTTACAAAACGAACCAAAGGTGAGTTTTGTAAACAGACGAGTGCTATAAAATACAGATATGGCACGCGCGTATAATATACAAAATTTTATCTACGCTCGACTTTAAATTTTTTTATACAAAAAAAACTACCAATTAATTAATATTATTTATTGTCAACACCACACAATATTTATCAAGTAAGTAATAACTAAGTTAATAACAAATGGTGTGTTTGGTGACCCAGTCCAGAACGTCCCATACTAAAAGTTACAACTTCCCACTGTAGTTTTAAAATAAATATCACTTTGACAACAACTATCAAACGTAAAAATCCCGAGTGTACAGGGTTATCCAACGAAAAGGCCCACCCTTATATTTTCTTTATTTTTCGAGTTAGGAAAAATGTTTCAAATAAAAGTTGTAGTGAATCAAATGAACTCATTTAAAACCCCTGCAAAGAATATACAGGGTGTTCCATAAAAGCGGGACAAACCTAACTTACATTTTTTAAATGGAACACCCTATATTTTTTTACATTTTTTCAAATCTGTGTTTTTTCGTGATTTCAAACATATATATATATTATATATATGTTGTATCTTATCTTTTAATGCTGATTCAAATAAAAAATGGGTAAATGATACGGTTAAAACATCAAGTGAAAATTTAAAATCGCTTTATTTTCTTAAACGTGATTATTCCGAGTTTTGTAATATTTATAATGAGGCTGAAAAGAAACATAAATTTCTTTTACATGAGACAAAGAGAAAATATTACCAAAAGAAAATATTTTCTTCAGATAATCCAACAAAAGCTGCCTGGAATACTATATCTAACCTTTCGAATAAAACGAGAATTCATACTAATTTTTGTATTAAAAATAACAATACATTAATTCAAAATCCTCATGAAATAGCTAATCTATTTAACAACCATTTTATAAATGAACCTCTAAAAGTAATTACAAATATCAGTTATAACAATGCATATAATTGCAATAATACCATTTTCAGTACTATGTCCTATCCAACCATTTTCTTAAAACCTTTTGTTGAAGATGAAGTTCATAATATCTTGAAAAATAAGTTAAAAAATAAGTGGTCTGCTGGCCCGGATGATATTCCATTAAAGGTATTAAAAGAAGTAGGTATCAGCATTATAAAGCCTTTAGTTTTTCTAATAAATCTATCTTTCACAAATGGTTCCTTTCCCACTAAACTTAAACTAGGTAAAGTAACTCCTGTTCATAAAAAAGGTGATCTGTCATCTATAGATAACTATAGACCAATTACAGTACCTTCTTCATTTTCCAAAATTTTTGAGTATGCCTTCTTGGATAGACTAATACATTTCTTGGATAATCAGAAAATTATAACAAAAAATCAACACGGGTTCCAGTCTGGAAAATCAACCAGCACTGCAATTCACTCGTTTTATGAAGCAGTGCTAGAGGCAATTGAGGCAGGCGAATGCCCTGCTGGGATTTTTTGCGATCTCAGTAGGGCATTTGATTGTGTCAATCATGATATTTTAAATGGAAAATTATCCTTATATGGGCTGAGAGGATTGTCACTAAACTGGGTAACCTCATTCTTAAATAACCGTAGTCAGTATGTTAATATCAAGTATAAGGAACAGTCAAGCACTCATGATATTAACTCTGATCATCTAAATATCAACATGGGAGTACCACAGGGCTCTGTTTTGGGTCCTGTGTTATTTTTATTATACATTAATGATATTAACAATATTGCATCAAATATTCATTTTACTATTTATGCCGATGATACTTCTCTTTTAATCTCAGACAAATCTCAAAATATTTTAGAAACAAAATGTAATGATCTCCCTCAAAAACTGAATACTTGGTTTATTAATAACAATTTATATTTTAATGCACAAAAAACCCACTCGCTTATATTTCACAGTCGTCAAAAAGTAATAAGAAATTTGGATTTAAATATTGACAATACTCCCGTAAATAATGAGGTACAAGCAAAATTTTTGGGAATTGAATTTGATAATAATTTAACGTGGAAGAGCCATTGCTCAAATCTCTGTAATAAATTAAACTCAATTTGTTATTTGTTTCGAAATCTACAGAATGTGCTTACAACACAGCAACTTTTAAACTTATATTATGCTCAGGTTGGCAGTAGATTAACATATGGCATTTGTTTCTGGGGCGAATCAGTCAAGTTCTCTGATGTGTTTATATGTCAAAAAAAGATCTTAAGAGTAATTGCCAATGCACCTAGTACATTTTCCTGTAGATATATTTTTAAAATGTATAGTATTTTAACCTTGCCTGGCCTTTTTATATTTGAATTGTGCATTTATATTTTTAAAAATAAAGCCAAATTTGCTACTAATAATGAAATTCACCAGATCAATACAAGACAAAAAAATGATTTTTATGTTCCATTCATGAGATTAAATCTTACCAAAAATTCACCAAATTGTTTAGGTCTTAAAATATTTAATAAACTTCCAAATAATATAAAAGAGTGCACAACTTTGGATCTCTTTAAAAAATTACTCAGGTTACGTTTAATAGAAATATGTCCTTACTCTTTAACTGAATATTTTAATTTTTATTCTTCCAAATTTGACTCACTTGTAATTTGTTGAAGTTATAAGTAACACAATTTGATAATTTTATTATGTATGTCTTTTTATTTTTTATTACATGATATTCTATACGTATTATGTATCTTACCTTACTTTTTTAAGTATTTATTTGACTTTTCCTATACAATGTAAAATTGTCGTTTGGAATAAATGTGTTTATTATTATTATTATTATTATTACTGTTTTTTATTTATTGCAAATTTCGTGAACAATATTATTTATACCACCAACATCTGCATGCGTATCAATCAGGTTAGCCATGGATGAAGAACAATTAATTTGACACTTAAGCCTTACAGAATAATTGAATAAATTCAAAAAGCAAACTTTTCATCCATGGCTAACCTGATTGATACGCATGCAGATGCTGGTGGTATAAATAATATTGTTCACGAAATTTGCAATAAATAAAAAACAGTAAAAGATAAGATACAACATATGTATATATATATATATATATATATATATATATATATATATATATATATATATATATATATATATGTTTGAAATCACGAAAAAACACAGATTTGAAAAAATGTAAAAAAATATAGGATGTTCTATTTAAAAAATTTAAGTTAGGCTTGTCCCGCTTTTATGGAACACCCTGTATATTCTTTGCAGGGGTTTTAAATGAGTTCATTTGATTCACTACAACTTTTACTTGAAACATTTTTTCCTAACTCGAAAAATAAAGAAAATATAAGGGTGGGCCTTTTCGTTGGATAACCCTGTACATGTTTGTACACCGAACAAAATAGTTTTTAAAGTTCTAGCAATTCGAGTTCAGTTTATATAATTCGCTGACTTTAGTCCAGGACGTTCTGAACTGGGTCACCAAACACAGCTAATAGCTGTTAGTTGACATCTCCTTAGTAACGGGTGTTTTGATTAATATGAAAGAATTATTCTTCATATATGTAATATTTCAGGAATATTTTACTAATATTAGGAGAATAAATTCTTAGAGTATTTTAATAATTTTTTTTATTTTGTTACCAAGAAAAGATGAAACATTAGTACCTACTAATTAAAAATTTTAATAGGTAAAATAGTAAAAATCACTATTTACGTCAAAAGCAAGTCCTTTTCGGCCTTTTATTGTCTTAAAAGACATAATAAAATAACTCTTTTCTTTACCAGAGCTTATTTTAGCAAAATTCTAACTAACGTCCATTTCTCGTGCTCTACAAATGAACTTGCTTCTGTGGCGCTATCTGGTAAGTAACACAGTTCGCGAATGAAACGAATATGTTCCTTCTTTGATATAAACATTTGATATAAAAATATACCCCCGGGGCGGGCGGGTGCAGTATATCTGGGAAGGGACAAGTCATTTTAAATTTTTGGCGGGCGGGTGCACTATATCTGAGAAGTGACAATTCATTTTAAATTTTTCTATATACAAACTAAATTATTTTGACCAAATCACGCCACTCTAGATGCAGCATTTTTTTTAAATAAAATTAATAAAGTAGATTAAAATCGACAAAAATTTGACGATATATGAATAGAATCTCATAACTGAATCGTAATATGCAAAAATATACAGGATGTTTCATTTATTATTCAACAGTTGATACCATTTTTTGGTAAACAAGTAGTTAAAAGGGATATAAGTGTACGAAATGTACAAAATTAATTTTGTGTTAAATATACAAATACATAATTGGCCGGCCAGGGAGTAGAGAACCATGAGGCGATTTGTTTGAAAACCTGATTTTTTATTGTTCTACTAAATTATACTTAGTTTTATCAAACATTGTCATTGGCGTCGATAACAATTTCCTAACTTATAGTTTTCTAGAAAAGCGCAAAAGTACTTATTACCGTTCTTGAAAATGACAAACTTTCTTGCTGTACCACATTGTACCATGAGCGTAGCGAGTGGTCCAACTCATCGTGTGCAAAAAACACGCAGTTTTGCATCGTGTTTTATACAATATTTTTTGCAATTTAGTTGTTACGAAAAAAATAAAATAAAAGTGATAAAATGAAAACTCATTTTAGCACAAGTGATAAAATGAAAACTCATTTTAGCACAAGTGTTAAAATGAAATCTCATATTAGCACTTGTGCTAAAATGAACCACTTTTAACAATGACAATCAGTGTCAAAAAGATGACTTTTCGTAACTAAATTGCAAAAAATATATTATATGCAATAATTGGTGCGTAAAGTGAACTTTTTTCACTCATGGGATTGTCGCACGCGCCTACGACAAAATTCCCTTTCGTGGAAAAAAGCTCACTTTACTTGTATAAATAACTATTTTGCCACAGAATTAATTGTTAACGGAAAATCTTATTATTAATAATTTTTGGAAATATTTAGGTGGTAATAATGCTGATGTTGATTCTCCCCCTTTTCGCTGACAATCCCGATCCCATCATTCGAAATGAAGCAGGTAAAATATTATGATATGCAGTTAACAAATTTTACTTTAATCTGTCCAATTTACTACTCATTACATTCAAGAAATAACTTTAATTAACTGTTGAGTAAATAATTTGCACTTTACTTGAATGTGAAATAATGAAATAATCATACTTAAACTGCATTATGGCATTACAATATAATATCCAAACTTTGTTTTTGTAATACACATATCTATTTAGGGTTTCCTATAATTTTCATTACAAAATAGTAACAAAGAAACGGCAGGTTCGAAGTATTTATTTTATACATATACCATAACAAACACATGATGGAATTATAATTTAGATATCATGCAAATGTTAGATCTTCATAAAACGCGAGTCTATTAAACTCACCTTAATACTTTTTTAGGCAATGAAGAAATCGAAATGGCTAGACTGGCGAGATGTGTTGTGTGCCTAATTCGTCCTAGAACACAGTTATTGCGGGATTGTAACCACATGATCATGTGTGATCAATGTATTACACATTTTCATGTGAGAGTGAATCGGCTGGACGATGCCATAGACACTCGTTGTCCACAATGTAGACAACCGATTACAGTGGACCCTTTACGAGTGTTTCTTTAATTTTGTCATTGAGTAAAAAATGAAAGAGACGAAACTGTCAAGGTTTCGAGATTTTAGTGTTGTATTTTTTTACCAATAGCTTAATGATTTTTTTCAATTTTAAGGGCTATACAGCCACATTACAAATACCTTTCCGTAGCACTAAAAATGTATGACACTCATGAAGTTATTGGCAAGAAAATACAATTCTAAAATCTCGAAACCTTGACAGTTGCGCCTCTTTTATATTTTATACTCAATGATTTTGTCTAAAGTGAAAAAGTGCTATTTTAGAATTATTTTACTGTAAATACAGGTATAATTTTATTTAATTCGACAGGCTGTGTATTTCATTTAGGAAGTACCTATTTAAAGGATAATGTGTTTTACCTAATTAATTTTGTTATTGTTTTCAACCATAGAATTTTCCCTTGAAAAATTTTCACTTCACTTCACCCTGTAATTTTATATTTCCTTATTATTTTTTATTAATAATCTGTTATTTTACTTATTATATCTTATATTTGTTTCTAAAGCTGACAGAACTTATGTAAACTTAAAAGTCTCTTTCGCATACAGTGTGTCCCCGAAGGTTATCGTATGTAATATCATAAGTGATTAAAATTTTATCGATAAATTTTTTTCGAGAGCGATATTGCCTAGTAATATTAAGAGTGTAAATTGGCCACTTTATTATCTAATTAAATCACGAGCGCTTTAGCCATAAAGAGTTCGAAACCGGTCTGTGTCTGGTGGAGAAAAGACAAATAACAAATTTGGCTACCAATTTTGGATATATAGGTATAATTCAATGGGAGTAGGGGCCTTTGCCCGTCCAGTAGTTGTTTCCTATAATCCTATTTATTAAGCATGTTTTAGTCCATCAGGGCTAGAGGTCGCCGCTCCTGGTGCTTGCTTGGCAAGCCGCTATCGGTCGCAGAGACATCGTCGATGTCTTGACTGGTAGTAGCAACTGACCACCAGAGGGATGCACTTATCCCTCACAGTTACTATTGTAATTAGTGTTAAAACTTGTATTTATATGGTCTCTTCGATTTACCGGCCGTCAGACGGAACCTTCATCGCTGATTTTGCACGCCATTTTCCTTACTATATGGCAGATGTAAACATTAGCTGCATTCGGGATACTTACTCCTTTGACCTTTTTCATTCCAAGTCTACTTTTGATTGAATAAAGGTAGACTTGAAGTGATAAGAGTGATAATAACCGAACTTACCTAAATGCATTTTCAAGTAGGTACCTACCTACTTAATAATTAGTAAAAATACTCACCTAATGGATTTTTCCATTGGATATTTTTTACCAAGAAACGCGAAAAAAACCTTTCTTTACATCGAAAACCCTGCATATGTAAGTTTACTAATATGCCACCAGTTGGCGTCGGACTATGAAGCAGTTCGCGAATCTGCCCTCTTCATGAGTCAGCTAATAATTATACTACTAAAAAAATGCTTTTTTCTCACATACATACTTAAATAAACACTAAGATTAACAGGAGCCTTTGATAATATTATATCCTTCTGAGCATTTGAAAATAATTTTTATACTAGTAATATTTGATAGAAAAGCTACTTTATTATTTTAATTTAAATCTGGCGGGTTTTTAGCCTATATGTTGGCTTTATTTTACTAAGGAATGTTGGCAACACTAACCACAGAACAGGTAAATAGTAATGGGCAGAATCAAATTATTTTAAGAATCGAGAACTCGGTATTCGAATATTTTTCAGAATCGAACGAACAATCGAGAACCGAGGAATCGGGATTCGACAGGTGAGTGCGACAATTGGACTTTGCTTATTGAGTTATTGCTTCGATTCGAATCGATTCCATTCAGGCTGTTGTCATATAATGATAATAATAATAATATTGCGTAAATATAGTAAAACCACACTGCATTTATAATTTACGACGTGTTATACGTTCATGTCATTTCAGTTGGCTATTAACTAAGGTACGGGATTTGTTGTGTCGAAATGACGAATCCACCAAATGAGAACTCGGTATTCGAATAATACTCTCAAAAAAGTTCTCCAGAGCGCTGCGAGCTGCGATAATCGAATACTTCTCGATTCTTGCATTCGAATACTCCCATCACTAAAATAAATTGATCCCACTAATATAATTATAACTTTGTTAACTATTAACTTATTCCATCGGTCGATCGATAACAAGCTGACGGTCTATTCCTGACTATCGTCCTAGCAGAGCAGAACTAATTAAATCATTTCAAAAAATCCTAAATTATTTAAATACCTATTTACAAATTATTTATATAATTTATAATTATTTAAATTAAATAATTACTTTAATTATTTATATTAACTACTTTTACAATTTAGTTAAGATAAAATATTTAAATAATTTATTTCAAAGTTATTTAAATTAAACTACTTTTAGTTGGAAAACGTAGTTTAAATAAAGAAAAGTATAATTAATTGAAATAATGGGCAGCTCTAGGCCACACACTAAATTGTTAAGTACACTTATCACAAATAAGTTCAATATATAAGGACAAATAAAATCGTTTTCAATTATTTCTAGACGCGGGCGCGGTACCTATATACAGTCGCCTGTTTTATCGAAAACTAGTTCAATTGGGAAAAAAAGTTTTAGTAAAAAAATCCTTTGTTTCACTGTTTATAACTTTGTCAAACATAATAGTACCTATAGCTTTAGTGGACCACATTTTATGCTGCAAATTACATGTTATTTCTTTATTATTTGTGTGCCTAATAAAGCAAATAACTTTTTCAATTTTGTGCACTTTAAAATGATTAATGTATTTCAATTAAATTACCAATTATTAAACAAAATATGGTAAATTAAATAAAAATAACGCAAACTCATTTCGTATTTCGCAACCAGAAAATTCGAATGCAGCATGTCATTTAACATTAGTTTTAATGTTAAATGTTTTTACGTCAAAAGATTCACATATCCTTGTCGATTCTCTAAACAGTTTCAGTGCAAGGTGAATTTATTGCTAGTCTTCTCAGCACGCCACACCCCCGAGCTCGGGCGAACTCGAGGTTGAACAGGCGACACGTTGAAGGCATAGCACGTTAAATAATAAATAATAATAAATATACACCACATGTAATTACGTTGAACGCATAGAACGTTGAACGCATAGAAAGTTGACCGCGCGTGGTGCCCCGGATGGGTATACCTAATCAAGATGACGTCACAGATAATATAAATAAGCCGTACACGTCACCGCAGGCGTGATTCTCCTCATAACTACGTACCAGTTATCTCATCGCGTGCTTTTGTGTGTTTATTAATATTAACTGACTGAAGTTAAGTTAGACATTTAAAAAAATACGTTTTTATAAATCTACATTGGTGTGCTTTGCCAATTTTAAATAATATTCAAACGTGCTGTGCTCCAGCAGATAAAAATGTAAGTTATTTTTTTATTATTTCTTTAAAGTATGACTTAGTAATGTGTGATATTTTTTAGAAAAATGGACTTAACTCAATTGAATCAAGTTTCCCTTTTAGAGACCAAAGAATTCGTTAAAATTTACGAATTACCAATTAATGTGGCTCACCCGATATATCGAGCACAAATTATCAAAACGGGGCAACGGCTAACCACGTTAGTGAAACGGCTCTCGGCCGATCACCGAGGTAAAGCAGCGTTGGGCGCGCTTAGTACCGAGATGGGGTCACACCACTCGGGAAGACCGCGTGCCGTTGTCTCAAATAAATATTAAAAAATACATGGCACTGTGCTAATGGTAACATACCAAAGCCAAAAACCCCGAAATAAAAAAAAAAAAAAAAAAAAAATTATCAAAACCAAATACGGTGATAGCGTGTTAGTGGAACTACATGATAAAAATTTATTTTTGCCTAAACGTATGGTAGCCGTAATGAAAGACAACCTGGACGAATTTATTGACGAGAAATACAGTCTAATATTCGAGGGCCTAATTGAGGAAGGAAAGCCGGCATTAGGATCCAGATTTAGATTCTTAGAATCTTAATAAAATGCAAGTAAAAATAATTTTTTTAATTTAATATTTTAAAATTAATAAGTTTTTTATCTTTTTAGCGATGGAAAAATTTTTTTATAAAATATAATAGACGGAGCAGCAAATTCTACTTCATTTAACATACGTCTTTCTGCAGATAAAACGTACACCAGCATGGCGATGAACTCAAGTGAAATAGCAGTCCTCAGCACCCAAATTACATCTAAATTTCAAGAAGTGGAGACGCATTTAGCTAATGGATGCACTCCAACGCAACGTCTCATTTGGGTAAGACAAATAAATTGTCACATTAGGCTGTTCAATAAGGCCATTCATGCAGCAGCTTTACCTGTAGGTGTACTGCGAAAATTGCAAACCAATTTAGGTCATTTAAAAAGATTTAAACATATCATTCGAAATTATAGTGTGGGTGCTGGAAATGTCGTGAAAACTCATATACGAGGGAACCGCGTAAAGTGGGAGGATTTAACTACTGCTTTTAAAAGTCGCGTTCGTACCGGGGTGATAATTAATATATTTTTTTTTTTATTATGTATAAGCTTATTTACAATCTGCTTCTGGGAAGCTATAAGTAAATTGGATGAATGTTCTAGATTGAGAGGAGATGTTATCCATTGACAACACTCCAGTAGTATTTTAGTTAAGTCTTATTTTCACTTTCACTGCAGTGCACTGTTCAATTTACTAAATCCGTTGGCCATTGTCTCTTGAGCCTTCTTCTGATTTGGAGAGGTGTGATTAGTTGATGTGCTTCTTCATTTGGGTGATGTTGCAGGCGGTCGAAGTAATTGCTGGTTAATCTTCGAATTTCTTCATCTACAAGTGGGATATTTGCGTCTTCATGGAGGGTCTTGTTACTCACATACCATGGTGCTTTAAAGATTGTTCTTAATATTTTTGATTGCACTCTTTGTATTATTTTGGTATTGGAAGGTTTGGCGCAGCCCCAGAGTTGTACACCGTAAGTCCAAATTGGTTTAATTATGCACTTGTATAGCAAGATCTTGTTTTCGGTTGAGAGTTGAGACCTGTATCCCAACAGCCAGTTCATTTGGTGTATTTTTTGGTTGATTTGTATTTTTTTGTTTTGTATGTGCTGTTTCCAGGTGAGTTTCTGATCTATCGTTAACCCAAGATATTTGATCTGGTTTGTTATTGGTAGTTGTATTCCATTTAAAGTGACTGGTGGGCAGTTGACAGTACGGTTTGTATAGGTAACCTGGACCGATTTGGTTTGATTTACTTTCACTTTCCACTTGTTTAGCCAGACGTGTAATAGGTCAAGATGGTTTTGTAGATTGTCCGATGCTTCTTGAGGGTTTTTACTAGTTGCAGTTATAGCAGTATCATCAGCAAATGTTGCAATTTTTGTTAGATCTGTTGTAGGGATATCAGCAGTAAAGACTATATACAGGAAGGGGCCTAGGACACTGCCTTGGGGTACTCCTGATTTAATTGGGTGATAAGGTGACGTTTCATTATTAAATTTTGTTTGGAAGTATCGATCAGTTAGGTAAGATTTTAGCAAGAGGTAGTAGGGTGTGGGGAGATTGTGCTTGAGTTTATATAGGAGTCCATCATGCCATACGCGATCGAATGCTTGCTCAATGTCGAGGAAAGCGGTTGTACATATTTTTTTTTCTTCTAGGCTCTTAATTATTTCATTTACTACTCGATGGCTTTGCTCTGTGGTTGAGTGAAATGCACGGAACCCGAATTGATGAGGTGGTATTATTGTATCAACATCAATGTCTTCTGTAAGTCTTCTCAGCAATAATCTTTCAAAGATTTTGGACATGCTTGTCAGTAGGCTTATTGGTCTGTATGAAGTGACTCGATGAGCTGGTTTTCCTGGTTTATGTATTAGTATGATTTGGGCGAATTTCCAGGTTACTGGAAAGTAAGCCAATCTCAGCATACTATTATATAATGTAGTTAGGAGTACCACTGCTTTTTTGGGTAATTCTTTTAAAATTTGGTTTGTGATCAGATCAAATCCTGGGGCCTTATGACTGTTGCTTTCTGTGATTTCTGCCTGTACTTCTGTCGGGGAGAAGGGTTTAATTGGTAGAGACATCGGGCATGGGCTGTCTATGTAGTTTTTGACATGGTTATCGTTCTGGTTTACGTTGGCTGCTTCTGGTGTTGTAAAGATTTTGGAGAGGTGTTCACTGAAGATTATCGCCTTTTCTTGGTCGGAGCGTGCCCAACTGTCATCCTCTTTCCTAAGTGGTGGGACGTGGAATGTTGGTCTTTTAAACTGTTTTGTGGCCTTCCATACTGAGTGATCCTGCTTTGATAGACTGGTGATATATGTTGTAAAAGTGGCATTGCGTGATTCTTGTAGAGCTTCTTTTAGTCGTCTAGTGAGTCTGTTGTATTCGGTTTTGTCATTACGATTTCTACTTCTTTGCCATCTGCCTCTAGCACGTCTTTTTTCTGTGATGAGTTGTCGTATGTGTAATGGTATGTTATATATTTTATTGTCATGTGTTTCTGTAGGGGTGGCTATTTGTGCAGCTTCTTGAATAATACATGTAAGGCTGTCTACTGCGTTATCTAGTTCCTGAGGTGTTTTTAAGCTGATGCTAAGATTAACATTTTCGGTAATGAAGTTTCTGAACATACTCCAGTTTGTTCTTGATGTTGTTAGTCTTGGTGTTTTTGGCTTTTCAATAATGAGTACTAAGTGTGGTAATGATGGGTGTGTGATCGGAAGATAGATCCCAGTTGGCTTCTATGTTGATGTAGTTAGTAGCGATACCTTTGAGTACAAAAAAGTCTAGAAGATCAGGTAACTTGTTGACGTCAGTGGGCCAGTATGTCGGTTGACCAGTGGATAGAGCATTGCAGTTTTTATTGTGGATAGCTTCTTTTAGTTTTCTTCCTTTCGGATTGGTGAGTCTTGAACCCCAGTTTGTATGCTTAGCATTCCAATCGCCACCTATGATAAATCTGCTGCCAAGTTCATCAAACAGTGTTTCATATTCGTCAGTTTCTATTGTGTGCCTAGGTGGGCAGTAGATTGCCGATATATTGAAATGCCAAGGTTGAGACATGATTTGAATGACTGTAGCCTGTATTTTGTTTGTTTGATGTTTCTGTAGTTCGTGATGTTGTATTGTGTTTCGGATGAGTATGGCCGCGCCTCCGTGTGCTGTTCCATCGGGATGATTTGAGTGGTATATTGAATAAAATGGAATTTTAAAAGCGGATCTGTCTGTGAAATGGGTTTCAGATATAAGTAAAACGTCTATTTTATTTTCTTGTAGGAAGTATATCAGTTCGTCTTTATGGTTTGTTAGGCCATTTGCGTTCCATTCAGCTATTCGGATTGACTTAATGTCCATTGTTGGTTTTATTGTTTATGACTGTTGACAGCATGTTTAATATCATGCTATTTTGATTTATTAATTGCATAAACATTGTTTTAAATTCGCTAAGAAAGGCGTTTAGTTGTGCTCCTATATCGGTGGTGCTTCTATTATTAGCTCTTTTTGCTGCTTCCGCGTATGATTGGTTGTTACTATTCTCTGGTTGATTGTTATTTGTAATTGTGTTGTTTATGTTGCGTGACTGTGGGTTAACTTGTGGTGGTTGTTGGTTAATGTTTCTTTGTTTATTTCTTATATTTTGTAGGTCTCTATAAACGGTACAACCTTTATAGTTTGCTGTGTGGTCGCGTGAACAGAGTGCGCATTTGGCAGGTGTGTCCCTTGGTTTACGGCAGTCTTGAGAGTTGTGACCTCCGCCACATTTTACGCAATTGTAGGGTCTAGTACAATAAGATTTTGAATGAACGTATGACTGGCATCTCGTGCATTGTATAGCAACTTTCTTTTTGTGGGGAGGTTCAATTGTTATTTTCATATGGTTTAGGAATTCTATTTTATAAACTTCTTTATTGTTTGGTTTAGGTTCTAAGTCGACATAGAACATCATCAGGGGTTGCTTGCTAACTCTGTGTCTTATGTTTAGGATATTGCGGACGGTGTGACCTTTATTTTCTATTTCTTTTTTGATGTCCTCGACTGGGATTGAATAGTGAAGATGACGAATTACTACTCTATAAGCTCTCTCTTGTTTCATTTGATATGTATGATGTACGATTTTCTCACTATTTAGATGTCTTACGAGTTTTCTGTATATGTCTGGATTTTTTGTATTGGTTTTTATTGTGTCGTTTTACAGCGCTTTGCATTGGTAGGTTTCTTCTTCGGTGATTTGGGATAAGTTATCGATCATTTTATTGAAGTCTGTAACCCCATAGATGAAAATAGGTGGGGGATTGGGTTCTCTTGTTGTTTGGTCATTTTGGTTTAAGTTACTTAATGGCTCAAACTTGTTACCTGTTTGTACTGGTTGATTACTAGCGTTATCTGGTGTATTTTTGGTACTCCTTTTCCTTTTTTTAACTCTCTGCCAGTCGTGCGAACTACTTGCTGGTTCGTCTTCTTGTGAATATCCATCATCTGAATCATACATTACAGATTCGCTGTTTATTGATCGTTGCGTGATGGCTGGTTTTGTTGCTTTGGCTTGGGAATTAAAGGAGGGAAGATTTTGATTTATTACTTGTGGCGAAAAATTAAGTAGTTGTGTTTCATTAGGGAATTGGTTATAGGATTGTTGTATGCTTGGCAGAATTTGTTGATATTGCATCATTGGAAATTGAGTTGTTGATTGGCTTTGTTGATAAGGTATTTGTAATTGATGAGGCTGATCAAAATTATTGTTTGTGAAATTCATTCTGACTGTGCAATGAGCACGCCACTGCACTAGATATGTTTCTTTTATTTAGGTTTTTATCACTTTATCACTGTATTGTCCGATACGTAGGGAACCTTGGCCTAGCGGCCTCACTTAATGTTTTTTTTTTGGTTTACTTTCACCGGTATCACAAAGAAAAAGAAAAACAAACGCCCACTCACTGATATTGGAACGGCGAACAGCACGACGTTATCACTCAAAAGTCCAGCGTGTACTGATAATTAATTTAACTCATAAACATATCGAGGAATTTTTTAATGATGCTTCACATCTGTTCAGCGCTAGAGTTAAAAATGCTTTAAAGAAATTACCAATGCTGAAAATTAACGCTTGCTTTTGTGCCGAATTTATCAGAAAGTCAGGAGAAATCGTAATAATGGAGCGGAAATATTTCAATACGAAAAACAAACAGGTGGACATTTCTACAAATTTTTCTGAATGGTTTGACCGCAACATAAAAGCAGATATTTCTCACGCTATTTCAGAATTTTCCGAATCAGGATCGGGCTGGGCTCTTTCGCGTATATTATGTTTAGAAATAAATTTAAATAAATATGAGGTGGGAAATGGCGTTTCATCTTACCGGGACAAATTTTAAAAAAGCATGCGTGTATTAATATTGAAAATATGTACGATGAAGCATGCTTCGCCTGGAGCATTGTTAGCAGTCTTTATCCTGCAAACAAACATGCTGAACGAATCTCTTCGTATCCGTTTTACGCAGATGTGCTAAATTTAAAAGACATTCCCCATGACTTTACCTCAAATAGCTAAATTTGAAAAACAAAATAACATTTCGGTTAATGTGTTTGCGCTGGAAATGGATTATAGGGCGAATTTTTCAGTAGTTCCCACACGTTTAACTAAAAATAAACAAGTTCAACATGCAAATTTATTAATTGTGCAAGATAAATATCATCCTAAACTAAAAGAATTCGAGACTATTCCAGAAGATGATGAACCAGAGGAAATCAAATATCATTATGTTTTAATTAAAGATTTATGTAGACTGTTAAGTGGTCAACTGTCTACAAAACATCAAAAAAAATTTTTCTGTGATAGATGCTTGAATTATTTTAGTTCGGATGATAAATTAAAAGAACATTCCATCATGTGCGAAAAATTTAACGATTGTAAAGTAGAGTTTTCGCGTGAGCCTTTTGTTAAGTTTAAAAATTTCGTTTACAAGGATAATGTACCTTTTATAATGTACGCGGACATTGAATCTCTGCTAGAGCCCCTCAATGAAGATAGTAGTCATTGTAAAACAAACCGATATCAGAAGCATACTGCATACAGTGCAGGATATTATTTTAAATGTAATTATAATGATGAGTGGTCATATTATAAAAGTGAACGGAGTTTGGACTGCATGTCTTGGTTCGCGGATCAATTAAGTAATATTGCAAAATTTGTCTTTTCAAAATTGAAACATGTGGAACCCCTGAATACTATAGTTAGTTTACGGGATGCCAGTAAAACGTGTCATATATGTGAGGATGACTTCAACGAAAAAGATAAAATTGTTCGCGATCATTGTCATCTTACTGGAAATTTCAGGGGGTTTGCGCACAATAGATGTAATTTAAATTATAAAAATGCCTTCGTAATTCCTGTGGTATTCCATAATTTGGGAGGGTATGACGCTCATTTTGCAATTAGAGAGCTTGCCGAGAGATATCAAATTACATTATTACCTGAAAATAAGGAAAAATACATTAGTTTCACCGTTTACGACGAAGAAACTAATTTAAAATTCCGATTTATAGACTCATTCAGATTCATGGGCTGTTCATTAGAGGAGCTTGCTTCCACGTTAAAGGAAGCTAATTTCAGTAATTTAAAACGAGAATTACCGAATATAAATGACGAAAAATTAAAATTATTAAAAAAGAAGGGAATATTTCCCTACGATTACATAAACAGTTTAGAACGACTCGACGAACCACAATTACCAGACAAGACAAACTTTTACAATAAATTAAATGACTCAGACATTAACGAAAATGATTATCAACACGCGCAAACAGTATGGGATAAATTTAATTGTCAAAATTTAGGTGATTACAGCGATCTGTACATGAAAACAGACATCATGCTGTTAACTTGTGTGTTTGAGACTTTTCGATGTACTTGTCACAAGACGTACGGCCTAGACCCTGCTCACTATTACACCATTCCAGGTTACACTTGGGATTGTATGCTTAAATATACAGGGTGTAAACTAGAAACCATCCAAGACGTGGATATGTTAATGTTCATTGAACGCGGCATCCGAGGGGGTATCAGTCAATGTAGCAATAGACATGCCGAGGCTAATAATAAACATTTAGACAGCTATGATAGCACCAAACCCTCGACATACTTGCTTTATTTTGATGTAAATAATCTTTACGGATGGGCCATGAATCAACCTCTTCCATATGAAAGGTTTCAATGGGTAGATGATACCAATATTGACGTCACCTCGGTACCTGATGATGCCGAAATTGGGTACATTCTTGACGTTGATCTTGAGTATCCTGAAAATCTTCACGATCTTCATAAAGATTTACCTTTTTGCGCTAAGCATCGAGCTCCTCCAAATTCTAAATTTGAAAAATTAATGACCACTCTACATCCTAAGCAAAATTATGTTTTACATTATAGAAGTTTAAAACAGGTCTTGCAGCACGGATTACGCTTAGTTCGTATCCATAAAGTGCTGAAATTTAAACAGTCTGCCTGGCTTAAACCTTACATAGAATTAAACACTAGACTGAGGACTCTAGCAGAGTCTAATTTTGAGAAAAATAATTATAAATTAATGAATAACAGTACATTCGGCAAGACGATGCAGAATGTTCGTAAGAATAGAATCGTTAAATTAATCAAAAAATGGGAGGGGCGTTACGGGGCTAAAAATTTAATAGCAAGTCCAAATTTTCAAAATAGATCCATTTTCAGCGAAACACTTATGGCTATAGAAATGAAAAAATCTCGCATTATATTCGATAAACCCTTGTATATAGGAATGGCTATATTAGATATTTCTAAAACATGTGTTTACGAATTTCACTATGACTACATGCTGGAAAAATTCCCCGTAGACAATTGTAAACTTTTATATACCGATACTGACAGTCTAACATATGAAGTACAGTGTAATGACGCGTATGAAGAGGTCATCAAGAAAGACATTCATAGATTTGACACCAGTGACTATCCTTCAGATAATCGCTGGAATATACCTCAAATGAATAAAAAAATTCCCGGCCTAATAAAAGATGAAAATAACGGAGTACTGATGACTCACTTTGTTGGTTTGCGATCGAAGCAGTACACGTATAAGCTTGCGCAAGGTAAAGTTGTGAAGAAGGCTAAAGGCGTAAAAACTAATGTGGTGAGAAACAAAATCACTTACGAGGATTATTTTAATTGCCTTGAGAAAGCCTCAAATAACCAGCACCGGGAAGATGAATGTTTACTCTACAAAACACAGCGCTGTATACAATCAAAATTACATAATGTGTACAGCGTTGAGCAGACGAAAATAGCTCTTAATCCATTCGATGATAAACGTTACACTCTACCTAACTCATATGACACTTTGCCTTGGGGTCACTATTCAATTATGGATGATGATGATGATGCCCACTAAAAGAATCTCTCTGTCTATTATATTTTATTGTAAAAATTGAATTAATTTTATTATTATATTTAATCATATATTATTATTGTATATTGTATTTACCTATATTATTATTATTTTATATTGTATTTATCATATATACTCTGTTTTTAGTTCAATATATATACATATATATATATATATATATATATATATATATATATATATATATATATATATATATATATATATATATATATATATATATATATATATATATATATATATATATATATATATATATAGAGATGTAAACGGTCATTGTGCAGCCCGTTGAATATATTAACGGTCATTTGTGAAGCCCGAAATGACATTGTTTATATATATATATATATATATATATATATATTGAAGGGTAGTCACGACCGACTAGTTAACCGGCCAGCCCAACCGGACCGAAGCCCTATTAACTTAAGGTTTTGTTATATATATATATATATATATATATATATATATATATATATATATATATATATATATATATATATATATATATATATATATATATATATATATATATATATATATATATATATATATATATATATATATATATATATGTATATATATTGAACTAAAAACAGAGTATATATGATAAATACAATATAAAATAATAATAATATAGGTAAATACAATATACAATAATAATATATGATTAAATATAATAATAAAATTAATTCAATTTTTACAATAAAATATAATAGACAGAGAGATTCTTTTAGTGGGCATCATCATCATCATCCATAATTGAATAGTGACCCCAAGGCAAAGTGTCATATGAGTTAGGTAGAGTGTAACGTTTATCATCGAATGGATTAAGAGCTATTTTCGTCTGCTCAACGCTGTACACATTATGTAATTTTGATTGTATACAGCGCTGTGTTTTGTAGAGTAAACATTCATCTTCCCGGTGCTGGTTATTTGAGGCTTTCTCAAGGCAATTAAAATAATCCTCGTAAGTGATTTTGTTTCTCACCACATTAGTTTTTACGCCTTTAGCCTTCTTCACAACTTTACCTTGCGCAAGCTTATACGTGTACTGCTTCGATCGCAAACCAACAAAGTGAGTCATCAGTACTCCGTTATTTTCATCTTTTATTAGGCCGGGAATTTTTTTATTCATTTGAGGTATATTCCAGCGATTATCTGAAGGATAGTCACTGGTGTCAAATCTATGAATGTCTTTCTTGATGACCTCTTCATACGCGTCATTACACTGTACTTCATATGTTAGACTGTCAGTATCGGTATATAAAAGTTTACAATTGTCTACGGGGAATTTTTCCAGCATGTAGTCATAGTGAAATTCGTAAACACATGTTTTAGAAATATCTAATATAGCCATTCCTATATACAAGGGTTTATCGAATATAATGCGAGATTTTTTCATTTCTATAGCCATAAGTGTTTCGCTGAAAATGGATCTATTTTGAAAATTTGGACTTGCTATTAAATTTTTAGCCCCGTAACGCCCCTCCCATTTTTTGATTAATTTAACGATTCTATGCTTACGAACATTCTGCATCGTCTTGCCGAATGTACTGTTATTCATTAATTTATAATTATTTTTCTCAAAATTAGACTCTGCTAGAGTCCTCAGTCTAGTGTTTAATTCTATGTAAGGTTTAAGCCAGGCAGACTGTTTAAATTTCAGCACTTTATGGATACGAACTAAGCGTAATCCGTGCTGCAAGACCTGTTTTAAACTTCTATAATGTAAAACATAATTTTGCTTAGGATGTAGAGTGGTCATTAATTTTTCAAATTTAGAATTTGGAGGAGCTCGATGCTTAGCGCAAAAAGGTAAATCTTTATGAAGATCGTGAAGATTTTCAGGATACTCAAGATCAACGTCAAGAATGTACCCAATTTCGGCATCATCAGGTACCGAGGTGACGTCAATATTGGTATCATCTACCCATTGAAACCTTTCATATGGAAGAGGTTGATTCATGGCCCATCCGTAAAGATTATTTACATCAAAATAAAGCAAGTATGTCGAGGGTTTGGTGCTATCATAGCTGTCTAAATGTTTATTATTAGCCTCGGCATGTCTATTGCTACATTGACTGATACCCCCTCGGATGCCGCGTTCAATGAACATTAACATATCCACGTCTTGGATGGTTTCTAGTTTACACCCTGTATATTTAAGCATACAATCCCAAGTGTAACCTGGAATGGTGTAATAGTGAGCAGGGTCTAGGCCGTACGTCTTGTGACAAGTACATCGAAAAGTCTCAAACACACAAGTTAACAGCATGATGTCTGTTTTCATGTACAGATCGCTGTAATCACCTAAATTTTGACAATTAAATTTATCCCATACTGTTTGCGCGTGTTGATAATCATTTTCGTTAATGTCTGAGTCATTTAATTTATTGTAAAAGTTTGTCTTGTCTGGTAATTGTGGTTCGTCGAGTCGTTCTAAACTGTTTATGTAATCGTAGGGAAATATTCCCTTCTTTTTTAATAATTTTAATTTTTCGTCATTTATATTCGGTAATTCTCGTATATATATATATATATATATATATATATATATATATATATATATATATATGTATATATATATATATATATATATATATATATATATATATATATATATATATATATATATATATATATATATATATATATATATATATATATACATCTTGCTATCTTTTCTGCGTCTTTCTATTTTGCAGCGATTCTGCGTCCATCAAAGTATACTTAACTATTTGACAGTCTGCAGATAAGGCAGGGCCCTGTTCACTTGAAACTGCAAAGTATATTAAAATATCGTTATTAGTTATTGTGATATTAGCAATTTTACATTATGCGATGATTCGGCGTCCTTACATTTTACTATCATTTCGACGTCCGATGTATACTTCATAAAGTTTACATTATACAGACTTTTCAGCGTCCAACACTGTTGCCAGTATTACATTTCCAGCTCAAAGTGGTTGTGAATAGAATATTCATCTTCGACTTACTTTCTTGATAGAAGAACTACAGGTAGGTACTTCTAACTGTTTACATAATATGCATGAATATGTTTTTTACAAATTTAATATTGGTTATTATACTTATTTAATGTATTCAAATATGTAATTTCTAATAAACAGATAAACATTGATAATAACCATAGAAACAACTTTTTTCGCATTTTGACTGATAATATGCTACTAAATTCAAATTCGTTTAATAAATTGGCACTTTACTACATAAAAATGTGACTTTACTATTATAGTAATGTCCGTGTTAATACAAAACAGTTTGACAGAAGTTCGAAGTGGCTTCTCGAGCGGCATTTAAAATGCCTTTAAACCATTTTTTAAATTGTTTTCAGTAGCAAGATTCAGTTTTATAATTAATAATAACTTAAAATCAATTCGACTCACAAAAATTATACGTTACTGTTATTACATACATAAACAAAGCCGTGTCAGTTAGTTACTAGGTTACGGAAATCTTGCATTAGTACTACTATGACATTTTAAACTTTAAACTTTGTAATGCTTTTTAATATACAGTATATGCTTATAATCACCTGCTAACACAAAATACGAAAAAATAGTATAAACAAATCTCATTAGAAAAGCAATTTTACTAAACTCATATAGTTTTTGAGTTACTCGCTCTCTACGCTCGCTCGTACTCAAACACTATATTCGTTTAGTAAAACTTTGCTTTTCTAAACTTGTTGTTTAATGTACTATCACTTTACAAAAATATCCATTTTATAATACAAGTATGGAAAAAAGATTGTTTGTATGTGCTTGTGTGTGGATATATTGTGTGTGTGTGTGTGTAAATTTATAGTGTTGTATTTTTAAATGATTAAGTATAAATACAACTTGTTAAGTTGTTAATAAATATTTGAAAGTATAACTTAATTATACTTTCCTCTTTTTGTAGTATTTATGTGAATATCTATTCATAAAATAATTATGAATTTTAATTTTGTATCAACAGATTGACATACAGATCGACGCAAATAAAAGACATTACTATTCGTGATTTACTGAAACATGAAAATCTAGATGAAGAAACTTCAGAACAACTTTTTCTGATTACAATACATCCTTCTAGCTAAATCGAGGGAAGTAAAGACTTGATGACGTCATCCAATAGCACAGAAAACATCACTGAGTTGGACATCAAAAATTGAAGTTATAGTGAATATACCGTTGCGTTTTAATACATTTGTGTTATAAAAATTTTGATTTAGGTAGGTACATGATAATAAACTTTTACAATAAATATTTTAAATGTTTCATTCTTTCTTTTTAAAAGACTTTTCATTCCATCAAATTTGGTGAAATTCTGAGCGACTTCAAGTTTGTCTAAAATTCGTCCAGAGGCGTGCATCAATAGATTAAATGTAAATTTTCTGGAAAACGGCTTGTCATATTAAAAAGTAATGTAAATGTAAATGTAATGTAAAAGAGAGACATAAACTAATACATACTTATTTTATCTAGTTTGTTAAAGTTGGCTACATCTCTGTAGAGTACATAAAAAACGTCGGCGCCTCTGACGGCTGTATGTATAATAATAATAATAAATAATAATAATAATAATTTATTTAGCTCAGGCAAGTTTACAAAATGCAGAAGATTTTAAACAAATTTTAGCCAACCCAAAAAAGAAAAATCTTGAAAGTGGGTTGGTGCCAAGTGCCAAGAGACATTAAATTTTTATTTTTTATTGCTTTATTGAATGAAACTGGAAACATGGGAAAATATCAGTGGCGTACTACTTTTTTGTAAAAAAGAGCCTTAGTAAATCCATATATCTACGCCCATGGTTAAGTGAAGTAGTGGTTTGTTATTCTAAAATAGGTCTCTAAATTGTATGTAAAGAATTGGCAAGTTTGGATTCGATACTTCTTAGCATTCTGGAAATATAAATATAAATCCGTATTTATTTTCAAACTTTAACACCCTGTATCTCGAAAACTAAGTATTTTTCAACCTATGTTTATAGGAACTTTTTTTAATAATTTTCAATTGTCTATCGATTGTTAAAGTCCTGCTACAAAAACTGGAACACCCTGTATAAATAAGTTTAAGTAAATTATTTCTTTCCTTTTCTTTTTTGGGATTTATTACCACATTACTCGAGATTCCTATCCAAAAAATTCGATTTATCTAAAAAATATTCAAATTAACCAGTTTAAAACTGGGAAATAACCTCTACGCCTTTAACGTAATGTCAGAGGATCAGTTAGAGGGTGTTTTTTTGACAACTAATAGGAATTAAATTAATACAAAAATACTGCGCTGACGTTTCGGAAACTATATCCGTTTCCTTTTTCAAAGTTTAGGCTTTAGATTTTTATGTAACGTGTAGAATAACCATACATCATTTCCATAAATATTTATCATAGAAATGTTGAAAAATATACTAAATAATATTAATTTTATTGAGTTCTTCCCTCAACATTGGTACCCAGTTGAACAAAATTCTACCGAACAATTTGATACGCATTTATCTTCATTAAGTAAAATTATTGCAGATTCCTTGATTTTTCTTTTTTTGAAAAAGGAAACAGATATAGTTTCCGAAACGTCAGCGCAGTATTATTGTACTAATTTAATTCCTATTAGTTTGTAATGGTGCCTACTTATTACGGTGCTTTTTGTCAATATACTTACGTAATCTTTTTATACGGAAATCTCGGGCGCCAGTTTTTTAATTTTTAAGTGCAAAGAACTACACTTTTTTGGCTCTCCTATTGGGAGAACAACCCTGAATAGCGAAACAGCTGAGATACGGAATAGCCAGAGGTCAGAGCTGGAGATCTATCTAATGGATTTCGACCATACTGCTCAAACGGGTTAACCAGAAATAAATGACAGAAATAATAACTCGTGAATTTTACCTCTTTAAAATAACGTGTTTATTCAGTAGTAATAATGAACAAATTAATTTACTCTAAAACCTCCACGACTGTACAGTCGAGTGTGTATAAAACTATTTCAAAATGATTAAAAACAAGTCAAGCTGGCAATCAAGAATCTTTACGCGATTTTACGGCAGAATTTTCGGATACGTTGGATTAATGAATTACTATGTACGACAAGCAAACGGACCTTTCCAATAGGATGTATTATAAACAGCGGGCAATCCATTAGCTATAGATATTTGAAGCTATACGGAATATTTAAACACACGGCAAACTACTGCCACAAACGCAGATCTATTTGTTAATGATTATGTTGATGAACGTAAGTTTTCCGAGTCAACTCTATGCAGATCACCTTTATGGATGGCCCTAGCGAACAGATCCAACCAGTTGATGCATATAATGACTATTTGGTTTAACGTAGGTTTTCCGGTAACCTATTATGCATGGAGGCCTTTAAGATGGCCCTAGCGAGCAGATCTCAGCAGCCGATGCATATATTAGCAAACAAAAGACCAACCAAGAAATGAGCTCTAGTTTGATTGGGTAGTGCACTACAACGATACGTACGGACAAAAAGACCTCTGAATATCTATATTTAACTAAAGGCAGTACCTGCAAATTGCAGTAGGCTACGGCGTATTCTTACCAAAATTATTCTCAACTAGTTTTCTATCAAACTAAATTTACTATTTAACTCGGAACGGCGGTACGGAAATATTGACGGCTTCGGATTGATCTTCAATTGCTGGCGGTAAATCGGATCTGATCTTGCGGTTTATTTCGGAATGAACCTGGACTGCGGCCGACTTTCTCGGAATGAGGACGAAGTGAGCGCTCCTCTCCCTTTTGTAACCTTTATGACGTATCTAGGTCGCGTGATAGAGGGGCGGTCACCGACTTGAAACGAAGGATTCGGATGCACAACCCGGTGTAACTTGCAGAGGTCCAGCGGATTATGCAGTTAGGCGCATCAATTCAGGACATATATAACCGGAAATTAGTTACTTGCAATTTCTATACTATATTGCTAAAAGAAACGGATTAAAACGGGCAAGGATTAACATTTTTAGTAACGAATGATTTTTATTTCCGACTCGGCCATTATTTATAATAATTCTCGGATTTTGTTTATACGGGGGATTGTCGAAAATTAATCAATTAATTACTTGACTGCTTGTTTGCCAACGGACCTTTTAACAACTCATTAATAACTTAACTAGAACAGGACTTACTTACTAAAACAGCGGCAGGGTGTACCCAAGTGACGGTAATATTTAAAGCAAAAATGAACATTCCTTGATTGGAAAAATCACTTCGTTACAAGTTGTCAAAAAAACACCCTCTAACTGATCCTCTGACATTACGTCAAAGGCCAGTTTTAAACTGGTTCATTTGAATATTTTTTAGATAAATCGAATTTTTTGGATAGGAATCTCGAGGAATGTGGTAATAAATCCCAAAAAAAGAAAAGGAAAGAAATAATTTATGAAATGCCACAAATAACATTTAAACAATAAGTTTAAGTAAGTTAGGTGTCCCTGGATTTTTAGATATTAGATTTTAGTATAATTCTTGATATTTTGAATTCATTCTATAGCAGGATATAGGGAAAATTTTCAAAAAATTATTGGTTGACCCTGTATACATTATGTCTGACTCGTGGTGTGAGTATAATGGTGTGGCGGTAAGGAGTCGTATTCTTGATATTTCTGCGCATGACATCATACTCGGGAGATCGATTTAAATTGTCAATTTCATTTTAGTTATACATTTTATGAAAAAATTACACAGCAGCTTTTTCGATAAATTTTGCAATTAAATCAGCAAATTTTTTTGGTAAAGAGAGATCTTACTATTATTTTTTATTAGCTAAGCCAGGTTATTAACATTTAAAGTGAAATGTCAGGTATAGTGGGTATCCCGATCGTGACGTCACGAGATGCGCACCGCTTCACCATTATACTCACACCACGGTCTGACTTAATGCATTACAATTATAATGTCACATTATTAAACTGCCACTATCTGCACTGGCTGGAACACTAACAGTGTTGCCACTTCGCAGGACGCAGAATCATTTGCAAAAAGGATAAAACTTGTAACGTCTTTTCTAACGCCAAACTATGTGACTCTGTTTGGGCGTTAAAACAGGTAACGTCTTTTGCTTACGGGTAGCTGGTTTGGAGAAGTTATCCAGGTTTCATGTATTAGTAATAAATAGAAAGTCCACAGTATAAATGAAACAGTTTATTTCTTCACACAAATAGTCAAGTATCGGAATATATCAGGTACAGGTAATCTCTTTACATATTCATACATAAAATAATTTATGTCTTGAACAAACAGTCAAGTATCGGAAAGTATCAGGTACAGGTAATCTTTTTACAGGCTAGATATGTTATACATATAATATCGTAATATAATCGGCGGAGTTTAATGTCAGGACGGTAAGCTATACAATATTATTATATAACATGCGGAGTGTAATAACGGAGTGATAAACGGTTGCTTCAGCTTCACGTGCTGCGGTGTAGTACGGTACCTATTTACTAACGGCAGGACCAGCTCAACACGCTGAAGGCCTACAGTCAACAAATAGACCGACGGAGAGACGACGGCGGTTCGGTACCTATTTACCGACGGCAGGACCAGCTCAACACGCTGAAGGCCTACAGTCAACAAATAGACCGACGGAGAGACGACGGCGGTTCGGTACCTATTTACCCACGGCAGGACCAGCTCAACACGCTGAAGGCCTACAGTCGTCAAATAGACCGACGGTGACGGCGGACGCTTCGGTAACTATTTACTAACGGCAGGACCAGCTCAACACGCTGAAGCCCTACGGTCAACAAACAGACCGACGGACGTCGGGGCGGCGGAACAGACAGGTCGACTGACTACCGTACACCAGGAGGTCTAGCTCAGCACGCTACAAACCCCAAGGCAACAATAGACATTCGGCCGGGCGGCTACGTCGTTGGATTCGATATTCTACTAACCGTGGTCAAGCTCAGCATGCTTAAGACCCCCTATCACCCAGCTCAGCTCGCTGTAGATGACTGTCAGTGAAATACTGAATACATTAGCAGTTTGCCTACGCATGAGAACGTCCGTTAAGCGGAGATTTCAATAACTAATTTCGAATTTATTACACTCTGCATTGACGCGGTGACTTCAATTTTGTGGCTGTCTATGCTTAGCAGCTCTGGTTAAACGGATATTCTAGTAATGAATTTATAATTCATTACAAACTATACGATAGAGAAGATATACGCTGGCGATGTAAGAGCACCTGGTGGTGAAATGTCTGAACTTCATTTATATACTTTTTTACATTTTACGGACGCTTCTGCGTCCACACAAGAAATTTTGATTTGATTATATCGATGACATTATTAGATTTACAGCACTCTATATTATGTTGCCGAAATTGATGTAATCAACAGATTTAATGTCAAATTAATAGAGGTCACTCCAACCACTAATAGTCAGATTATCATGCAAAAACCTTTCTGCGTCCGTATACGGACGCAGAAAGTCGGTGGACGCAGAATTATATGTAAATTTCAAATGTATGGACGCAGAAAAGATAGGAAGATGTATATATATATAGATATATATATATATATATATATATATATATATATATATATATATATATATATATATATATATATATATATATATATATATATATATATATATATATATATATATATATATATATATATATATATATATATATATATATATATATATATATATATATATATATATATATATATATATATATATATATATATATACATATAAACCGGCATTATCAGTCCCAAAATTGTGTGTTTTTAGAGTATACCAAGCCCGACACCTACTTACGAAGCCCGACTCCGGGCTTGGTAAAAACTTACGTGTATATTTAAGTGGTTAAGCTTGGTAGGGCTAATGGAACGTCCTCCCCAAATTTTTGATGGGCTTGGTAAGGTCGGTATTTCTCTCAAAATATACAGAATTAATTAAGAAAATTTCATAAAGAGGGCGCACAACTTGATCAGTATATACAATGATAATATATTACCGATTTAGCGAAGCCCAGTATTTTATTCGTATGATGCGTAGCCCGAAAACTTGCCAACATCGCATCAGGTAAAGTAGCTGTCTCTTCTAATTAAACAATTGGAAGTTACCCTGAATAAATTCATTTCATTAAGAAATACACCAATAGTCCAATCATTAGAGATATAAAAAAGGTGTTTTGGTGCAAAAGGTTGAGGAGTTTTGAAACTTGGCTGGTGTGTAGACTTGAGTGCCCTAAGGATGACTCGAGCGACCGCCGACCTCGACCTCGAGCGACCGCCGCTCGCGCCGCCATCTTGGAAGAATGGCGTTCAAAACTAGTTTTTGGCATGCAACTCCGTTCCTGTACGTTTTAGAGAAAAAGTTTCTAATTAAAAGTTGGAGAGGACAAAATTTGCAACAAAATTGCTTGTGTACATTTTTTCCTCAGACTAATACTTTCCGAGTTACAGGGTCGAACAGTAAGGCTAATTTCTTTAAATCGCAAAAACGCGGCATTAGCGCGCTACTTTTTACCAATTATCTGCCAATTAGCATATCACCTCCCGTCTCTACTAATACCCATTCCAACGAATCAAGGACGTCATCAGCTTCATATGGGTCCTTGGGGTCTGAATCCGCTACCAAATCTGAAAAGTTTTCACATTCTGTCCCATTACAATAGAGACACAGCATGCAGATGCAATTAGTGGTTGTGACACCACCTCTGCTCTCTTTAACCAAGGAAAATTGAAGTTCCTCAGTCTGCTGGATAAAAACGACTCGTTGCTTGACAGTATAGCAATCTTCCAGAACCTCGAAGCGGATGTGGATGCTCTTGCTGCAGCTGGTGAAGCGGTCTTATTGGCGATGTACGGCGGCTCCACATTAAATTCACTTCGCTTCCAAAATTTTGTGAAGCCTGTGTCTAAGAACAAATTTAATCTCGTGTGCCTACCACCCACAAGAGATGCTGCAAGATAGCATTGCCTGCGAGTGTACCACCAAGTCGCAATGCGGTGTGGCAGTAAAAAAAAAGATCCTGAGCAATATGGCAGAAAACGAGGCATGGGCTAGATGCTGTTCGCGCTACGTCAGAAGCAGACCCGGACCGGACACCATGTTAAAATCGGTATCCTGTAAATGTAAGAAAGGCTGTGCAGGAGCGAGTGCATGTCGGAAAACCGGCTTAAAGTGTTCGGTGCTGTGTCTATTGTAATGGGACAGCATGTGAAAACATTCCAGATTTGGTAGAGGATTCAGACCCCGAAGACCCATATGAGGCTGATGACGTTCTTGAACCGTTGGAGTGGGTATTGGAGGAGACGGGAGGTGAACAGGATTCTAAAGATAGTGAACATAGTGAACCAGGGACATCGCGTAGTGCAAAACGACAGAAAACGTGCATGTAAGTTTGGAGTGTGGATTAGGCCTACCCATGGTGTAAGATAATTAGGTGAAGAAACGCCTCAATTAGAATGTCTCCAAACTGTTAACGCTAGAGACGCGAAATCGTAAGACAAAGAGAGAGAGTGTCAGGCCACCAGGGCCGCGCGGGCTGCGGCCCGTATCGTCCCTAGTTAATTTCCATTTCATTTTACCAGGTCGAAAAATATACCATTCGATGCAGAAAAATACGTAGAACACGATTGTTGAAAAATTATGTGTCTAAATTGTCGGCTAGTCTGCAAAAAAAAATAAAAACCGAAAATGAAATTGGACGCCGGCACGTTTAACTCGAAACGCTGCTAAAACCGTTCGAGTTATGAAAAAAATTAACATAAACAATTTTATAGAGAACTAAATTTCCTATAAAAAAGTCAGTGACGGCATATGTCTATCTTAAATATTTTAGGCGTGAGCACGGTGTAAGACAATTCTTACACCGTGGGCGTGAGGGTGCCTGAAAGTTGTGCGCTGGAAAACGATAAGTTTAATTTAACAAAAGATCAGTGCGCGAATTTGAGGCGCCCTCACACCAAAACTATTAAAGATAGACTAATGCCACCACTGACTTTTTTATAGGAAATTTAGTTCTCTATAAAATTGTTTATGTTAATTTTTTTCATAACTCGAACGGTTTTAGCAGCGTTTAGAGTTAAACGTGCCGGCGTCCAATTTCATTTTCAGTTTTTATTTTTTTTTGCAGACTAACCGACAATTTAGACACATAATTTTTCAACAATAGTGTTCTACTTATTTTTCTGCATCGAATGGTATATTTTTCGACCTGGTAAAATGAAGTGGAAATTAACTAGGGACGATACGGGCCGCAGCCCGCGCGGCCCTGGTGGCCCGACACTCTCTCTCTTTGTCTTACTATGCGTTAACAGTTTGGAGACATTCTAACCATACGATACATTTCACCGTTTCACCACCTAATTATCTTACACCGTGGGCCTACCGGAATACCACGTTTAAAAAAACGCGCCCATCATAGGTGGTGTGGAAACGAGTTGATAGATGCATTGATTTTTATTACTTTACTGCATGAATCTACTGTTGGTGCGATAATTGGCAGATAATTGGTAAAAAGTAGTGCATTAATGCCGCTTTTCTGCGATTTAAAGAAATTGGCCTTACTGTTCGGCCCTGTAACTCGGAAAGTATTAGTCTGAGGGAAAAAATGTATAGGAGTAATTTTGTAGCAAATTTTATCCTCTCCAACTTTCAATTAGAAACTTTTTCTCTAAAACCTACAGGAACGGAGTTACATGCCAAAAACTAGTTTCGGGCGCCATTCTTCCAAAATGGCGGCGCGAGCGGCGGTCGCAAGAGGTCGCAAACTTAGAGTCATATTTAGGGTCCCCAAGTCTACAATCCTACCAAATTTCAAAACTCCTCAACCTTTTGCACCACAAAAGTACCTAATGATTGGACTACAATTAAAACACTGAAAGTAGTCAGTACTATGACAATTTTCACTAATAATTGTCAAGTACAGGGTGATTCTTTTATCAGGGGAAATGCGTTTTTCACATAAACGGCTAAAGGAAACTATTTTCTCTAAAAAGTATTATATTCTTACCGATTGTTACTAAAAACTAGGATAGATATATAACATAAATGTGCAGGGATCTAGGCGTCGAGACGCTACAAATTTTTTTTCCCAGCAACATATCACTTTTGTTACACCATTGGAAAGGTCTTTTGATTTCGAGTGTTTTTTCTATACTCTATTTTTCTTGATATTTATTCATTAAAACGTTATGATGTAATATTTGCTCCCTGAAACGGGTTTTTCGCTCTCTTTAAGGGGCTGTAGCTCCCTTAGGAAACATATTTGGACATGTTTGTATGAACTTTTATACTTATTTTTACATGTAGAATTAGCTCCAGAATTTGTGGACAGTAATTTAGAAACACCCTGTATGAGTGATATATTATTATGGATGATGTATCCATGTTTCTAAATTGCTATCCAGAAATTCTGGAGCTAATTCTACATGTGAAAATAAGAATAAAAGTTCATACAAACATATGTCCAAATATGCTTCCTAAGGGAGGTACAGCCCCTTAAAGAGAGCAAAAAACCCGTTTCAGGAAGCTAATATTATATCATAACTTTTTAACGAACAAGTATCAAGAAAAATAGTATTTAGAAAAAACACTCGAAATCAAAAGACCTTTCCAATGGTGTAACAAAAGTGGTATGTTGCTAGAAAAAAAATTTGTAGCGTCGCGACGCCTAGAGCCCTGCACATTTATGTTATGTTTCTATCCTAGTTTTTAGTAACAGTCGGTAAGAATATAATACTTTTTACAGAAAATAGTTTCTTTTAGCCGTTTACGAGAAAAACGCGAAAATCACCCTGTGCAGTATTGTTTATAAAAATAAAAGCCAATAAATTTTTAACGGGTTCATTTTAGGTGGATTACTCTATAAATAATCACGAAACTCGAATCGTCATTATTTTTAAATTAGTCGTTGTAATTCTCTTTTAATTTATGGTTATATGCAGTTTATTCAACTATTAAAGCTGTTTATCCATTTAAGTTTTGCATAAAAAAGCAACTAAATAAATTAAATAAGAGAAAATTAGAGTTAGAATTAGAACATTATGTTTTTTTTTTCTAAACGGTATTACTGATTAAAAAATTATAAAGTGTTTGGAATTTAAGAATAGTCTATTATCTAAAGAGAAAAATACAGTGGGTCCCAGGATCACGTAACGCACTCTTGTAAACTATTTTATTTTTGATTTGCCGAGAAAAAGTCATTCTTTGTAAAAAGTTTTGCTTGTCTTAGGAAGCCATAAGCAGCCGTCAAACTTGAGATAATTTTACAGAGTATTCTAAAATTGCTTTATGGCATTAGTATTTCGACATGCAGCCAGTCACTTAATTCTAAAAATTAGAATATACTAAATCGACTTTAAGCAAACATTTCTTACGTCGTTATTGAAAATTTTATTTAACAAAGTGTTTCCAATTATGAAGAAAAGCTTAAATACAGAGTTTGTTCAGCGTAATTTGTTGTTATTACCGATTGCCCGTCGTGCTGGTGTGGAAATACATGTGAAAAATTTCAGATCCTCGTAACTCCTCTGTCAAAATCTCAACGTAGCTGACAGTCGCACGTCTGATATAACATAAACCACAGCTGTAGCAAAAAGTAATTCCTCATCAATATTTTCCATTTTTTTTTGTCAAAAATCAACACTCTTGATATGCTACCTGTGTAAGGTAGACTGAACTTTAAATGAATACAATGACATTCATTTGTGCAAATTTGCATGCACAAATCAGTTTCGCAAATTGCATGAGCATCTAAACAGATGTACAACGACTCAGTACATTTGTGCAAATTTGCATGCACAGGCCAACTGGCACAATTTGCATGACCGTCTAAAAGCGCCTTAACCTTGGAACAACGAATTTAGTTGATCAAATGCTATGGAATCGGAAATGTTTCTTATAAATACGCAATAAAAGTTTTCAATGAGAAGTATCCAGATGTTACAGTGATTCACAGTATGTAAATTAATTTATAAATTTGATACCACCGGGGAAGTAAAAAATGGGAAAAAAAACGAAAACAATTAAATGAAGATGACGCTGCTACCGGTGTAGTTTTAGACTTTGTAGATTGTAGAAGAACACCCAAGATGGTCGTTAAATTAAGGTATTAACAAATCTCATATTCAGAAGATTTTAGTCAGCAACGAATTTCATGCATTCAAACCTAAATTAATTCACAAACTTCAAGTTGGAGATGATGCTCGTCGTTTGGACTTTTGTTTAACTATGGGTGAGAAAATTTTAGCAGATAGATCATTTTATCGAAACATTTTATTCGTGGACGAATCTACTTTTAAGACTAATGGGCCATGTTTCCTCTCAAAATTGTAGGCACTGGGCTCAGGAAAATCCTACTTTCCGATTTACCACTAACAGTCGAAAGTTTAAAAACGAAATATCGCATCATAGAATAAACGGTCCTTATTTTATTGATAGAATTTTGAACCAAAGTAAGTAAGTAAGTAAGTAAGTAAGTAAGTAAGTAAGTACTTTATTGGTCATGAATACACAAAAGTGTTTTGACAAGTCAAAAATACACAAAACAATATATAGTAATAAAATAATTTAAAACTTAAGTCATAATTATATAATAATAATAAAATAATATTAAAAAACTATTGTATACTGTACGAGTATACACTATTGGCAAGTATTAATTTAGGAGTGCGAAATCTGTAATGCAACTAAGAGAGAAGGTACATAGAGGCAAAGCCTTCAGTTAACAAGAGACGCCTAACCATTCCTACACTCCTACTAAAGAGGGGATGTGTGCGACGACAGCCATCGGTTCAGCTTACGGCCGTGAGATATTTTTACGATGTTTTCATTCTTTTATCATGTTTATCGCTGTTGCATTCGACAATACAACAGCGGTTTAAGAGTTGATGTTATTTATTAGCCTTAAACCTAAAAACGAAATAAAAACTTGTATTTTAAAAATAACAGTTTGTACTTCGCAGGAGGAAGGCTTATTGATGAATAACTTTGTTGGGCGCGACATCGCGGCCGGACGACACATTTGGCCGATTCCGTTGTCCCCTTCGACTGCGTGTTGTAAAGAATGGAAGGTGGGAGGTAGGGGATACCGCGTTGTCTGTTTAACTTGTAAATGCTTTAAGTTATCTCCGTCTAATGCATTTATATTGGCCTCCCAGATTCGTCCTTACCAATAGTGTATATAGACAAACAGTAATAAAAATTAATCATTGATTAATGACAAACGACAAGAAATATATATATTTTGAGACAATAACAAAACAATATCACAAATTTGTAGAGGAAAAGTCAGATGACAAGAATTCTTGAAAATCATAAAATGCGTTTTCCAACAAAAATCGTTTAATTACAAATTTAAAACGTTTACAGTCAAGTGCTTGAACTGTATTCGGTAACACATTAAAGAATTTGATTGCATAATAGCTCGTTCCGTTTCTGGTCTTTGTTGACCTCGAAAAATTCAAATGAACATTAGTCTTATTAATAATAATAATAATAATAATGTCTTTATTACCATAGTATATAAATTATAATAAATAAAATTAAATTAAATCAAAATATACCAGTTCTATACTAAAGGTAAAGGCGAAGTTCACCTCACGGTGCTTACGAGTGGAATACGAGTGAATATCTTCATGTGTGGAATATTTACTTAAATTTTCCTTTATATGCAAAAGGCACTGTAGGATGTATGCACAGGGCAGAGTCAGTAAATTCAGATTTTTAAAGGCCTCCCTACAATCGTCTCTGTATGCCAATCCTGTAATGATCCTTACTGCTTTCCTTTGTAAAGAAAAAACAGTTCCAGCATGTGCCGAATGGCCCCATATCAAAATAGCGTATGATAAGGCAGACTGAATCAACGCGTGAAATGCAGTTAATACTGTGGGCTGTGACACACAATTTACGAGATTACGTAATAAAAATATGTTCCGTGATATTTTCTTGCAGACCAATTCAGTATGCCTTTCCCATGTCAATTTGCTGTCTAAAGTCACGCCCAAAAATTTAACACAATGAGCAGAAACGAAATTTTGAGATCGACTTTTTAAACTGAACGTCATCGATTCTGTTTTGTCACGATTAAGGATCAACTGGTTACTTAAACACCAATCTTGGACAATAGATAGAGAATTACATGCTTCAGATATCAGGACTGTGGAATCATTAAGGGTTTGAGCCAAAGTTGTATCATCCGCAAAAAGAGTAAAGTTTACTAAGTTATTGCTATTTGGTAGGTCGTTAGTATAAATAAGAAAAAATATTGGACCTAGGACGGAACCTTGCGGCACACCAAAATTAATATTAATCGAATTTGAAACTGCATTATTGTAATTAACGAACTGAGACCGCTCGGTGAGGTACGACTGAATCAAATTTCTGCTGTTTTCCGAAAAATTGTAAAATTTTAATTTTTTTACTAAAATGTCATGAGACACACAGTCAATAGCTTTGCTTAAGTCTAAAAAGATACTTATTTAGAACTTTTACTTATTTAGAACTTTTAAATAATTTTGTTTTGGAAATTGGCCAATGAAAATTTAAAACGTAGAAGAATAATTTTTCAACAAGACGGATGTCCAGCACATTCTACAATTCGAGTTCGAGTTCGAGCATTTCGGCCGCAACGATTTCGAAGACGACGTAGATTTATTAAAGCAAAAAATTGTGGAAGCTCTTGCAACCACAAATGAAGATGTGACCTCCAATGCATACGAAGAATTTAGAAAAAGATTAGAGAAATGTGTACTTTTTGGAGGTCTACATGTAGAATAGTTCTCAACTTAGTTAAATGAAATGTAATTTTTTTGAAATTAAGTTTTTTAAATAATTGGAAACACTTTGCCAAATAAAATGTTCAATAAAGATGTAAAAAAGCAATTCACTTAAAAGTCCATAAATTTTCAAATTTTTAGAATACCCTGTATAATTTATCTTAAGTTTGACGACTGCTTATGACTTCCTATGACAAGGAAAACTTTTTATAAAGAATAACTTTTAGTAAATATAAGAGAGTTTACAAGAGTGCGGTACCTCATCCGGAGTCACACCTGGTTTGCCCAAATTAATATGATAATATACAGGAAGTCCCATTAGAACGGGTCATTCGCGATGCCATACTTTTGACTCGTCCTGTATGAAATACAAATTATTGCTTCCGGTAACATCAAAAAATTATATTTTATTCCTAATAGATTTTTGTAATATTTTGTGGTTTGAGCAGAAAAAAATCGATTTTAAAAAATAACTCTATTTTATTTGTGTCTCGCCCAGTATACAAACACATATTTGTCACAATATATTATTTGAAGTTAAAGATATAACATTCATGCAAAAAATTGCAATCGAATCCTTAAATTGCTATAAATATATCGGGTGCTCCAAAAATAACCGGAATTTTCATTTTATCCCATAACTTCTTTATTTTTTCATCGATTTTCAACCTGTTGGGCTCGTTTGACAGCTAAAGCCTCCAGCTAAATGATTCTCTGTCAGACACTGATATAGTGATCATAAATGTCAAGGCTGACGTATTTAAACTTGAGCAATTTTTAATAACTGATGGAATTTTGTTGAAATGCCGTATTTACAAACGGTTTGCTTTATGGTCATGGCTGGTCTTCTGGCAATATTTTGGTGGGCAGTTTTTAAAAATCGGTCAAGGAACTACGGAGCTGCACCAATAAATGTAGAGACGTGTTGTAAACGTCTCGGCAGCCATAGTAAAAATCGAAATTTTCATTTTCCTTTATAACTTTTTGATTCCATTACCGATTTTAATTTTTTTCGGGTCACTTAAAACCCAAAGCCTTCCACTACAATCATAAATGTCAGAAATTGACATGAATTATAAATCCAATATGGCAGAAGTGGTCAAATTTACCTAATATTTAAAAGCCGTAAGAATTTTTTAAAATGACAAATTAAATGACTTTTTTTTAACTTGAAGCCTATTCTAAGAACATTGTGACGCAGAACACGAAAATCGGTTAAGAACTTATAAAGGTGTATAACGTAGTCATGTACACTGTACACCACAACAACAGTATCAAATTAATTCTTAACAGAGTTACCTATGCAGTTATCGTCATGGTTACAAAACAAATGAACATTGATTCATAACTGTTATTTCAGTCAGCTGTTTTTAAATAAAAAGTGTCTTGTGGTACCTAGTTTTGTTATAATGGTGCTGTCAAATGAAGACAAGATTTTCATTAAGTATTTGTGGGAATTTGTAGAGGTTTTAAAACTAGCATAATTTTTATTGAACATGGAATACGGCTTAATTTTCAACAGTATTGCGAAGTTGTTCCGAGTCAAATGTTACCTTAAATTAGTGATTTCATACTCATGCAAATTAGTCGGTCTTGGTAACTACAATGAAATTTTAGGATGGACACTTGGATTTTTAAGAGAACATGCAGCAAATTTTATTGAACAAGAACACTGGCCTCCTAATAGTCCAGATCTTAATCCCCGTGACAATTACTTTTACATTTACAAGAACGGTTGTATAAGAATGGTCGTCATTTAAATAATTTAGGCGAATTGCGACAAAGAATTTTAGACTGTTGGGAAGAAACTGACCAGCAAATTATTAAATAAGCAATAGACGGTTGGCACAGGCAGGTTCAGCTCGTTGTGAACGCTAATGGAGGTCATGTTCCATTATTTAAGTATTAATTTTGACAATAAGTTATTGTTATTTAGTTAAATGATTCGTAATTAAATTATGTTTCTGGTTCAGCCCGTTGTTTAATTAGATTTCATTTATTATTCATATCTTCGTAAGTCCTTAACCGATTTTCGTGATCTATAATACGTTCCAATGTTCTTAGAAGACAAGGCCTCAAGATAAAAGAAAGCCTAAATTCGCCATTTTAAAAAATTCTAGAGGCTTTTAAATATTAGGTTAATTTGACTACTTCCGCCATATTGGATTTATGATTCATGTCAATTTCTGAGATTTAATATTGTACTGGAAAGCTTTGGGTTTTAAATGACCCAAAAAAATTAAAATCGGCAAAGAATCAAAAAAGTTATAAAGGATAATAAAAAATTCCGGTTTTTACCATTGCTGCCGAAATGTTTACAACACGCTTCTACATTTTCTGGTACAGTTCTGTAGTTCCTTGACCGATTTTTAAAAACTACCCACCAAAATATTGGCAGAAGACCAGTCATGACAAACCGTTTGTAAATGCGGCTTTTCAACAAAATTCCAGCAGTTACTAAAAATTGCTCAAGTTTAAATACGTCTGCCTTGACACTTATGGTGATAATATCAGTTTTTGATAGAGAATCAAATAGCTGGAAAATTTATCTGTCAAACGAATCCAAAAAGTTGAAAATCGGTGAAAAAATAAAGAAGTTATACGATAAAATGAAAATTCCGGTTTTTTTGGACCATATTTTATAAAAATAACCACTTTATATCTTTAACACCCTGTACCTTAAAAACTAGTCACAGGATTGAGTTGGGACCTTGACAGTTCTGATCAGGAAATTAAAATCTACAACATACTAACACTAACATTTTAGCAAAAATTCACCTAGAGCCATTTTTGCCTATATGTATTTTGTGCGGGCCCTTTAGTTTTCTCCATGTTGAGGAAAAATTATTATTATAATAATTTTGTTGAACAGCTACGAATCTTTCAAAACGTTAATTATTGTAATAAAATACTTGAGAACATGAAAATAAAGGCAACGTTGCTGGGCTTCTCAAAATGCGTAAACTGTATTAACTATATACAGTCGGGCTTAGTAAGGTGGTGATGTGAAGTGGCTTGAGGGGGCTTGGGAAGAACTGGGAAATATATATTTAAGTAAATATTAAATAAGGTTACCCCTCTCCTGTTGCTAAATGTATATAAATTGTCCTATGCGCAGTCACGTGAAATACACACTTCTAACTACAATAGGAAGCCTGGGCTTCTGAGAGCCTGTGATATGTACCGGGCTAGGTATAGGTAGTTGGGTACGTATATATATATATATATATATATATATATATATATATATATATATATATATATATGTATATATATATATATATATATATATATATATATATATACGTACCCAACTACCCCTATACCAAGCCCGGTACATATCACAGGCTCTCAGAAGCCCAGGCTTCCTATTGTAGTTAGAAGTGTGTATTTCACGTGACTGCGCATAGGACAATTTATATACATTTAGCAACAGGAGAGGGGTAACCTTATTTAATATTTACTTAAATATATATTTCCCAGTTCTTCCCAAGCCCCCTCAAGCCACTTCACATCACCACCTTACTAAGCCCGACTGTATATAGTTAATACAGTTTACGCATTTTGAGAAGCCCAGCAACGTTGCCTTTATTTTCATGTTCTCAAGTATTTTATTACAATAATTAACGTTTTGAAAGATTCGTCGCTGTTCAACAAAATTATTATAATAATAATTTTTCCTCAACATGGAGAAAACTAAAGGGCCCGCACAAAATACATATAGGCAAAAATGGCTCTAGGTGAATTTTTGCTAAAATGTTAGTGTTAGTATGTTGTAGATTTTAATTTCCTGATCAGAACTGTCAAGGTCCCAACTCAATCCTGTAACTAGTTTTTAAGGTACAGGGTGTTAAAGATATAAAGTGGTTATTTTTATAAAATATGGTCCAAAAAAACCGGAATTTTCATTTTATCGTATAACTTCTTTATTTTTTCACCGATTTTAAACTTTTTGGATTCGTTTGACAGATAAATTTTCCAGCTATTTGATTCTCTATCAAAAACTGATATTATCACCATAAGTGTCAAGGCAGACGTATTTAAACTTGAGCAATTTTTAGTAACTGCTGGAATTTTGTTGAAAAGCCGCATTTACAAACGGTTTGTCATGACTGGTCTTCTGCCAATATTTTGGTGGGTAGTTTTTAAAAATCGGTCAAGGAACTACGGAACTGTACCAGAAAATGTAGAAGCGTGTTGTAAACATTTCGGCAGCAATGGTAAAAACCGGAATTTTTTATTATCCTTTATAACTTTTTTGATTCTTTGCCGATTTTAATTTTTTTGGGTCATTTAAAACCCAAAGCCTTCCAGTAGAATATTAAATCTCAGAAATTGACATGAATCATAAATCCAATATGGCGGAAGTAATCAAATTAACCTAATATTTAAAAGCCTCTAGAATTTTTTAAAATGGCGAATTTAGGCTTTCTTTTATCTTGAGGCCTTGTCTTCTAAGAACATTGGAACGTATTATAGATCACGAAAATCGGTTAAGGACTTACGAAGATATGAATAATAAATGAAATCTAATTAAACAACGGGCTGAACCAGAAACATAATTTAATTACGAATCATTTAACTAAATAACAATAACTTATTGTCAAAATTAATACATAAATAATGGAACATGACCTCCATTAGCGTTCACAACGAGCTGAACCTGCCTATGCCAACCGTCTATTGCTTATTTAATAATTTGCTGGTCAGTTTCTTCCCAACAGTCTAAAATTCTTTGTCGCAATTCGCCTAAATTATTTAAATGACGACCATTCTTATACAACCGTTCTTGTAAATGTAAAAGTAATTGTCACGGGGATTAAGATGGACTATTAGGAGGCCAGTGTTCTTGTTCAATAAAATTTGCTGCATGTTCTCTTAAAAATCCAAGTGTCCATCCTAAAATTTCATTGTAGTTACCAAGACCGACTAATTTGCATGAGTATGAAATCACTAATTTAAGGTAACATTTGACTCGGAACAACTTCGCAATACTGTTGAAAATTAAGCCGTATTCCATGTTCAATAAAAATTATGCTAGTTTTAAAACCTCTACAAATTCCCACAGATACTTAATGAAAATCTTGTCTTCATTTGACAGCACCATTATAACAAAACTAGGTACCACAAGACACTTTTTATTTAAAAACAGCTGACTGAAATAACAGTTATGAATCAATGTTCATTTGTTTTGTAACCATGACGATAACTGCATAGGTAACTCTGTTAAGAATTAATTTGATACTGTTGTTGTGGTGTACAGTGTACATGACTACGTTATACACCTTTATAAGTTCTTAACCGATTTTCGTGTTCTGCGTCACAATGTTCTTAGAATAGGCTTCAAGTTAAAAAAAGTCATTTAATTTGTCATTTTAAAAAATTCTTACGGCTTTTAAATATTAGGTAAATTTGACCACTTCTGCCATATTGGATTTATAATTCATGTCAATTTCTGACATTTATGATTGTAGTGGAAGGCTTTGGGTTTTAAGTGACCCGAAAAAAATTAAAATCGGTAATGGAATCAAAAAGTTATAAAGGAAAATGAAAATTTCGATTTTTACTATGGCTGCCGAGACGTTTACAACACGTCTCTACATTTATTGGTGCAGCTCCGTAGTTCCTTGACCGATTTTTAAAAACTGCCCACCAAAATATTGCCAGAAGACCAGCCATGACCATAAAGCAAACCGTTTGTAAATACGGCATTTCAACAAAATTCCATCAGTTATTAAAAATTGCTCAAGTTTAAATACGTCAGCCTTGACATTTATGATCACTATATCAGTGTCTGACAGAGAATCATTTAGCTGGAGGCTTTAGCTGTCAAACGAGCCCAACAGGTTGAAAATCGATGAAAAAATAAAGAAGTTATGGGATAAAATGAAAATTCCGGTTATTTTTGGAGCACCCGATATATTTATAGCAATTTAAGGATTCGATTGCAATTTTTTGCATGAATGTTATATCTTTAACTTCAAATAATATATTGTGACAAATATGTGTTTGTATACTGGGCGAGACACAAATAAAATAGAGTAATTTTTTAAAATCGATTTTTTTCTGCTCAAACCACAAAATATTACAAAAATCTATTAGGAATAAAATATAATTTTTTGATGTTACCGGAAGCAATAATTTGTATTTCATACAGGACGAGTCAAAAGTATGGCATCGCGAATGACCCGTTCTAATGGGACTTCCTGTATATTATCATATTAATTTGGGCAAACCAGGTGTGACTCCGGATGAGGTACCGCACTCTTGTAAACTCTCTTATATTTACTAAAAGTTATTCTTTATAAAAAGTTTTCCTTGCCATAGGAAGTCATAAGCAGTCGTCAAACTTAAGATAAATTATACAGGGTATTCTAAAAATTTGAAAATTTATGGACTTTTAAGTGAATTGCTTTTTTACATCTTTATTGAACATTTTATTTAGCAAAGTGTTTCCAATTATTTAAAATACTTAATTTCAAAAAAATTACATTTCATTTAACTAAGTTGAGAACTATTGTACATGTAGACCTCCAAAAAGTACACATTTCTCTAATCTTTTTATAAATTCTTCGTATGCATTAGAGGTCACATCTTCATTTATGGTTGCAAGAGCTTCTACAATTTTTTGCTTTAATAAATCTACGTCGTCTTCGAAATCGTTGCGGCCGAAATACTCGAACTCGAATTGTAGAATGTGCTGGACATCCGTCTTGTTGAAAAATTATTCTTCTACGTTTTAAATTTTCATTATCCAATTTCCAAAACAAAATTATTTAAAAGTTCTAAATAAGTATCTTGGTTCAAAATTCTATCAATAAAATAAGGACCGTTTATTCTATGATGCAATATGTCGTTTTTAAACTTTCGACTGTTAGTGATAAATCGGAAAATTGGATTTTCCTGAGCCCAGTACCTACAATTTTGAGAGGAAACTATCCCATGGCCCATTAGTCTTAAAAGTAGATTCGTCCACGAATAAAATGTTTCGATAAAATGATCTATCTGCTAAAATTTTCTCACCCCGTTAAGCAAAAGTCCAAACGACGAGCATCATCTCCAACTTGAAGTTTGTGAATTAATTTAGGTTCGAATGCACGAAATAATAATAATAATCATAATAATAAAATGACTTTATTTCAGGCGGAGTCTAGCCTAAGCTATCCTCTGAATATGAGATTTGCTAATACCTAAATTATTTAACGACCATCTTGGGTGTTCTACAATCTACAGTCTAAAACTACACCGGTAGCAGAGTCATCTTCATTTAATTGTTTTTGTTCTTTTTCACATTTTTTACTTCCCCGGGGGTATCAAATTTATAAATTAATTTACATACTGTGAATCACTGTAACATCTGGATACTTCTCATTGAAAACTTCAATAGCGTATTTATAAGAAACATTTCCGATTCCATAGAATTTGATCAAGTAAATTCGTTGTTCCAAGGTTAAGGCGCTTTTAGACAGTCATGCAAATTGTGCCAGTTGGCTTGTATATGCAAATTTGCACAAATGTACTGAGTCGTTGTACATCTGTTTAGATGCTCATGCAATTTGCGCAACTGATTTGTGCATGCAAATTTGCACAAATGAACGTCGCTGTATTCATTTAACGTTCAGTCTACCTTACACAGTTAGTATATCAAGAGTGTTGATTTTTGACAAAAAAAAACGGGAAATTATGATGAGGAATTACTTTTTGCTACAGCTGTGGTTTGTGTTATATCAGACGTGCGACTGTCAAACATCGTTTACACTCTCATGCAAATACTTCAACCTCATATACGTACCCAACAACCTATACCAAGCCTGGTACATATCACCGGCTCTCAGAAGCCCAGGCTTCCTATTGTATTTAGAAGTGTGTATTTCACGTGACTGCGCGTAGGACAATTTATATACATTTTGCTAGAGGAGAGGGGTAACCTTATTTAATATTCACTTAATCATATATTTTCCAGTACTTGTAAAGCCACTTCATAGCGTCACCTTACCAAGCCCAACTGAGTTAATATATTACACTTATTTTGGGAAACCCTTATTTTCAACTCATAAGTGTTGAATGAAATTTTTATAATAATAATTTGACCCAACACGGACAGAACTAAATTCATAAAATCCAGATAAAAAAGGCAACCCACATGAAGAAAATTTTCTGATATTAAAAAAAGTGCAAGTATATGCTTATTTAATTTTCCTATGAAACGTATATCTTGACAATTATTTAAATTATGAATAATATTTCCTGCACATATAAATAATAAAGCTTTAAATAAAGCATGAGTTAATAAATGAAAAAAAGCTAATTTATACTCTCCTAAAGCTAAAATCCTTATTATTAAACCTAATTGACTTAATGTTGATAAAGCAATAATTTTTTTTAAATCAAATTCAAAATTAGCCCCTAAACCTGATATAAATATAGTTAAACTTGAAATTAATAATAAAATTAATATTAAATTTGAAGAAAAACAAAAATTAAAACGAATTAATAAATAAACCCCAGCTGTAACTAAAGTTGAAGAATGAACTAAAGAAGAAACTGGAGTTGGAGCTGCTATAGCAGCAGGTAATCAAGAAGAAAAAGGAATTTGAGCTCTTTAAGTTATAGTAGCTAAAACTACCATATATGAAATTAATTTTATAGAAAAATCTTCTTTTATTAAATCCAAATAAAAAATAAAATTTCTTCTTCCATAATTTATTATTCAAGCAATAGATATCAGTAAAACAACATCTCCAATACGATTAGATAATGTTGTTAATATCCCAGCATTAAAAGATTTAACATTTTGGTAATAAATTACTAAACAATAAGAAACTAAACCTAATCCATCTCAGCCTAATAAAATTGAAATTAAGTTAGGTCTAATAATTAATAATATTATTGATAAAACAAATATAACCACCAAATAAATAAATCGATTTAAATTTTCATCAACAAACATATATTCTTGACTATAATAAATTACTATAGAAGAAATAAATAAAACAAATCTTATAAATAATAACGACATTCAATCTAATAAGATAGTTATAATTACAGATAAAGAATTTATTGTTAATAAATTTAATTCAATAATTAAATTAAAATTTTGGATTAAAAAATGTAGCCTAAGAGAAAAAAAGTGATAAAAAAATTAATAAAAATAAATTAAAATAAATTTACAAATAGAATAATTATCTAAAATAGAAAACTATATCTTTGAAATCACAAATCAATATTTTTTATAAACTACCTAGATTAAATTCATAACACCAAATATTCACCCTTTAAAATTAATAAATTTAAAGGTATTCAATGTAAAAATAATAATAAATATTCGCGTAACATTCCTTGATAAACAGAAAATGTCCCTGAATAAAAATTACCATGCTGAGAAAAAGAATATAAAAATAACGAATACACAGTTTTAAAAAGGAAATTAAAGATAAAAATAATATTCTTATTCAACAAATGAAATTAAACTATTACTTAACAAAATTTCTTCTATTAAATTTAAAGAGGGAGGAGACGCTATATTAGAAGAACAAAGTAAAAATCGTCACAATGAAAGTCTAGGTATAATTTAATTTAAAAATCCCTTATTTAAATAAAGTCTTCGTCTCCCTATTCGTTCACAAGAAATATTAGCTAAACAAAATAAACCAGAAGAACATAATTCATGAGCATTTATCATTACCAAGAGAACCTCAAAACCCTAAAATATTTAACGTTATAATACCTGCTAATACTATCACTATATGTGCAACTGAAGAATAAGCAATTAAAGATTTTATATCTCTTTGACGAATACAAATCAAAGAAACCAAAAATCCACCTACTAACCTAATAATAATAAAATAATAATGAATTTTTATTCCAATTTCAATAAATAATATTATTAAACGTAAAAATCCATAACCTCCCAATTTTAATATAATACCTGCCAGAATTATTGACCCTGAAACAGAAGCCTCTACATGAGCTTTAGGTAATCATAAATGAATAAAAAATATACGTATTTTAACAAAAAATACTAAATTTATACATAAATATATAAAAACTCTATTTACATTATTAATAAAAAAAATAAAAACTTAAAGAATTACATTTTTCATGATAAAAAAAAATTGAAATTATTATAGGTAAAGAAACTAATAAAGTATAAAATAATAAATAAATACCAGCTTCAATTCGCTCAGGTTGATAACCTCAACCAATAATCAAAATTAAAGTAGGAATCAATCTAATTTCAAAAAATAAATAAAAAATAAATAAATTTAAAGAAGAAAATGTTAAATAAAATCTAATAAGAAAAATTATATTCTAATTTTTAGAATTAAGTGACTGGCTGCATATAGAAATACTAATGCCATAAAACAATTTTAGAATACCCTGTAAAATGATCTCAAGTTTGACGGCTGCTTATGGCTTCCTAAGACAAGCAAAACTTTTTACAAATAATGACTTTCTCGGCAAATCAAAAATAAAATAGTTTACAAGAGTGCGTTACCTGATCCTGGGACTCACTATATTTTTCTCTTTAGATAATAGTATTCTTAAATTCCAAACACTTTATAATTTAAAAAAAACATAATATTCTAATTCTAACTTTAATTTTCTCTTATTTGATTCAGTTGCTTCCTTATGCAAAACCTAAATGGATGAACAGCTTTAACAGTTGAATAAACTGCATTTAACCATAAATTAAAAGAGAATTAAAATTGACATCGAATTACATCGACTAATTTAAAAATAATGACGGTTCGAGTTTCGTGATTATTTATAGAGTAATCCACCTAAAATGAACCCATTAAAAATTTATTGGCTTTTATTTTTATAAACAAAACTGTACTTGACAATTTTATTATTAGTGAAAATTATCATAGTACTGACTACTTCCAGTTTTTTAATTGGTGTATTTCTTAATAAAATGAATTTATTCCCGGTAACTTTCAATTGTTTCATTACAAGAGACAGCTACTTTACCTGATGCGATGTTGGCAAGTTTTCGGGCTACGCATCATACGAATAAAATACTGGGCTTCGCTAAATCGGTCATATATTATCATTGTATATACTGATCAAGTTGTGCGCCCTCTATATGAAATTTTCGGAATTAATTCTGTATATTTTGAGAGAAATACCGACCTTACCAAGCCCATCAAAAATTTGGGGAGGACATTCCATTAGCCCTACCATGCTTAACCACTTAAATATACACGTAAGTTTTTACCAAGCCCGGAGTCGGGCTTCGTAAGTAGGTGACGGGCTTAGTATACTCTAAAGACATACAATTTTGGGCCTGATAATGCCGGTTTATATGTATATATATATATATATATATATATATATATATATATATATATATATATATATATATATATATATATATATATATATATATATATATATATATATATATAGATATACAGCTTCTTATTTTTTATTTGGTTTTTTCTTCCATTAATTTTAATTTATTAAAACATAAAAAGGGGGGAATAACGATTATTAAAAAAATTTTTTTTTTATAAAGTCATGTTTATTCTATTATACTACACGTTGGTTGACGTTTCGCCCATGATCACGGGCTTTTTCAAAACACTTTACATTTTTAAGTACATTACTAAAAGAGAAACAAAAAACAAATTAAACATTTTTAGTCTTAAATTACAAGGTTATATAGACACATTAATGATCAAATGTTGGCAAACATACATACCTAAAACAGGAAAATCTATAACAATGTGTATAGTAATGTACTTAAAAATGTAAAGTGTTTTGAAAAAGCCCGTGATCATGGGCGAAACGTCAACCAACGTGAAGTATAATAGAATAAACATGACTTTATAAAAAAAAAAATTTTTAATAATCGTTATTCCCCCCTTTTGATGTTTAAATAAATTAAAATTAATGGAAGAAAAAACCTAAGAAAAAATAAGAAGCTGTATGAAATCAAGTCCAAGAATAATCAATTAAACTTTATATATATATATATATATATATATATATATATATATATATATATATATATATATATATATATATATATATATATATATATATATATATATATATATATATATATATATATATATATATATATATATATATATATATATATATATATATATATATGGACGCTCGGAAGATAGTAGGATGTATATATATATATATATATATATATATATATATATATATATATATATATATATATATATATATATATATATATATATATATATATATAATATATATATATATATATATATATATATATATATATATATATATATATATATATATATATATATATATATATACATCCTACTATCTTCCGAGCGTCCGTTCACAGACCCGTCAGAGAGCGTCCATCCAAAATTTCAAAAGTGATATCTGTTTAATTAAGCGAATATACTCCGACATTTACAGCCAGATGTCGTCGCTATTCATTTTTGGTAAATTGCCGAGGTGGCTGATTTCATCCTGCCATCACTCGGCGTCATTTCATAAACCATGCTTCGAGCGTCCAATGTATTCCACTTACCATTCAAAGTAACGACTACAGAGCGTCCATACGTCCATATTAAACTTTCAGTCTTAAGACTTCTGAGCGTCTAGCGGCGTTGCCAAATTTGGATTGCAATGCTTGGTGATCAGTAATAAAGTGAGAAGGGCAATTCTAAGCCAAAGTTTTGTTGCAGGCGGACATATCAACGTTTAATAACTAAACTAATTTGTTAAGGCTGTGTCAACGTTAGTTAACCATTCGTTATAACCAGTGATAGTGGGAGGGAACGACCGATATTCGTATTAAGTCAATTAATCGCTATCACCACATCTGATTTAACTCTTGGCCGTTGAATTCAACGCAGGTCGTGGCAAACCCTTAATATATCGAAGTCTCGAAATCGATAGATTAACGGCAACTGTCGACAATGAATGCTTCCTCGTATACAGGCTTCGCAACGTCCTGAACTAAAGATACAACACTAGCTAAACACTTTGCACAATACACAATTCACTTCTGACACCTGCCCAGACAGGTCTTGCTCGTTCACTCTTCTTTGGCTCAGCCGAATGGTCAAACCGACGCAATTGCGAGGGTCGTTAGCTATGGGGTCAACACAGATACTAGACTAATACTAGAATGCAATAAGAAGACATGGATACTAAATAAGGGTATATATTAAACAATCATCATAGTACATATAGAGCCTCACCTAGCAAGGTCTGCCACCATAACCACGATACCCCCACAAGGGGTCAGCGACCGCGACGGCCGCGCTTAAAGACGAGTGATCGATTGCCGAAAGAGAATTATTACATGGACGTGACTGGCAATTTAGTGAGTGGGTTTTATAGATTTACTGTTAGAATTATAGACAAAAAATTTAAGGTAATATTCTCCAAAAGGGGTATATGCCGTTAGACGTCTGTGGATATTTCAGAAAGGGGAAATCTCTTCGAATGCTATCTCACAAGGCGGTCACCTGGTAATAATGGGGAAGTGCCCCGGTACCCGTGCGTACCGCCCTGAGGCTTATCCCGGCTTAATTTGATCAAAAATACCGGACATCCATTTTGCGAGATCATTGGGAGGTCTCCCACTATAGATATGGAAATGACCCGAGACCACTTCATGTCGCCACGTGGCGTCGCAATATTCCGCTATTTCCAAATTTTATTCAGTTCCTAAAATTTCAAAATGGTGCTATCAGACACGATCCCGGTAGAGACGATGACCAATGGGTAGGCGAGGCCAGCTCAACCATCCTTGGAAGCCGTAGGTCACGGACTCACTAGGAATTCCAGAACGCGAGGGTAGAGTGAACCTATGGGTCCGTAGATCAGTGCGACCACGAAGGTGGATCAGTCTATGGTAGATCAGATCAAGAGCTACCGATCTACGGTAGATTCACTCTCGCGCCTTTGTGGAGTATTCCTGTGATCCGTTAGACCGGCTTATGACAATGATCATCTGCGCTATGACCATTGTCGTGGCGCAGTCCGTCCTTCGAGGAATCGGTACTGGCTGAGGACAATGCATGTCCTTGGTCGTCTCTACATGCTGCATCGTGCCTGGATGCGTTCGTTCAAACATGAGATATGGGCCGAAAAAGATAAAGGGAATTTTGGAAACTGTACTGAAAATCGTCTTATAAATTTTATAAAAAATCCTGATATGCATGGATTCATGCATATCAGGCAAAAAGAAGGAATTTTGGGTTTAGGAACTGACTTGAAATTCGACATATTTTTGATAAAAAAAATGGTGTACATGGAACAGATGTTCCACATACACCATTCAAGCCTTAGCTTGTGTGCTTATGTCTAATTGGGATCTTTTGCTTAAAACTACTTTCACAGCATCTCCTGGGTTCGATAACAGACATAACTTTCTCATTATAGTCCTGAGTAGAGGTTGGAACCTTTGATATAGTATATTTTAACAAGATGTTTCAAATAAAAATTGTTTATAAGCAATCATGTCGAAAGTTTCTTGATAATTTTAAGATTAACCGTTACGATAGAAGACTGCACTAAAGTAAATTTTGCGCCTTTAAAATTTTATTTTTATAGTTTTCACGAATATTATGACTCATGGTAATAATTGTGTGCAATAATAAAATGCAGGAAGTGTATAATTCCTGCTGCTTCAGTTTTCAGTGTTAGTAGGGTAAAGAAGCCGGTTGTTGGTACTTCTATCGTCATTGACAGGTGCATTTAAATAACCGTTTTAACAATTTATGTGACTATATTCATATTTAAGCAGTAATTTATTAGTGCTTAATATGTTTTAAAGTTGGCGCTTTGTGTGTTACAATAGTGTTTGTGGCGCGACCATTGTTGTAAGAGAAGTGCATTTATCTAAAGAGCCAAATTTGGATTGCAATCGAGCTCGCAATGCTTGGTTGGAATGAATGATAATGAAGTCAGAAGGGCAATTCAACGCCAAAATTTCAGTGCAGGCGACTATAGCTTTCTCATTATAGTCCTGAGTAGGAACCTTTGATAACGCGAAAAAGCACTCCGCTGTGCAAAAACAATGTCTCACTCTAGAGGAAAAAACCGTTCAATCTAACTTAATCGAAAACATGACATTAAACACGGTATTAGCCGGATTAGAACCAAAAATAGGACAAATCGTAAGAGCCGGAAACCCACAAAATATGCGTGAAGCAATAAACCGAATTAAAAGAGAACTTAAATTATCTTATTTTGAATCTCAAAAATTTGCAAATAAAAACGCGAATAAACCATCAACTCAAGGTCTACAAAAACTTTTTAATAATCAACAATTTTGTTCTTTCTGCAAGTGAAATGGACATTCTTTTAATGAATGTCGTACAAGGCAACAATTTACTTTTCAAAATCAATATTTTAGACCGAATTATAGTAATCCAACTCACTTTTATAAACCAAATTTTCAAAACTTTGGAAATCAAAATTCCCAAAGGGATTTTTAACAACAGAATTTCCAACAGGCTGGCACTTCTCAACAAAACATACCTTCAGTAATAAGGCCTAGTCCGAACTTTCAACAAAGATTTAATCAACCAAGTTTTAACCATTCCAACCCACAAAGAACACATCATATAAATTTTGAAAATAACTATGAAAATAAATATGCTATAAAATAGATTTTAAAAAGAAATAAATTGTTTCAATAGTTAGTAATTAGAAAATTTAGAAAATACCTACTACCAAATTAACTTTCTAGAAATTTTTCTATTTGGCATTTATCGCTGTAAAATATAAAAATAGTTTTTTCCTAGGTTTTGTCTTAGCATTTGGATACCCTGTTTAATTATATTTTCTAATGTTAATTCTATTTTTGTGGAAATCACAATTCCTCGAGAGAATTTTTGTAAAATGTAAATATTCCTCTGGATAGTAGTTAATTCAAAGGACTAACTAAATATAAATAGGTATACATAACTAACATAACTAAATTAAAACTTATTTTCACTTATTTTAATTTGCTAAAAATAAAATAAAGTTTTTGGCAATTTTTCTACCTGTTGCCATTTTATAGCCGCTTTACACTTTTTATTGCTGGCAATAAAATTACTCTTGTGCGTTTGCACACTACTACGTCTTTTGATCATCTGTGGCAATGTTTCCTGCATTGCAGAAATTATAACTGGATATAATTAAATTTAATTGCATTATTGTGGCTTGAGGTTTTTTCAAACATTATTAGTTTAAAGTTATGGAAAATATTCAGGAGAATAAGGGCAAAATTGAAACTGGCGTAATTCAAAAACAAGATTTATTTTCGATTCATCCACATACATCGTTTCCTACAGGAAAAATAACCATTATTAGTGAATGTATTTTTATAACATTATGAATATTACGTAAAACGATGAAAAAAAAATTATTTTAACGAATGTGACATACTTATAATAGGCCGACTTCAAATAACCAAGGCTCAAAATATAAAAGCACTTTTAGATGTTAAATACAAATACCGAGAAAAATACAATACATCTGTGACCTCGAAAGCAAAATGTCGTATGTGCATTACAGTTCTATTACAAATAATTAGATGAATATTAAAAACATGCACAGATTTCAACTTTCCAAATTTGCATATGCACAATATATCCCAGTAAGAACGAAACATCAAACCAATGTTTATTAACGTTGTAAACAAGTGATATTTATAATGTTTCTTTATTACGTAATTTTTATCGTAACTGAAACATGTTCCTCATAACATTCTGCAATGCCTATAAGTATTATTTATTTATTAAACGTTAATTTAATGTTAGCAATTATATAAGAAAAATATTCATATCATGTTTGGTTTTAATTAATAGTACATTTATTGAACGTTTTTATTTTTAGCGTAAAATTATTGTAATTTTGATGTTTTTCAGTAATGTATATGTTTTAACCAGATATGACATTATAATTGCACAATAAAATAACATATAAATCAAATTAATTTTAACATTTATATTTATAATTGTTAAGTTCATGTAAAATGAGCGTTATCATTATGTTAAATTATTGTTAATACCATTATTATTATAATATGTTTTTTCTTCATAAACTCGATTGCATTCATGTTGATGTTCAGAATAAATTAATAACATTTCTATAACGAATCCATAAAATGACGCGGCGTGGAACGTGGGTACAGCCACGGCCGTCATTTTTGTTTTGTGGTGTAGTATGGGACTGTTGTGTCGAATGTGTCGTTTCGTGTTGTGAATATGATGGACTTTACAAAAAAAAGGTAGGTACCTAAGCCCTATATATGTTTTGTTCTTAAGCCTTTGCATTTAACACAATTTACTCATGATGTCAAAGAAGTAAATAAGTACACCATTTAGAGAGGCACCTCAGATTTGGAGATGTTTTAACTCTAGAACGGCAATCACACTTGATTCCTTTAAAAACATTCAATAATAAAATAGGTATAAAATGTTATTGTCTTTTCAGTACCTATTCAGTTTGACAGTGAGGAAGAGCATTCAATTTCAGTCATTCCTACTAACTCAACCGGAAAAGTAGGTGGCAAGTTACTGGTCGACAGGTGTAAAAAATATTAGGACACATTTTGATAAAATGACGGAACCATTACCTGAATCCCTGAATGGTCGAAACATAAATGTGACATATTTACTCACTTTGTAAGTAAAAACTACCAATTTTGGTATTAAATACATTTAAATGTTTTAATAGGTATATGCAATTATTCTAAATATTTCAGCATCCCATGAAATGGCACTGCAAGAGGAGAAACAAGCAGTGGCTTCCTCTGGATCCAAAAAGGAAACAGACGAAACGGTAAAACGAGCAGTTGGAAAAAGGACAATAAAGCCATAAAGATAGAATTCATTTACTCAGGGCTCAGTTCTGATGAATACATTAATATTAGGTATTTAACTTGTTTTAGGAGCTGTGAACACAAACTATTCATGCTTAACGGATAAAGAATATATGAACTGGCAGTCATGGACTTGCTGAGATTTGCCAACCAAAGAAAGCCAAAGCCAAAATAGAAGAATCATCATTGAAAGGTAGTGTTAATGTCTTAACTAAAAATTATAACATAACAACTTTTATTCTTATGATTGTTTCTATATCTAGTGTTGCTTTATTTAAATGCCCCTTCCACTCAAATTTTACAAACCAACTAATAGTTATATATAATGCATAGGTAAATGAAAACATTATGGCAAGTTCTTAAGGCCAAATTTAGCAAAAATACTCTATACTCTACCGTGTCACTTATGATAATAATTGGTAATTAACTTTTTTCTTTTGTTTCAGGATTATGCTACCGAAGGATTAACGTACGATGTGATAGAATATATTATATTTTATATAGCATATTTTTCTGTTAAATAGTTTTAGAAACAGTAATATATAATTTTATTTTATTTCCAAATTGCCTAAATTATTCTTCTTAATTCAGTACATGTTTTCTAGTCATGGTGTGGTGTTGTGATGCTCTGTGCTACAATGGGTGGATATCAGTCCCTTGGAGGTATAATTAACCAATTATATTGTTCTGAAGAGAAGGGTTGGAACCTTTGGTGTAATACATCCTCTGCTGTAGTTTCCACAGATACCAAAACGCTATAATATACTCAATGTGCATTTCATCGTCAAAATTGGCATCGTCTGGTGATAGTTAGAACTTGAGTTTTAATGTTCTCCCGATTATGCAACTTGATTGGCGAAACGCGTACATAGTATAGCGTTTTGGTATTTGTAGAAACTACTTTAGTAGCAGTATTACACCAAAGGTTTCAACCCCCCTCCCTTCAGAATAATTCGACAAACCACATTAGAAAAATATTTACTACAAGTAATATTAATATTTAATTGACATTAAAAAATACCTCGAGATTTATTTTATAAACGTTTTGAAAATCGTACATTACAAAGTTAAAAAAATATTTAAAGTATATATATATATATATATATATATATATATATATATATATATATATATATATATATATATATATATATATATATATATATATATATATATATATATATATATATATATATATATATATATATATATATATATATATATATATATATATATATATATATATATATATATATATATATATATATATATATATATATATATATATATATATATATATATATATATATATATATATATATATATATATATATATATATATATATATATATATATTATTTCAAGTAAAAGTTTATTAAATGTAATTTTAATGTGTACTTTTCTACATTACAACGTTAATAAAATATTCAAAGAATTTACATCTTATATTTAATAGATGTAATTTTAATGTTTACTTTTAAATGTTAGAAATGAAACATTTATTTGCGTAACATTTTATATTTAAAAAAATATTAATATTTCATTCTTTATCTTTTCTGAGCAATGTTACGCCTTTAATGCAAACATTCATATATCATTAAATTAACGTTTTCTTTCTTACTGGGATATGATTTGCCCTATTATACATTTAAGGCTATGACTACCTATGTGAACATATAATACCTATCTAATTATTATTCCTAATTTCCTCCCGCTCTCTCCTTTGTTTGGAATGCCTTAGCCACTCTTTAACAAAAATTTCAAAATCACATATTGAGTAACGCCAGTGGAGTCTTGAACAGCAGCTGAAATTAAATGCATGCATTATGGTATATATTATGTAATTATAATAAATAATGTGTAACTACATAATAATTACCTATATTTTTGTAGCAATTAGTATCTTGATAGGACAATATTATTATTGAAAATTCAAGTCTGATTTTTATGCTCCTCACACAGAAGTCAGAGTCAGTGGCTTAATAAACAAGTAAATTATTATCACATGAAAATCAGACGATCGGCCAAGAAAAGCATCTGCTTTAAGTAGGTAGTGATTATCTGTTTTCATTAAAAAACTTTTGTTTTACTTGATTCGCAAATCTTTATTACATTAAAATTCTTACAAGGATGAAAATAATGAATAAAAAACAGTGAGAATATTTTGATAACCTAATGAGTAGGTATTTTATACTTATTTTAGTATTTTAGAGCGAAAATATAGACATGGAAGTTGTAGACGCCATTTTCTCTAGAAACCTTTCTTTTCCGATGTGCAAATAAATACATATCGAGATTGGATGTAATCTAAATTTATAACTTATCTTAGGCATAATAAATAAATAAAAACTTACTTACCTCTATATAACATGAAGATAATAGTGATTAAAACAGACGATATTACCGGTATAACCCCTTTTCTGGGATATAAATATAACACAACAGTAACGCGTGATGGCTGAAACTAAAAAGGGCGAGGTGGAATTTTCTCATCTAAAATAAAGCCTTATGTTATGTCTTATATAAGGATTTATGTAATTACCCATATGACGACAAAATGGGTAAATTATATAGATCTACACAAATCTATTCAACACTACCGCCAACCGTTGCCTTTAAAAATACATTACAGTTAAACCAAAATGTACGTAACGCTGTGAGTTCCATAAGATCAACAATTGGCAAAATTATACAAATTGCAATCAAAGATCGGCGCATTGTAATAAAAATATATATCCTTCTATACATTTTGTTATTGCACCCAATGTAACCACTCTTTTTCATTACACTGGTAATATTAAATGAACATCCGCTTTTTAAAGTATATGCAGCCTTCATACGATGTAACAAATCTAATGTAACATTTTAGATATAATTTGAACATTGCAATACCTCCTATACAGTTCAGTGTTCATTGGGTATAAAGTAAATTTTAGTAAGTAGGCACACAAGTATTTAAAATTAAAATTGTGCATCGTTGGCGTCGTTATTATACTATACTTAGGTATTGGTGGTATTATAAGTGTTGGAAGAATACAGTTTTTTTCTCAACAATCAATTTCACAACATTCTGAACTCGAAGATCAAAAAGTTTATTTATGTGTGTGTACCATCAAGTACAAAAGTAATGTCAGTAAAGAGACAAATAATTTTACACCTTTTGATATGTGAACTAGGTAGGTACTTCTGTTTACATGTTAGCGATATAAACTTAGGGAATGAATATACACACAAAACATTTTTCTTTTCTCATTATATACGAGCAAAAATTGTTTTATGTACCGACATAAGTTTTATACTTGATGTTGACCATTTCTTGGGTATAGGGTGTTTCGACATTTTTTTAATTACTATAATTAAAAATAACCTATAGTTTTTGTTTTTATTATGTCAGTCGGAAGAGCATTTTTCTACGTGACACGACATATCACAATCGTAGGGTTGCATAACAAATTGTTTGAGAAAATTACTAACAAACACAATAAGTTTAGTTTAAATCATTATTTCGAAATAATGATAGCAAACTCATTGTGTTTGATACCAATTTTCTCAAAAAATTGTCAAAATGGGTGCAGTTTGATGAATACTTTTTGACGTGTCTACATTATTTTCAGATATAATACATTTTATGAATTTGTGGTTCTTTATCGTAACCCTGTAGTAGTGTATACAACTTATTTTCTGTGATCTATATCATCCCCTTGAAGAATGATGTCTAATTATGAAACCCTGTACATAATATAGTGTAGAACCAGCATCGAATTTTTTTTTGCTGTAAGTATACTGGAAACACTTTGAGGAGAGGGTCAATATTCAAAAAAGGTTCACATATTTACTACATTTTCTGGGAAATGCAGGTTTGTCAAGTGACACCTACTTTCTAGTAAATATTTTCTTTTTGGAATAAATCTTGCAATTAACAGATATTTGTAAAATAAATATTTCTATACTCGGTTCTATATTATAACAAATTATTATCAAGAACGGCAAATTTTAATTCTTCTTTACTTCATATATTATGTAGGTATAGTAGCGACTTGGTTTATTTATAATAAAGACACTCGCGATCACTTCTACTATCAACGACATCAGGAATAAATCTCACAAATGCTTCTGTTTCCAAGGTTTCTAAGCATGCAATAAAAATGTTTTCCATGGTCACAACAAAAAGTAGGCCATTTTAAAATAGTTTAGAGTAGGCAAGTAGACCTTTTTTCTTTTTTGAATACCATGCATTAATAACTATTTATAAAACTAGTTGCAAAATGAGCGTGTTTTTTGCACTAGATGTGAAGATTGGACCATGAGCGTAGCGAGTCAGTGGTCCAACTCATCGTGTGCAAAAAACACGCAGTTTTGCATCGTGTTTTATACAATATTTTTTGCAATTTAGTTGTTACGAAAAAAATAAAATTTTTGTTACGTTTTCTTTACGTTTAACATAATATAATAAATAAGATAAGTGTTTTCTCAATAAAAATGTTGTACGTTTAATATTTATGTTGTATTCTTATTAAAAATAAATGGATCTGTCGCAATATCTGTTTATGTGACTAAACTCATTTTAGCACAAGTGTTAAAATGAAAGCTCATTTTAGCACAAGTGATAAAATGAAAACTCATTTTAGCACAAGTGTTAAAATGAAATCTCATATTAGCACTTGTGCTAAAATGAACCACTTTTGACAATGACAATCAGTGTCAAAAAGATGACTTTTTATAACTAAATTGCAAAAGAAATATTGCACACTCTGCAGTAATGGCTATATACAGGGTGTCCACGGAAGGAGTTGGGAAGAGGAAAATTTTTTTATTTAGTGATTTAGGAAGAAAGGTAGATATATCTTTATAATAAATTCTGCTTCTCCTAAAACCCTTAAATATCTGATCAAGTTTTAATTTGCATACAGGGTGTCCACGAATGCGGTCAAAATTTCGATCTTAATAAAAGTCTGCATCTCTTAAAGAACCTAAATACGTATTCAAACTTTAGTTTATATACGAATGAAGCAAAAATTAAAAATATTGGTTACAAAAATTCTTTTGTGTAAAATATTATCCGTTTCTCAAAACCCCTAAATAATTATACACATTTTAAAATCTGTATACAGGGTCAAAAACACAAATTTTATAGGGATAGCAAAAAAAAAACGCATGTATAAAAGTAATACCAAATACATAAACTACATAATACTAATTATGACTAGGGCTCGGATTTTAGGATATAAAAAGCAGGTAACTTTTAGGACATAAAAATTCAAAAATAGGCAATTTTAAGCAAATTTAATATTTAGCTATTAAAGAGTAATTATTACTTTTTGAAAACATTATTTGATTAATATATTCATTATTAATTTCAATTAAACACATATTGCACAGACAGGTTAATTATTTTTTATTTTAAATCATTTAAACTACACACTTATGAAATATAAATGTTTTTCAAATTTAGAGTTTGTGTAACAAACAAGATGTTTCTCCAAATTTTCAGTAGTGAAACTTGTTCTTCTGTCTGTTAAAACAACTTTATAGGAAGACAATGATGTCTCCACATCACAAGATGTAATCAGACAAAATTTATAGGCGGACCAGTCAACATTACTGTAGTCAGTCTATGTATTTTCTCCATTTAAGAGTCTGGCAAAATCTTGCACCTTTTGGGCACCTGGATTTTTTGCCATTATATTCCTGAATTTCTCATAGGCCAACTTTCCCACTGATTCTGGAGTTGTTTTTAGAGCCGCTTCTACTTCTCCAATGATATTAATCGATTTAGTAAGAGGTAAACCAAAAGTTTCCAATTTTTTTATACTTTCTGTCAATATTTTACAATGAGCCTTGATATATTGCAGATTATTTTTTATATTTACAGCCCTATTTACAGCGCAAAAATACTCCTGAGCCTTTTCGACAGATTTTGCGCAGTTTTTATCAAAGCCCATGATTACCTGAAAAACTGTTTATAAAAAAATTATTCTAATTTATGTTGAAAATATTTGCTTACGTCTTTTACTGCGTTGAAAATATTTGCTTACGTCTTTTACTAAGTGTTCAGCATAATATACAGCGGCATCAATCCAGGTTCCCCAGCGGGTCAAAACTGGTTCGGGTGGCAATGGCACTCCTGGCAAATTCTCTTGATAGACTTGCACACGTAGCGGAGCTTTTAGAAAGACTTTCTTAACATTGGATATTAGGCCATTTACATTCTCATATGGATTGTGTATGCATTCACATACCAAATTTAACCCACGAGATGTATAATATTTTTATAAAAAGTCCTCAAGTTAATGCCACATTTAAGCATGTAGGACGCACCATCGGTAACCAATAATTTTACTTTTACATATTGCACACCACCTTTATATTCTTATCGAACGTTTCATTAACAAATCTGCCATTGTTTCATTATTGTTTTTTTCTAATGGTTTTGAGGCAAGTAAATATGGCATTCCTGCATCATCCGAAGATAATTTACAAACAATCATATTGGCCGTAAAACGATTCTTAGTATCGGTTGTTTCATCTACTGACACCCATATGTCACTGTCACATATGCCTTTTCGGATAATATTGATAGTCGTAGACAAATAAAAATTAAATAACACATCGACCCCTAATGATAATTTACCTTATCGTAACTTCTTGGTACGTAAGATTTCCTAATTGTGGATTCACTTATTAATTTTCTGCTGCAATTTTTTTCTAAAAAAGCACGTAATTTAGGATTGTTTAATTTATGCGGAGGAATATTTGCAACCATGAAAGCCTCACACAAATATTGATTAAATTCATCCTTCTCAGATTGATTTAAGGCATCGGTTAATAGTGTGTGTCTTTGAGGCCTTGCAACAATTGCTCTATGCCCAGGTGCAGAAGCATGCTGTTCTATATGATTTTTCTTTTTACAGGAAAACTACAAAAATTATAAATAGTTGTCACATAGAAACTTACAACGTGGTTATATTATATTTACCATTTTTCCACATGCAGAATAATTCATCTTTAGTTGGGTGTTGTTAAAAAACTTCCTTGTTTTGCACTCCATTCAACCACTTCTTAACTTTTTCACTGAAGGATTCCTTAAGCTTAGGCATTGTTTAAGAAAATCTAATACAACAATAATAATTTATTGATTGCAGAAAGCAAACAACGAGTAAAGCACGAAGAAGTGAGGTTATACATTATTGCATAAATTGCATTACGCATAGATAAATTAGATTTAGATGGGACGCTTACATACAAATGACCAAGATCACGTACCACTAACAGCGCCATCCAAGCGGTCTTCAAGAAACCAAAAGATTAGTATTGTAATGGTCTTTAGGTACAATATAGTATTAAATAACAGCGAGCCTATTTTAGGCATTCTAATTTTCGTTTTAGGTCCAAAGATTATGTTCTAGGCTTCACCCGTCAACAATAGGCATTTAGGCAAAATAAAATATGGTTCAAAATGTTCAGTTTATTTCAAAACGCATTTGTGTCGACATATTTTTAAGTTGCCTAAATACACAACGAAATGGCATTAAAGGCATTTTGCCTAGAATCAGAGCCCTAATTATAAGAAATCAAATATAAATATTGTTCGCTACGACAATAAAAAAAAATAATACGAAATAAACTGTACTAATGACAATAAAAACATACCTAAAGTCTGTCTGGTGAGAGATTGCAGTGGTGGAAGGGACGACAAACGCACGCGCTTTGGTCTTATTGGTTACAGAGTCGGGTAGGTTTACAATGGCGTTTACGAATACGAGTTGACAGGTCATTGAAGTTTGCGTGTATCGACTGTCAAACTTGTGACTATTAAGTAACAAATGTGTATTATCCTAAATTTAACATTACGAATTACCATTTACAAATAATATAAAAGGTATTGTAGTATTCCCTTCAACTTTTAGCAAATAGATGAGTAATAAATCCAATAGTAACCCCTCAACAATGGCGCAGCACATAGAAGTTGAAACTGAGGCAGTTAAAATAATTTGAATTTCATTGCCACGTTTTATAAAATATTTTGAGATGAGTAAACCGCTCTCCGCCCAAACCACGCCCACCACTGCAATCTCTCATCAGACAGAGATAATTAAAAACATATTTGTCTTATTCCATACAACTTCCTCCAACCTCGAAGCATTTTTGTATTCTTTCTATGAAGTCCCCGTAAAGTTATTACATTAATTTATCAACCACTAAACGAAGAAATATATAGGTCAAGATCTACATTTTTTAGGATATTTGAACCAAAGAACATTGGTTGGAAATGAAATTCTGCCAAATGGGGTTTTTGGGGTCGAGAAACACGATTCCGTGTATATTTTTGACCGATGACCTAGCGGAAAGCCGTCAGCTGCCTATTTGTTAACAATAAATCACGTTAGTTCAATTTGTCGCCGTAGTATGCGCTGCACGTTATATTTAATGATAGTTTCCTTATCACCGTGCAATTTAGAAACTTTTACGAAGAGTAAAATTATCTGAGAAACGATTAATAAATTCAATAATTGATATTTTCACCATTTTCCACGAAAAAACGGCCATATTTCGAATGCCGGTGGAGCTGGTAGATCGCAACTAGGACCAATCGAAATTTTAGATCAAATTACGTGTTATTCGATACGTGGCACAATGTTGTAAGTTCTAAATAGAAAGTCGACATAAAAGATTTCGATTAGAATCAAGATCCACATTTTTTAGGATATTTGAACCAAAAAACATTGATTGGAAATGAAATTCTGCCAAATGCGGTTTTTGGGGTCGAGAAACACGATTCCTTGTATATTTTTGACCGATGACCTAGCCCAAGGCGGTCAGCCCCATATTTGTTATCAATGAATCGCGTTAGTTCAATTTCTCGCCGTCGTATACGCTGCACGTTATACTTAATGATAGTTTCATAATCATAGCATTATTCAGAAGCTTTTATAAAGAGTAAAATTTTCTGAGAAACGAATAACAAATCCAATAATTGATATTTTCACCATTTTCCACGAAAAAACGGCCATATTTCGAATACCGTTGGAGCTGGAAGGTTGCAACTTGGACCATTCGAAATTTTAGACCAAATTACTTATATTGTGATAGGTGTCACAAAGCTGTGAGTTCTAAATAGATAGCCGATATAAAAGAATCCGATTATTGTCAAGATCCACATTTTTCAAGATAATTGAACCTAAGAACTTGGGTTCGAAATGAAATATTGCCAAAAGGGGTTTTTGGGGTCGAGAAACACGATTCCGTACATATTTTTGACCGATGACCTAGCCCAAGGCCGTCAGCCCCATATTTGTTATCAATGAATCACGTTAGTTCAATTTCTCGCCGTCGTATGCGCTGCACTTTGTATTTAATGATAGTTTCATAATCATAGCATAATTCAGAAACTTTTATAAAGAAACGAATAACAAATCCAATAATTGATATTTTCACCATTTTCTACGAAAAAACGGCCATATTTCGAATACCGTTGGAGCTGGAAGGTTGCAACTTGGACCATTCGAAATTTTAGACCAAATTACGTACATTGTGATAGGTGTCACAAAGTTGTAAGTTCTAAATAGAAAGGCGATATAAAAGAATCCGATTATTGTCAAGATCCACATATTTCAAGATATTTGAACCAAAGAACTTGGGCTCGAAATAAAATATTGCCAAAAGGGGTTTCTGGGGTCGAAAAACACGATTCCGTACATATTTTTGACCGATGACCTAGCCCAAGGCCGTCAGCCCTATATTTGTTATCAATGAATCACGTTAGTTCAATTTCTCGCCGGCCTATGCGCTGCACGTTATATTTAATGATAGTTTCATAATCATCGCATTATTTAGAAACTTTTAAAAGCAATAAGTTATATCTCAACACATCTAAAACCGTATTTATCCAGTTTACACCTAAAAGTGGGGTTATCAACAGCAGTCATCTGGTAAAAATTAATAATAAGTCACTGCATCAAGTTCAATCAACGAAATTCTTAGGCATTTACTTAGACAATAAGCTTAACTGGGAAGCACAAGTAAACAATGTATGTCCTAAGCTTCAATCCGATTGTTATGCATTATACAGACTTAAAGAACTTGTAAGTAGATCTATTCTGCTTATGTACTATCATGCACATTTTGTCTCAAAAATTAAATATGGGATTATCTTCTGGGGCTGTTCACCTCATAGTATCAGAGTTTTTTATTTACAAAAGAAAGCCATCCGAACAATATATGGGTTGTCTCCTTTAGCATCCTGTAGAGATACATTTAAAAATCATAAATTGCTGACATTAACTTCCATATATTATATAAAAGAAATTATTCTCTATGTTAGAACTAATTTAAATTTATTTTTAAACAATAACATGAATCATACTTACGATACGCGTAGAAAAGATGACTTATGTATTCCTAGACATAATTTGAGTATTTCTGAAAATAATCCTTGTTACATAGGTATTAAGATATATAATAAGCTACCAAATTATATTAAATGTGTAAATGACATTAAGCAGTTCCAACACAAAGTAGATGATTTTTTATGTACTAATGTATATTACAGTGTAGAAGAGTATTTTAATCTCTAACTACAATTTTTTCTTTTTAAATAAGTTTTTATATAATCTTTTAAATAACATTCTTAAACAATATTTTTTTTTTATATAATATTTTTAAATAATTTTTAGCTCATGTTTTACATAGTTTGTATGTTATATTAAGGTTTCTTCTGACTTGTCCTATGTTGCTGTACTATGTACTTGATCTTATGGATAATAAACAATCTATCTATCTATCTATCTATCTATTTACGAAGAGTAAAATATTCTGTGAAACGAATGACAAATCCAATAATTAATATATTCACCATTTTCCAGGAAAAAACGGCCATTTTACGAATACCGTTGGAGCTGGAAGGTTGCAACTTGGACCAATCGAAATTTTGGACAAAATTACGTGTTTTGTGATAGGTGTCACAAAGTTGTAAGTTCTAAATAGAAAGCCGATATAAAAGAATCCGATTATTGTCAAGATCCACATTTGTCAAGATATTTGAACCAAAGAACTTGGGTTCGAAATGAAATATTGCCAAAAGGGGTCCTTGGGGTCGAGAAACACGATTCCGCACATATTTTTGACCGATGACCTAACCCAAGACCGTCAGCCCCATATTTGTTATCAATAAATCACGTTAGTTCAATTTCTCGCCGTCCTATGCGCTGCACGTTACATTCAATGATATTTTCATAATCATCGCATTATTTAGAAACTTTTACGAAGAGTAAAATTATCTGAGAAACGTATAATAAATCCAATAATTGATATTTTCAACATATTCCACGAAAAAACGGCCATAATTCGAATACTGTTGGAGCTGGAAGGTTACGACTTGGACCATTCGAAATTTTAGACCAAATTACTTATATTGTGATAGGTGTCACAAAGTTGTAAGTTCTAAATAGAAAGCCGATATAAAAGAATCCGATTATTGTCAAGATCCATATTTTTCAAGATATTTGAACCAAAGAACTTGGGATCGAAATGAAATATTGCCAAAAGGGGTATTTGGAGTCGAGAAACACGATTCCGCACATATTTTTGACCGATGACCTAACCCAAGGCCGTCAGCCCCATATTTGTTATCAATAAATCACGTTAGTTCAATTTCTCGCCGTCGTATGCGCTGCACGTTGTATTTAATGATAGTTTCATAATCATAGCATTATTCAGAAACTTTTATAAGGAGTAAAATTTTCTTAGAAACGAATAACAAATCCAATAATTGATATTTTCACCATTTTCTACGAAGAAACGGCCATATTTCGAATACCGTTGGAGCTGGAATAATGTGATAGGTGTCACAAAGCCGTAAGTTCTAAATAGAAAGCCGATATAAAAGAATCCGATTATTGTCAAGATCCACATTTTTCAAGATAATTGAACCAAAGAACTTGGGTTCGAAATGAAATATTGCCAAAAGGGGTTTTTGGGGTCGAGAAACACGATTCCGTACATATTTTTGACCGATGACCTAGCCCAAGGCGGTCAGCCCCATATTTGTTATCAATGAATCACGTTAGTTCAATTTCTCGCCGGCCTTTGCGCTGCACGTTATATTTAATGATAGTTTCATAATCATCGCATTATTTAGAAACTTTTACGAAGAGTAAAATTTTCTGAGAAACGAATGACAAATCCAATAAATGATATTTTCACCATTTTCCAGGAAAAACGGCCATTTTACGAATACCGTTGGAGCTGGAAGGTTGCAACTTGGACCATTCGAAATTTTGGACAAAATTACGTATTTTGTGATAAGTGTCACAAAGTTGTAAGTTCTAAATAGAAAGCCGATATAAAAGAATCCGATTATTGTCAAGATCCACATTTTTCAAGATATTTGAACCAAAGAACTTGGGATCGAAATGAAATATTGCCAAAAGGGGTTTTTGGGGCCGAGAAACACGATTCCGTACATATTTTTGACCGATGACCTAGCCCAAGGCCGTCAGCCCCATATTTGTTATAAATAAATCACGTAAGTTCAATTTCTCGCCGTCGTATGCGCTGCACGTTACATTCAATGATATTTTCATAATCATCGCATTATTTAGAAACTTTTACGAAGAGTAAAATTTTCTGAGAAACGTATAATAAATCCAATAATTGATATTTTCACCATCTTCCACGAAAAAAACGGCCATAATTCGAATACTGTTGGAGCTGGAAGGTTACGACTTGGACCATTCGAAATTTTGGACCAAATTACGTATTTTGTGATAGGTGTCACAAAGTTGTAAGTTCTGAATAGAAAGTCGATATAAAAAAATCCGATTATTGTCAAGATCCACATTTTTCAAGATATTTGAACCAAAGAACTTGGGATCGAAATGAAATATTGCCAAAAGGGGTTTTTGGGGTCGAGAAACACGATTCCGTACATATTTTTGACCGATGACCTAGCCCTAGGCCGTCAGCCCCATATTTGTTATCAATGAATCACGTTAGTTCAATTTCTCGCCGTCGTATGCGCTGCACGTTGTATTTAATGATAGTTTCATAATGGGCGCGTTCAGCCGACACAACAGTTGACTTAAAACCATAAACGTGTTTCTGGTGTGGTGGAAGACAACATATGGAAACACCTGAACGGTATGGTTTGTTAAAAGTTCACCGATATCGATCAGATCACAAAACAGTTAAAAGGGAAGGGACATATTATAGATCTGTGGTTGTCCAGTAGCATTGTTTATAAAGTATATAGTTATTCAACCTCTTGTTAGTACTGGTGGATCATTGGTAGATGGCGTGCTGGATGATGTGTGCCCATTATTACGACCGTAGCCCCAGGTGTCGTTTACGTTACGACCATTGTTTATTATAAACAATGCTACGACGCATGCACGAATTTCGTACATCCGGTGCATCTACGTCACATGACATTCGACCATGGTTGAGATAAAACATGGTTAGTTTTATCTCGGCTCGATTTTCGTACTGTACTGCGCAAGTAGAAAAACTTGTTGAGTGCCACTAAATAGGTATATGTTTTCTGCAAAGTTGGAACTGTCAACTGTCAAATAACAAATTGTCAAATCTGCAAGAATGTTAAGTTTTGGTTATTTGAATTTATTAATTTAGTCTGCTGGTATCAGTTTTAATTGAAAAATGCACAAAGGTCATGGAGGACTCCTTTAACCACGGCGAGAAATTGAAGAGGATCAAATCTTTGATAATGTAGCAAAAGATGCTTGCCACTCTTGCCAGCTATGCTATTCATTCTCTCATTTGGGCAAGAACTTACTTACATTTATCTTTGTCTACGAGAAATCAACAGAAAAATACAAGATAACTCTAGAAAAACAAACAAGATCACAAAATTTATAGAATTCAAAAAATAGTTATACCTATTATGCTTTATATTATGTAGTTATTATTATGTTGTCCCATGTCCTTTTTAATAGTAAGTAGATTTCAACTTTGTTGAATATCCCTTCATTACTTTAAATCATATATTCTTTTAGTGAATATTATGAACAATTATGTAAATAACATTATCTAACATTCATAATATTCAATGAAACTATTTATTATTATTAATTATAATTATATTAAATTATTTTCAATTACTAAAGTCCACAACTGTGAAGTTACAACTTTTATTTATTAAAAATCATGATTAATTTCAAAGCTAATTTCATATTATGTCAAACACGTTCTAATTAAAAATGCAGGTAAACACCACGATAATAAGCACGGGCCATATATAAATAGGTAGATTTTCAATTTGTGGTACTTGATTTCAAGATTAGAAGAAACGACAAAATCTGTCAAATTATTCTACTTTATATTTAAAATTCGCGCCAAGATTTCTACTTGATGACGTAGTCCTAGCGGTAGTCAAAATGTGCGCCGTGACATACCATCTTATATCTCTACCATGACATTCGACGAGGAACTAAAGTCATAGATCGAAACTTGACCGTATATTAATAACTTTTGACATTTTGTCAGTTTTCTATTTTTATTAAACTATTGGATTTTTTGTTCTAAAATGAATCATTTATACATCATATGACTATCATAACCTAAAATGTTTAGTTTTTGTAAATTTATTTTTACTTTAATTATAATTTTGTAGCTTAATCAGCTTGGATCCATAATAACATTTAAAAACTCTCTAATAAGACAGTAGATATATAAAGTTCCAATATTGTACCTACGTAGATTATTAAAAATGAATTGCTATTTATAGGTTGGATTTCCAGTCAACAAAAAGCATCCCATTTCATTAGATTAGGACAATTAAAACTTCATTAGTAATGCATCGAACAAGATTTTGGATGATAAGTACAGGAAACAAGCAGAAATTTTGATAAAAATGACATAATATACAAAAATTTTAAAAAGTGCATATTTTTGAGGTTAGTTGAAAGCTTCATAGTCGCGAAATTGTGAAAAGCGAAATGCGAAACGTGTTGCTATTGGTTCATTTTACATTAAAATTTGGAAGTGACCAATAGCAACACGTCTCACATTTCGCTTTTCGCAATATCGCGACTATAAAAATCACGAATAGTGCTGTAGCTATGTGTAAAAATCATAATAAAAGTAAAAAAGGTATCAATATAAGATATTTCTACTAAAAGACAAAATAAATTTGAGGAATGGCAAGTAAGTGTAGGAACATGATGTATTGTATTTAAAATCTAGTTTTTATAATATATAAACACCTCAAATAATTATTTCATCTTTTAATCAGCGTTTATGTGAAAATAATCAATCACCGAACGTTTAAATTTATTACAATAGCCCTAAAGCCGTCAAATGGATCATGTGCATCATATAGCATATAGGACTGACATAACCTCAAATTTAGAGTTTTTTTTAAATTTATTTTCGATTTTAATTTTTGTAGTTTCAGCTTGAATCCATTATAATATGATTATAACATATAAAAATTATCTCAATAAGTTTCAATATTATAGATTATATTTAAAATAAACTGCTAATTATAGATTGGATTTCCAGCCAACAAAAATCATTTTATTTTATTAAATTACGCCAATCAAAACTTCATAGCCGCTTTCCAGTGACTTTCTTGAGTCACTCAGGAGCAGCTCAGGAGTACGCCTCAACTACTCTACGCCGTTCTAGTGCATCCGAATGCATCCGAAAGTAGCTGGCGCGTACTCCTGAGTTGCTCCTGAGTGACTCAAGAAAGTCACTGGAAAGCGGCTCATTAGTAATGCACTGAACAAGATTTTAATTGATAGTACAGGAACCAAGCACAGATTTTGATAAAAGCAGCTTAATATGTGAAAGTCTTTAAAAATGTATTTTTGCAAATGTATATCGAAATGGTGACTTTACGTATTTGTGCGCTGGTATTACTTTTTCTACTAACGCGTCATTTGATGACGTGCAAATCATATTTTTGAGGTTAGTTGCGATGTCACGTACACGAAAGATTCATATTTTTCTCGAGCTCGACGTCACATCCGGCTGCGTAATGGCCGCATGTGTAAATGTATCGTGAAATGTATATTTCTTTAATGATAAAATATTTTAAAAACAAAAGTCAAAAAACTGTAAACGTAGTCATAGAAACTGACTAGTATGTAAATTACTCACAAGTTGGCAGCACATACTTAGAAATCAGGTTGAATAACTATAATACTTTATAAACAATTCTAGTAGGTAGTAAGGTTATGTGCTATTTTGATGAAATATTTTGAATCGTTTTTAAGAGTGATGAATAACGTGGTATTACGCGAATTATTTGAAAATGATATAGACTGGAATGCTATTCAGATTGCTGTCGACAATCTAGGAGCACCAAAAGACTTTATTCCAAACAGAGGAAAACCTACGTACAATGTATATAAATTATGTAGTTATTATTATTCATGTTGAAATGTGAGGTTTACAACGTTCTAAAGACAGCACAGAACATAAAGACAGAAAGACACAGAATTTCTGTGACGTGTTCTATGCTTCTGTGGCTAGAAACCGTTGGTTTATAAAGTCACCATAGAATTTTTGTGGTGCCTATTTTTAAGCAGCGGTTCCAATTAACCAAGCTCAACAAATGCCGTTCAGCGGAATCAACAGGCCACCATACTCAACTGTTGTGTCGGCTGAACGCGCCCATTGTTTATAATTTATAAACAATGGTAATACATTATTTTGAATAATAAAGGGGAGGTAATAAAGTTTAAATTAATAATGTTATTGTTATCCAAAAGCGCAGCCGAAATTAGTACGAAGTTAAACCGTAAGATGGCTAATGGGCTACAAGAATTATCAATGACTTTGCGTTCTATTGGGAGTTATTCTGTGGCCGCGTTTTGGTTTGTGCAAAAGTCGCGATCTGTGATTTTTTTGACGGGTATGCTCTAGGGTTTTCCAATATTAAATTAATACTTACAATAACATTTTAAAAATGGAATGGCATACTTATTAAATATTCATTTTAAAGAATATTTAAAAATTTGGTATGTAATTAACTCTTGCTTTGTTAATACGCTCAAAAACTTGACGTAACCTCAAAATGCCAGTCTATGACGGGTTTCTCCAATATTATTAAATACATATATACAACAACGCTATAAAAATGGAATAATTAGTTATTTATTTTATAGGAAATATAAGAATTTGGTAAGTACTGAAGCTTTTGCTGCGTTAATACGCCACAATGTCGACGTAACCTCGTAACATGTCAGTCTCTTAATGTTTAGTTCTTCCAATATTGTTTATATTGTTAAATAAATATCTACAATAACATAAAAATGGAACGACAAGTTATTCATTTTATAGGAAATTTTAAGAATTTTGTAAGTAACTTAAGCTTTTGCTTCGTTAATATGCCCAATAAGTCGACGTAACCTCAGTATTTGAACCTGTCAACCTGTCTAGTTTTTCAATACTATTATCTACAATGGCATTATAAAAATGGAATGATTATTTATTAACTTACGAATCTGGTAAGTATTAACCTAGGCTTTACCACAGTAGAGAGCCATTTACTTTGTTAACATACCTAGGTACTCATAAAGACGACAATCCTAATACGTAAACATTTATTTATATCTAGATTTTCCAATATTATTAACTAAATACCTACAATAACATAAAAATTAAATGATTAGTTATGCAAGGGTTTTATCTATGGTTATGCATTTCATTATTTGGTAGGTATGTAACTATCGATTTGTATCGTCATTATGTTCACAAATTCGACATAATCCCAACACGTAAATGCCTATTTATAATTATTATAAAAACGTTTAATGTTGATTTGTATTTATATTTTAGAGACTGTGTGCTTTACTTTTAAAAGCCCTAGTTTTTTAATTAATGTACATTGTACAAATAATACTGAATACCTATGAAGCTGTCAATAATTGTCACCTCATGTTGATGCAGAATAAGTTCATTTCAAGAGAGAAGAGTACTCTGCAGTCTGCAATAAATAGACAAATTTGACTTTACATAGTTTTATAAAGATGTCATCAGCCTGTCGTAATCCTTCGTTGCAAGCTGCAAATTCTTGACTCATAGTTAATCGTTAATCTCAGAAATGACTACACTGATCTCGAAAATATTAGATTTTCGACACTTTTATACGGTGAGAAAAAACACGCACGTCTTTTTTACTATACATCGTGGTTAAAATGTTGATTATTATTAATTCATTAATACATGAAACGATTCCAATACAATTTATTATGTATTATATATGTACTAGGTACTCTATCTCTGAAGTCATTAATACGTATTTTGAATTCTTTTCTTGAAACACTAACAGCCGTATTCATAGACAACGTGTAAACCTCGTGTAACTGCGCACGTCCAAAATATTATTGCATAACTACAGATGAGTCAATATAAAAAGTGACAAATATCTTACATGATATTTTCCATGCACTATTTTGTCTATGAATACGGCTGTAAATAGTGTAAATGTTACTACTTATAAATTAAAAAAATATGCTCATACTTTTCACAATTTTGAACTGGATTGCTTGTGATGGAAAAGAAAGCTCAAAGCTGAAAGTATGATACAATGGGAATAAGTTTTACATGCGCCACGGCCTGGGATCAAACCCGGGTCTTCAAGGTGAAAGACAAGTGTGCTTGCCTCTCAACTATAAGCAGTCCTACAAAATAAAAGTGAAAAATTTTTACTGTGCAATATATAGGAATGAGATTTATTAAAAAAAATAGATGAAAATGAGAATAAGAAAACTAGAGAAAATTTTTAGTTCACTTGTTACTTACTTTTCCCTTATCTGCTTATCCATATGCCACTCGCGTCCCTATCATTACAATTTAATATGTTTAAAAATTAAATAATAATAGATATTTATGAGTCACCGCAGGTAATACTACTCCTTTTAGCAAAAAAATACTCCGCAGGAAGTCGCTACATATTCAAAGGGCAAAGGACACACTCAGTATCCAACTACTGGAATTAACTTCTGAAAAAATCTGGAGACCCCGTGGTGGGAGTCAAGTGTGCTCGCCGCTCGACCAAGCGGTATACATAAATGTAAAATGTGAATATGTAGCAGATATAGCTAAATATAAATAACACAAAATTTAGACATAGAATAGGTGCACTATGGGCCAATTATATGACCGAAGTTCACTCCACGTTCAACCCTAAATCAAGTTCAATTCAAACTCCTTGACTATGATTCTTGTAACTATTGTATCCTTGGATTTTAAACCATGGTCAAAGCTAAATCAAGTATTATACACTTGGGCCTATGGCCCAAATGTATAAACGTGATTTAGCTTTGACCTAAATCTAAGATTACAATTGTTACAAGAATCGTAGTCAGGGAGTTCGAACTTGACTTGGGATTGAACGTCTGGTGAACCTCATTCATACAATTGGCCCGTGTATTGAAGTGTTAGATATAGAAGGACTGGTTTAAAATTGTACTGCTCATGCGCAGTTGTGAAAATGTTTGTAATTTTGGTAACTGCATGAGCAGCACAGTTCTGAACCGGTCCAACTGCTAGTGTGCTAGTTGGAACATACCTGATATATCAAAGTAAAACTCAGCACTGACAGGCAACTAGTTTGCACTGTAACGTTGCCATTTAAGAAACCCATGTCTAATACTTCAATACGCAAACTGTATAAAATTTGACAACACAAGAAATAAAACAATAAGTAAGTGTATATTTAATGAAAATCTATTCAAAAAATAAAAATAGAAAATTCAAAGAGCAAAGTATTCATCCATGACATAAAACATGTTTTGAACAATTTAGTTTTTCAAATTTTCCAGTCGGCTGCAGATTTATAAATACAAAATTTAAATTTAACATTATTTCCTCGATTTGCAATGTGACTTCGTTTCAATTTCAGGTACAACTGCTAATAGTTATCTCCACATAACAGGAAATGTTAGGAGATGGCAAAATTGTCTTATTTCCTTCCAGGCTCAACGATATTTGCTGTGATCTGGTTACGATCTTCTGACATTAAGAAAATCAGTCCTAAACAATGTGTTCTAAATTTTATCAACATATATTGTCAGTATAGCTATATCAAAAATAGCATATATATGGAGCAATCAGAAAAAAACTTAATTGCAGTTACCGTGTGTCACTGCAAAGTATACTAATTAACCTATGAAAGACATGGATTCATTAATCCATAGGTCACTAAGATTAAGTTTTTTTCTGATCACTCTATATGTTTTCATAAAACAATACTTTCTTATAAATAGATAACGTTTGTGTTTGGTCTATATCATCTATATGTTTTAGATTGTTTTCATGTTTGTTTTGTCATAGAAAAAAAGTAGTTGGCCGCATATTCTGATGAATTTATGTAGTTTATAACTACTACACTTGTCCTGTCCAAAAAGAAAATAATCTAACAAACGATTGAACATAAGACACAGAACAGAATAGTTTGAAATGACTCGAGTATAGCCTCGATGATGTTTTGCGCTGTAGGTATATGAAAGTAGAAACTAGGACACATTTAATTGTTCATATCGTTTATGTCTTCAATTATTTTTTAAAAGTAAGACAACCTGCATTTTTTAAAATTACATATTTAAAACAGTTTAAGGTCCTAAACATTTAAAAAAATATGCAGGGAATTCACCACTATAAAACCTTTATTTTCGGTGCTTTTGTTAATTATGTTCTCAAAACGTAAACTTTATTATAAAGTAAAATATTTCCAATTCTGAGAAAGTCTTGGTGCCATTTTGAGGACCATAGAGGCATGGACCCTGCACTTTTGCGGAATGGGATGAAATTTTGGGAATTTATATAAGTTCTATAGGCACTCAAAATGTGATACAGTTCCACTCAAAAAAAGGGAATTATAGACCCCTAAACCACTCCCAGAAATACATTTTTTATATTTCTACTTATATCGAAAATTATGCAATCTACTGAAAAAAGTTAAGAGTACAAAAATGTACCTAGCTAATAAAAGGTACAATTCATTGATGTACAGGGTGGTCCAGTTACGGTGTCCTCGTCATTTACTCAGAAGCCATAAGAGAGATTACAAAAAAGTTTTATATGAAAGTTACTAGACTTTTAGCATTCTTTCCTCATCATACGGTTTTATTTATACAGGGTGGCCCATATTCATACAGCTATATAGCGATCTTATGCCTTTTGAGTAAATGACAAGGACACCGTAGCTGGACCACCCTGTATATATTCACATTCATAATTATTTTATAAGGGGGTGAAATGTACTATATACATATATACAATGTGTCCCACTTTTCATGGAGCCACCCTCATATCTTGCTTATCTGATATCCGAATATTTTGAAATTTTGGTGGTGAATATATACCTATAAAGTGAGTTTTTAGACGTAACCACATTTGATTTTAGTCAGTGGCGTCCGATTCTATGAAGGAAAAAGGAGGTCTATTTTTGAAAAAAAGTATTAGAGATTTTTTTAGAAAAAAACTAGTAAGATATTCTTAATCAGCACCTTTAGAAACCCCTTTGTACAAGATTACATCGTTGTGGGTTCAAAGGTGTTTGAGATATGGGCCGTCAAAAAACAATTATTTCCAACTTTAAATAATTTTTATCTGTAAAACGGATTGTTATATGAAAAAAATGTATTCTTAATTTTTTGTTTAGAATAATGTATTGCACTAGTATGTGAAATGATTCTACAACAAATTTTTTAGTAAGGAAAAAATTCTAATTTGTACATACCTACTCTTACCTACCATCTCCTACCTCTGGCAAAATGTGGGAAATGTCTCGGATTCAGATAGAGCATGAAAAAATAAGTTCCTGTAAAATTTTTTCCTACGGGCCCTCCCTACGAAGATATGTGTCCCTGAAGGACGCCGCTGGAAATCGGTTTTTCTTGAATAACTTTTAAAGTACTTAATAGAATTTTATAAAAAGTTAATGGGATGGACACTAAAGTACCTCTTGAAATAATGTCCTTGACACATATCTAGCTTGTTTATATAGTTTACCAGGGGCAGACTAAGCTTTACAAATTAATGCTTAAATTTTTAACACCCTGTGTGATAAAGACTTAAAACAATAAAATCAGGTAGCTTGAACCTTGGACTAAAAAAATGCTACTGTTATTTATTGTCGATAAAGTGGACCTTTTTCGAGAGAAAAAAAAAATAAACGATTAGTTGCAGAAGACCTATGTTCGCATTATGTTCGTTTTATTTTAAGTAGGCACCAAAGAAACCTATTGTTTTTGCAAACGTTACTATGGTACGAAAGACATAAAATATCCATCATTTATCATCTTTCATATCGCTGATACTTTATCGACAGTAATGTTAACATTTAAGCATTAAGTTGTAAAGCTTAGTCTGCCCCGGGTAAACTAAACAAGCTAGATATGTGTCAAGGACATTATTTCAAGAGGTCCTTAATAGTGTCCATCATATTAACTTTTTATAAAATCCTATTATTGTAAGTACTTTAAAAGGTATTCAAGAAAAACCGATTTCCAGCGGAGGTCTTTAGGCATACGTCTTCGCAGGGAGGGCCCGTAGGAAAAAATTTTACAGTTGTCATCTTACTTTTTTATGCTCTATCTGAATCCGAGAGATTTCCCACATTTTCCCGGACACTCTGTATATAAAAAATAAATAAAATCGATTAATACCAGTTTTTTATTTAACCAAAAAATTATTTAAATAATTTATTTCAAGATATTTCGTCAAATAACAGATTTATAGAAAATAAATTAATGATTAATAGTGGATGGTGTGAAATATATAAGGGAGTTTTTCGCAAAAAAAAACATTCTTCATATTTAAATAATTATTTTGTAGCATAGTTGTCATATTTCAGTTTGTGTCCAATTATTGCATATACCAGTACATTTCTCTCCCTTTGTAAACCGTAAAGTATGAGATAATCATTAATTTGAATATATCAATGGATGGTATATTTTATTAGCTACATTTTTATACTCTAACTAACCATTGATTAAGGAATGAACAAGATACGCGACTTCAATGGTAAAGTGCGAGGCCTTTTTTGGCAGCGAGATCTCGGCAAGTTGCGGGCATTCCTGTGATTTACGTAGTACGCTTTTGACAAACCTGTGTCGTGTCTGGTTTTATATCATTAATAATCTAGTGGTAATAAAAATTTAATGTTCAGATTAATTTTAGTTTAAAATTATTAACGTAGTATGTTCTCTCTGAGAGCTATTTCTCAACGATTGTTTGACTTTTAACCGTCACATAATTTTAAACTAAAATCAATCTGTACATTCAATTTTTGTTTTCACTAGATTATAAATTATATAAAACCAGACACGACACAGGTTTATCAAAAGCATACTTCGTGAATCACAGGAATGCTCGCAACTTACCGGATTCTCGCTGCCAAAAAAGGCCTCGCACTTTACCATTGAAGTCGCGTATCTTATTCATTCCTTAATCAATGAACTAACTTTATTCAGTGTCGAATGTATGATTTTCAAGTCTCAAGATACCTATAAGCAATAACATACGAAAATTTACCTTTGGGAGTGGTTTAGGGGTCTTTAATCCACTTTTCTTCTTAAGTGGGTTTTTAGCACATTTTGAATTCCTATAGGACCTACATAAATCCCCAAAATTTCATATTATTCCGCAAAAGTGCAGGGTTTGCCTTACAAATGTCTCTTATGGTCCTAACTAATAGGCATTCTTCAAATAACTATTATTCTTGTTCTTGAAGCTACTTGACACACTTTTATAACTTTACAAATTAGGGTAATGTTGTACTTTTGTATTTATTATTTGGTAATTACTAATTACTAATACCTAAATATGCCAATATATGCTAGGTTATGTTTACTATCTAATTTATTGAGCTAATGGTCATAATAGCATCACTGGCTAAATCACTTCATATAAAATTATTGTTTCAAACCGATGTGATTTAGCCTAACAGGTGTGTGTCTTCGCTAATATTTGGAGTGGGAAAATTTCCACGCCCCCGAAGCGATTTAGCACATTAGACAAACATATATATATATATATATATATATATATATATATATATATATATATATATATATATATATATATATATATATAGAGTAAGAAGGGTGACACGACTGTCAGTTAAGGATTAAGTTTTTTAATTTTGTTCAGGCTTTTGCAGTCTCGGTTTGAAAAAATGAGTACACTCTTTTTTCTAATTCAAGCTTTCGAATCCATTTATTGATTCTTCATCAGGAAAAACTACAATTTAAATTATTTGTATTTACAACGTTAAAATAGTGAAAAGGTACTTACGATAGTTGAGGTTAGGTCAGAAGCCTTGTAATTTAAGTAACAAACATTCATCACTATCATAATTAACACTATAAAACAATGTGGATTAACCACTATATTAAAGATTAAACTGTAAAATGTACATAATTAAAAGGATAAAACTAGATATAATGTAACATGTTAAAAACTTTTTTAAAAAACATGAATGCAGCAGAAATAGCAACCAGCCTTTTCTTTAGAAGAGGAAGAAACTGGTATTATAAATGTAAAACAATTTTATGTTGTTGCCAACTGTTAAATTGAACTGATCTGAGCATCACTGATCAGTTCAGATCACTTAAATGTAAGATAAGGAGAAAAATTAACTCACAAAAATATAAACAAATCAGTTAAGTTGTTGTTAATAATTATTATTACAAGGTGTCACCGAGATCACCATCGTTGAGTCTATTTTTTTCTAAACTGAGTAAATAAGTATAAATAATGCTAAGACTTTCAATGTCTGTTCTAGCATTAACAGTGTTGGGTTCTTTTAAAATATGTGCCATTTCTAAAAATTGTCTTTTATATCTATTCGGTTCTGTATCTAATATTTTAACATTTTTATAGTCGAAGGAATGAATATTCTCTATTGCATGTCTTGTAAGGGTACATGATTGTTTATTGTGTCTTACGTCACTTTTGTGTGATGTAATGCGGTCTTTCAATTTTCGACCAGTCTGACCAATATATTTTTTATCACACTCCAAGCAAGGAATGCTATAGATCACATTTGAATTATATAAAATTTCATCTTTATCTTTTAATTTAGAAAAAAGGGTTTTTACAGTTAATTGTATTCTGTTGGGTCGTGTAAACACAAACACACTATATATGATTCACAACGTATATTAATATCCCAATAATCGTACAATAACTAATGTAATGTTCAGTCAACGACTGCTTGATAAACAATGAATTATAAATAATGAATTATATATTCTTATAACTATTTCTTAGTCTACTGTTTTTGTATCTATCGCATAAGATGCGCCTGGTCGAGCCAGTGGTGTCGGTGCAGTCCGCACGGCCATCCTGTGTTGGCGATCGTCCCGAGCGGCCATTATTTGTTGACCCTGAAAGGTTATACAAAGAGCTTTAGTATAAAAACATTACAAAGGAAGATGGACCTAATGGAATACACCCCTCTCAACCGTAAGTAACATAAGGTCTGTGGGGACGAACTGTCGTTGACCTTGGAATTAAAACAATTGTACCGTTTTTTGTTATTATTATTATTATTATTATTATTATTGTTGAGAGAATGTCTCCATTGAGGTAAACTTTTGCCATCAAGAGCAATTCTTTGAATTTGTGTCGCCATGTAGGGCTAACTTCTGCCATTGAGGGCGAACATTTGCCATTGAGGGCGAACATTTGCCATTGAGGGCGAACTGTTGCCATTGAGGGCGAACATTTGCCATTGAGGGCGAACTTTTGCCATTGAGGGCGAACTTTTGCCATTGAGGGCGAACATATGCCTTTGACTGCCACCCTTTGCCATTGAGGGCAAACCTTTGCCATTGAGGGCAAACCTTTGCCATTGAGGGCGAGTTTTTAGCTGGTTAGTGCCTACCTTATTATCGTTGTTGAAAGTCGAATGTCTTTAGGTGTTCTAGACCGACCACGCCTTCATATGGGCGTCTAGATCTCCCAGTGAATCGGTCTTCCTGAACTCTGTATCGATCGTTCGGCAATACTTCAACTATCTTGAATGGACCCCGATACTTCGGTAGGAGTTTTTTGCTTTCGTTATTGGCTGGAAAACTAGTTACTTTTGTTAATACCAGGTCCCCAACTTGAAATATTTTCGGCGGCCTTCGTTTTTCATTAAATTTGCTATCTTGTTTAATCCGATTTTCTTCAAGTCTTCTGGCCGTATCTTTCCTAATTTTTGTCACATCTATAATGCTATCTTCTTCGCTCAACGTATGTCTGTCACTATCTGTTTGTAACTGAATACCGAGCAAGAGTTCTGCGGGCGTATTTTGTGTTACACGGTGTTTTGTACTATTGAGCCCTTGTTGTATACTGGCTACATTTCCGTCCCAACTATTTTTAGCTGTATCTGCTCCTGTGGTGGCTAACGCATCCAAAATTGTCTTATTTGCGCGCTCACATTGACCGTTCCCTCTCGGCAAGCCTACAGCCGTTGTAAACAATTTAATGCCTTTGGATTTAACGAATTCTTTGAACATTTTTGATGTAAATGCTGATCCCGCATCTGTAATCAATCTTCTTGGGTTTCCAAACGTTGTAAAAATCTCGGAGAGTTTTTTTATGACATGTTTGGTTGACGTATCAGGTACTGCTTCCATGTGAACAAATTTAGTAAATCCATCTACTATTACAAAAAGATACTTGTTCCCTTTTTCTGATTCCACAAATGGACCCAAGTGGTCTAGATGTAGAGTGTGGTGTGGTCGAGCATACTTGGGAATAGAGTGCAAATACCCTGATTTCTTACCCCCGGGTTCCTTATGATAAAGACAATGCAGACACGCACCGATATACTTCGTTACAAATTTTTTTAATTTAGGAAACCAATACTTTTGCTTTATACGTTCTAGCGTTTTGTCAACGGCAAAATGACCTATAACGTCGTGGTTTGCTTTGACAATTTGCCACCTACAATTCTTTGGAACTACCCATTTCCTACCATATGGAGTTAATCGGTACACTTTATTACCGCGCAGATCGTAATCATTAAATATGTTTTTATTATTTTGAGAGTCACCACTTAACAGAATATTTTTAATTTCCACAATATTCTCATCTTGGTCCTGCGCTTCTCGTAAATAATCATCTTCTTGAATTAACGAAACATTTTGCACGCGATCTGATTCTCGAAAGTTTCTGCTCAAAGCATCTACATGCTGCATTTGAGTACCTGCTTTATGTTCTATATTAAAAGAGAAATCTTGTAAAAATAGGACCCATCGGGCTATCCGCGGTATAATAGTTTGTTTATTTAAGGCATTTTTCACTGCATTACAATATGTTATAACTGTGAATTCATAACCTACTAAATAGAATTTAAAACGCTCTAACGTTTTGACAATTGCGAGCAATTCTAGTTCAAATGAATGATAATTTTTTTCTGGATTGGTGGTTTGTTTACTAAAGTATGCAATAGGTTTTTCCTTATTTTCAACTTTTTGAACTATAATTCCGGCGTATCCCTCTCGACTGGCATCAGTGTAAACGATTGTAGGCAAAGTTGGATTAAATATAGCTAGTATCGGTTTCGCGCAGATCTTTTGCTTTAATTCATTGACAATTTTTGTATAACTCTCGGTCCATTTCCAGTGTGCGTCTTTTTTCAGCAACTTGGTAAGTGGAGCAGTTATGCGAGCAAAGTCCTGAATAAATTTTCTAAAGTACCCCACTAAACCCAAAAATTGTCTGAGTTGGTGTTGGTTCTTCGGATAAGGGAACTTTTCTACCGCGTCTGTTTTTGATTTTGATGGTGTTACTTGATTAAATGAAATTTCGTACCCTAAATAAGTTATCTTTTCTGTTAGGAAAGATGACTTATTTATTTTAAGCGTAAGTCCATATTCTTTTATGATTTCTAATACTTTACTTAAAATATCCAAACCTTCTTCGATTGTTTTCGATGGTATCAAAATGTCGTCTAAATATGGGATTACATTATATTTTCTAAGGGGAGAGAAAATTTCATTCATGAATTTCTGAAATACGGACGGTGCATTACATAATCCAAATGGAACGCGTACGTATTCGTACTGTCCCTCCGGCGTAATGAATGCCGTGTATGGAATAGATTTAGGATTCATTGGGATCTGGTGATACCCTGATGCCAGATCGAGAGTTGTAAAGTATTTATAATTATTTAAATTGTCAATAATTTCCTCTATTATTGGCATAGGAAATTTGTTCTTCTTTATAGTTATTTTATTAAGAGCTCGATAATCCACTACCAATCGCTTGTCATTTTCCCCTTTTTTTACAAGGAGTGCTGGACTTGCAAATGGTGAATCACTTTCACGTATAATTTTCGCGTCTAAAAGTTCTTTAATTATGCTTCTTAAAATTTCTTTATCTCTTTCGTTAAAGCGATATGCCCGACGAGTCACTGGTCTATCGGTAATCAGATCGATTGTCAAATAAACTGAATGCGCCTTACCAAGCGTCTTGAGATTCATAAAAACACATTCTCTATATTTTAGTAGAATATTGTCAAGATTAATCCCATGCTGTTCGGACAACTGCCCTCTATTAATGGTTTGCAACCATTGAGGAATGTTTTCTCTATTTTTAAAAACAAGGTTTTCATCAATACGATAATAAATGATAGATTTTTCCTCCGTGAAATTTCTCCCAATAAGAACGTCACTATCCAAATTTTTATCCCCGATTACATAAAATGTGATATTTAATTTAACTTCGTCTATTTGAGTAATAGCTTCAACATATTGCGTTGCAACAGTTCCAATTCCTAAAAATCCAGATAATGTGACGTCCTCCTTGAGAGGTTTTATTGCTAATTCTAATTTTTGTGCTACTTCTAATTTTAACAAAGAACAATCACTTCCGAAGTCTATAAAAGCATTCATTTTATTTTCGTTAATATAAATTTCTTTGTTGAATTTTAAGGAGTAATTTTTATTTCCGATTAATTTAACATTTTCGGTTTTAGTCATTTTCTTTTTTTCAAATTTGTTGTGACGTTCGGACTGTGTTTGTTCTTGTTTTCCGTAATTGTTTCTTTTTTTTAAACAATTATTTTCAATATGCCCCTTTTTTTTACAAAAATTACAAATTTTATTTTTGTGTCTACAGTCATTTCTATCGTGACCATTCTTGCCACAACATACACAAATAATAAATGACTTACTTTTCGAAACCCCTGTAAAAAATTTGGTAGCACTCGTACTAGGTTGATCAGTTTCTGGTGGCAACGTTTTAGGTTTTCCGGTGAAAACTTTATTCTTTAAGTACGCAGCAAGAGTATTCGGATCTTTAATATTTGCGGCTTCAACCGCAGAAGTTATGTTAGCATCATTAATTGCCCCAATAACTAAAGACACCTTATCGGCGTCAGAAAAGTTTAATTTTATTTTATTAATTTTTGCAATATGCTTAAAATAAAATTCATATAGAGAGCAACCTTCTATCGGTCTATGGTTCACGAGATTCATTAGTAATTCATATACATTGCGCGAGCTCTGAAAAGTAGTTTTTAAAATATTTTTCCACTCTTCCCAAGTAAACCTCGACCAACCTAACTCACTCTGTATAAAGCTGTCATACCAGGTTTTGGCTGTACCTCTAAGCTTATTTAGCGTTTGAAATGTCGTAAAATTATCAGGCCATTTATAAATTTTAACATTATATTCGATAATTTCAATCCATTCATTAATGTCCATAGTAACTGGATCAAATTCCGGGATAAGAGTGGATATATTTGACGTTGGTTGCATATCATACAATTGCGAAAAATGAGAGGAACGGTTTTTACTCACAATTTTCCTGTTTAAACGGTTTTTACTCACAGTTTTCCTGTTTGGACTTTTTTTTTACTTTTTTCTTCGATGATCACTGGCACTACTACTACCACTCGACGAAGAAGATGAGACTCGGGAGCGTTTCTTTGTTTCCTTCTTTTGTTTGGGCATTTTTTTACACAGTACACCACTTTCCACGGTTCAACCACTTCTGATGTAGTCTGTTGGGTCGGGTAAACACAAACACACTATATATGATTCACAACGTATATTAATATCCCAATAATCGTACAATAACTAATGTAATGTTCAGTCAACGACTGCTTGATAAACAATGAATTATAAATAATGAATTATATCTTCTTATAACTATTTCTTAGTCTACTGTTTTTGTATCTATCGCATAAGATGCGCCTGGTCGAGCCAGTGGTGTCGGTGCAGTCCGCATAGTGTATTACAAAAAGCTAGTTTAACATTTGGAAATTTTGAAAAAATTTTTCTTAAGTTATAACTTAAATGTTCGAAATAAGGTATGGAAAAAAATTTAAATGGAATATTATTATTCTGTGGGTTTCTATTAACATTATCATTAATGGTGGTTCTATTGAAAAGTAGGCTATTAAGTAATCTTGGTGGATAACCACTATTCTTCAAAAGTTCATAAAGTAAATTTAAATTATGTACTCGCAAAGAGGGGTGTGAAGTGAGTACTCATTTTTCTCCTTATCTTACATTTAAGTGATCTGAACTGATCAGTGATGCTCAGATCAGTTCAATTTAACAGTTGGCAACAACATAAAATTGTTTTACATTTATAATACCAGTTTCTTCCTCTTCTAAAGAAAAGGCTGGTTGCTATTTCTGCTGCATTCATGTTTTTTAAAAAAGTTTTTAACATGTTACATTATATCTAGTTTTATCCTTTTAATTATGTACATTTTACAGTTTAATCTTTAATATAGTGGTTAATCCACATTGTTTTATAATTTTAATCATGATAGTGATGAATGTTTGTTACTTAAATTACAAGGCTTCTGACCTAACCTCAACTATCGTAAGTACCTTTTCACTATTTTAACGTTGTAAATACAAATAATTTAAATTGTAGTTTTTCCTGATGAAGAATCAATAAATGGATTCGAAAGCTTGAATTAGAAAAAAGAGTGTACTCATTTTTTCAAACCGAGACTGCAAAAGCCTGAACAAAATTAAAAAACTTAATATATATATATATATATATATATATATATATATATATATATATATATATATATATATATATATATATATATATATATATATATATATATATATATATATATATATATATATATATATATATATATATATATTTATATATATATATATATATATATATATATATATATATATATTTATATATATATATATATATATGTATATATATATATATATATATTTTTCTAACGATACCTCTAAGGAATTTTTTTTGTGACTATTGCATACATTGGGGAGTTGTCTGGATGATTGAGGAACTCTTCGTAACTTTGAGGAATTAACTCAGCTCCGATTGGTCGAAACGTACCTCGTTCTCATTGGTTTAGCCTATGCTTCTATTGTCCCCTTAGCGTTGCGCTTTACCTATTACTTTACTGCAAGATTTTGGCTACCGTTCGTTAGATGGCGCGCAGTGTAATATATTTTAATTTTTGTCGAAAAACTTAGTCATTCATTCAGAGAAAATTCATTTAAAACTACATATTTGATTCTTACTGTCTCAAGAAGAAACCTAACTAAAATCATAATAAAAATATGTTTTAATTGTCAGTTTCCTATATACATATACCATATTCCTACAATATAAAAATATCTAAAATAACGTAATGACAATTATTATTTTACTATTAGATTTTTTTAAGGCAATTAGGAAACACATAATTTAATTTCATTCATTAATTGGTTATTAAAAAGTTTTAATAAAAAAAAATATTCTTAGAAAACTAGACATGGAATCGATCTGATAATACATAGGTATTTGACTAAGAACATTTCTCATGCGGTTTTCATTTCCTCGAAATTAAATTTAAATTAAGAGAAAACATTAGGTATCTTTTATATTATATTATTGGTCTCGGTAAATTAAAAAAAAAAAGCTACTTTAACCCGACTTTGAACCACTGATCTTCTGCATGCCAAATTGACACTATAACTATGTATCTACTTATTACCTCTTTAGAAATATTTAAAAGGATGTTATATGCCTTGTAATGGCACTTAATGTCATCATTTTTTCATTTTCGTTATCAAATAAAAATAATTGCATATAATATATAAGAAATTTGCCGGATTTTTGCGTAATATATACCTATAATATTAATATTATGGCATATCAGGAAGTAAAAATTTACCTCTCAGGAAGATTGGGGAATTCTAGGAACATACGCAGTTCCTCATTTGTTTTCTTAGAGACAAACTTAACGGACTCTTCCTAAATAAACTAATAATTATTGCAAATTGAAAAATTTTTGAAAATGGTAAGAATAAGATATTGTTTAAAAGGATTTTGCATCAATAGAAATAATAAATAAAATAGGTATGATTGAAGAACCTGAAAGTAATATGATATATGTATAGGTTATCATTTGACAGTAAGTATCCAGATAAATAATTGTCACTAGTTAGGTACCTTAATTAAATAAAATTTAAGTGCCTAAAATGTTTCCTACTTCATAAAATTGCATAAATGAATGACCTAATAATATGTCCTAATCCTGATCAGAGCCCAAAAGCAAATGAGGAACCTGGTTCCTCAATGATTCTGGAATTTTTAATACTTACATGGAATCATCTGTGACAAGCATGCGACAATACGGCGCGGGTGACCCTGGCAAGAACCAAGAACTAAACTTTAGGCGGGCTCTTTAAACGTTTATTTACTACAATAAATTTCCAGTTTTTTTACCCGCTAAATTTACTTCAATAAATAAATCCCACGGAGACAATTTTGTATGTAATTGTACTCCGGGAAATTATCTATTGAGTAAATTTAACAGGAGATAAGAAACTCGCAAGAATAAAACAAAATTTCTATTAAACAAACATTTATATTATACAAAAATACAAATAATTTTACAATGAAAACAATTCTACTCACTGATGAATCAGTTATAATAATTGATTAATTTATGATTTATCACTTTTTCTAACATTACGCATACAATATACTCTGTGTAAATGGGTATTCGGAAAAACTACAACTAATACTAAGATTGCTGCATACAATCACCATGTACCAATTAACTCTAAAACACAACACAATTCAGTCTGTTTTGGTGGTCGAATACCCCGAACTGAGTATATAAATATTTTTGAGCACCGATGAACAAACGTAGTACACATTATATACAAGGGTAGTACAATCAGCAAAACTAATTTTCATCAGCAGCAGCATAAGGTTGCCTAGTAGGCCAGTAGAATTAGACGGGAATCTGTAACTAATTCGTTTCAGATAGCCGTAGGTAAAAACAGGTGTATTTAGTTATAAGGAATATACCTCTGCGATTCCTCCCAAATCAAATATACAGAACATTGTTTATAAGTCACTTGTATGTAAAAAAATCATGAAATTTGGAGTTTTTTAAAAATTGCAGTAAGACTGCAGTAGATTAATTTTTTTGAATGCTTCTGTTTACTAGGTAATTCCAAACCGGTTAATTTAAGCCCCGGTTGATTTCATTTCATTGATTATTTATTTAAATAATTGCCGAAAACCATCGAAATTTTCGAAAATTTCAAGCATTTTTTACTCTGAAAGGAAAAATGCTAGACTCTTGAAACTTTGGTGGAATATGTGTCTCATTACCCTCAACTTACAAGAAAAATTTCGCTTCAAAATGTTTATTAGTTTTCGAGAAATTCTATTTGTTTATTAAAAACGTCCCAAATGTTTAATGAAAAATTGACCTATTAACGTTATCAAAAATAATTCAACCATAGCTCATTTTTTTCGTCAAGACGTCAATTTTACAAATCTGTTATGGGCGTATCGATTTTCAATAATTTTGACCGTCAAAATGGCGTTAACAGTATTGCTACTTTTCGGAGCAGCGTTTTTTGCAAATAACTTTACAACAAATTAACGTATCTGCACAAATCTTTCATATTTGAGTTGCTGGTATTTTTCTACAAATTTATAAAAAAAAATTGTTGCTCTGGGACACGTAGGAGCCGAGATAATTTTTTAAATTGTTTAATGCGCCAAACGTTTATTTATTAATATTTATGGCCAAAATTGAAACTGGTTGTTAATAAGATATTGAATTTTGTGAATTCATCAAGTCCTATTGAAAACGGGCCCTTTTTGAGGTCAAAATATAATTTTTAATAATTAGTGATTTTAGAGCGTCTTCAATTTGTTTGGCTCAAGGGACAGGGGAATTTTTTATCAAACGATTTTCAAATTGGGGTAGCGAGAAAAATTCGTCATATCTCCGTTATTTTCCGGCCAATTTCGACGTTTTTTTTTTAATTTGGGGTAGCTCACGAAAATAATAACAATGGGCACATTTGCAATATCCAAATAATAAACAGATAATTGTTATAAACAATTTATTATTATTTTTTTTTTAATTTTTCTTTTTTGGACTTATGCAACTTATAATGTGCTAATGTATTAAATATAAATTTATAAAGATTATATAATGGGAACAATGTATGCACAAACTATTTCTCCATCAAACAATATACGATGTTACAGCATTGTTACCATTATATAATCTTTATAAATTTATGTTTAATACATTAGCACATTATAAGTTGCATAAGCCCAAAAAATAAAAAATAAAAAAAAAAAAAAATAAATTGTTTATAACAATTATTTGTTTATTATTTGGATATTGCAAATGTGCCCATTGTTATTATTTTCGTGAGCTACCCCAAATTAAAAAAAAACGTCGAAATTGGCCGGAAAATAACGGAGATATGACGAATTTTTCTCGCTACCCCAATTTGAAAATCGTTTGATAAAAAATTCCCCTGTCCCTTGAGCCAAACAAATTGAAGACGCTCTAAAATCACTAATTATTAAAAATTATATTTTGACCTCAAAAAGGGCCCGTTTTCAATAGGACTTGATGAATTCACAAAATTCAATATCTTATTAACAACCAGTTTCAATTTTGGCCATAAATATTAATAAATAAACGTTTGGCGCATTAAACAATTTAAAAAATTATCTCGGCTCCTACGTGTCCCAGAGCAACAATTTTTTTTTATAAATTTGTAGAAAAATACCAGCAACTCAAATATGAAAGATTTGTGCAGATACGTTAATTTGTTGTAAAGTTATTTGCAAAAAACGCTGCTCCGAAAAGTAGCAATACTGTTAACGCCATTTTGACGGTCAAAATTATTGAAAATCGATACGCCCATAACAGATTTGTAAAATTGACGTCTTGACGAAAAAAATGAGCTATGGTTGAATTATTTTTGATAACGTTAATAGGTCAATTTTTCATTAAACATTTGGGACGTTTTTAATAAACAAATAGAATTTCTCGAAAACTAATAAACATTTTGAAACGAAATTTTTTTTGTAAGTTGAGGGTAATGAGACACATATTCCACCAAAGTTTCAAGAGTCTAGCATTTTTCCTTTCAGAGTAAAAAATGCTTGAAATTTTCGAAAATTTCGATGGTTTTCGGCAATTATTTAAATAAATAATCAATGAAATGAAATCAACCGGGGCTTAAATTAACCGGTTTGGAATTACCTAGTAAACAGAAGCATTCAAAAAAATTAATCTACTACAGTCTTACTGCAATTTTTAAAAAACTCCAAATTTCATGATTTTTTCACATACAAGTGACTTATATAGACAATGTTCTGTATATTTGATTTGGGAGGAATCGCAGAGGTATATTCCTTATAACTAAATACACCTGTTTTTACCTACAGCTATCTGAAACGAATTAGTTACAGATTTCCGTTCACATCGTCTAATTCCACTGGCCTATAGTTGCTTCGTTGCTTCACTACACAAAGGTATTATAGTATTGTAGACACCGGTTTTTCTCAGCCTCATCGCCATTCATCCATTGCCAGTCATCTTGTGAATTTCCTAGGTCAATTTTCGCAGCAAGTTAAACATTATTAACTATAAGTCATTCTAATTCGTTGTGATCTAAAATTATACATTAATTAGGTTTCAATTAATTACATGACAATGTGGCGATATAATAATTGTTTTACATTAAATATCAGATTATTGACGCTAAAATTAATGTATTTGTAACACGTAATTTTTTGTATAAATAAATGATTGAAAAAGAAAAAAACAATTTAGATTATTGACGCTAAAATTAATGTATTTGTAACACGTAATTTTTTGTATAAATAAATGATTGAAAAAGAAAAAAACAATTTAGGTAAATATCTAAATAATTTCTTTTTACTTACCAGCCAAGCTAACCACTTTGTAACAAAACAACGACAAATGTCATTCTGCCAGGACCCAGGTTGAGAAATTTAATTTAACACAAAAAACACCAAACCTTTACCCGGGAAATTGAAAATAGCCTTTTAACCAGCCTGGCAGCCAATGAGCTGCTTGTATCTTATAGTCGGATATTAGTTTAAACCCCCATGCTGGACTCTACAGGCGCTGTCGCTCAGGGCCGTAGTTAGGGGTACGACAGGGCAGGCTCCCTGGAAAATTTTGAGCCTGCCCTGCGATGTAAATACAAGTTATTTTATACCAATTTTTTCAACATAGAGAAATCAACGAGGAAATTATTGACGTTTCGCCTTTGGCCAAAAGCGTTTTCAAAACATTAATTTACTTACGACATTACAAAACAGGATTTTAATTTAATATTTTTTTTAAAAAGTAACAAAAACTAAAAATTTACAAACAATAGTTAATAGATACACATTATGTGTGTATTACACATAGTGTCAAGAAAATAATTCTAAATTATGCATGGTACCCTGAAAAGTTAAACTACACGTATTATTAGTACCTTTTGTTTCCTGCTTCCAATGAATAAATTAATGGAATAAAAAACCCAAGAAATTACTAGTGGATATATATTATGTATATGTATATATTATGCACAAAATGTTTATTTTCGTTCTTTGTTGTATTATAATGTAATAAAACTAATAAATGCATGCATTTAAAATTACAACTCAGGTGATATATAGCCATATTTTAAACGAAAAGGTAGGTACTTAAATTTCACTCAAAATATGCGATCGTCAATACTTATTTGACTAACATTTTACTCTATTGAAGTCCAAATACATTATAATTAAAAAAGCTAATTATATACTTCAGTACAAATGAGGAACCTGGGTTCCTCAATGATCCCGAAATATTATAAATAATATTCTAAAAACTAGTTACCTATATAATTGGATACTATTCGCTGTTGGAATTGGAATTGGTTATTAAAAAGTTTTAATAAAAAAAAATATTCTTAGAAAACTAGACATGGAATCGATCTGATAATACATATTTGACTAAGAACATTTCTCATGCGGTTTTCATTTCCTCGAAATTAAATTTAAATTAAGAGAAAACATTAGGTATCTTTTATATTATATTATTGGTCTCGGTAAATTATAAAAAAAAAACGTACTTTAACCCGACTTTGAACCCCTGATCTTCTGCATGCCAAATTGACACTATAACTATGTATCTACTTATAACCTACCTCTTTACAAATATTTAAAAGGATGTTATATGCCTTGTAATGGCCCTTAATGTCATCATTTTTTCATTTTCGTTATCAAATAAAAATAATTGCATATAATATACAGTGCTATTGAAAAGTCCCCTCCCCCCCTCTTATCTTTGGAACGATTATACATAAACTAGTGAAATTTGGTAACTGAATACTAAGGGTTGTAAACTTCCCGACTAGTGATGATGGATGACGTATTCGTCAAAGATGACGTCACAAGGATTTAATTCATCACAGCTTTGCGGTTTTTGAAAGCCAGTTGTCAAAACTGCCGTAAACAGACACAATATTAGTATCATTGAATAGGTTTTTTCGATACCTTTTAAAAGAGGTGTCGCTTGCCATAGGGTTCCATTTAAAATTATTGGTCACAATGACCTTGTGACGTCATCTTTGACGAATACGTCATCTATCATCACAAGTAGGGAAGTTTATAACCCTTAATATTCAGTTACCAAATTTCACTAGTTTATGTATAATCGTTCCAAAGATAAGAGGGGGGGAGGGGACTTTTGAATAGCACTGTATAAGAAATTTGCCGGATTTTTGCGTAATATATACCTATAACTTCTTTTATGGTAATCAGGAAGTAAAAATTTACCTCTCAGGAAGATTGGGGAATTCTAGGAACATACGCAGTTCCTCATTTGTTTTGATGGAGACAAACTTGACTCTTTCTAAATAACCTAATAATTATTGCAAATTGAAAAATGTTTGATAATGGTAAGAATAAGATATTGCTCAAAATGATTTTGCATCAATAGAAATAATAAATAAAATAGGTATGATTGAGGAACCTGAAGGTAATATGATATCCTATGTATAGGTTATCATCTGACAGTAAGTATCCAGATAAATAATTGTCACTATAGTAGGGCCAAAAAGAGTAGTCAGGGGGAACTAGTTGTGGTTTTCATCTCTGGTAGACCGATAAAACTTGATATATTTTTCTCAATTATATGGGATTATATGGTAAAAAAAAGCTGCCGCTTCTGTATTCCATAGCAGCTAAATACTTTGAAGAATTGCCGGTGAATGTTTTGATTTACTGACTACTTTTTTTGGCCCTATAGTTAAGTACCCTAATTAAATAAAATTTAAGTGCCTAAAATTTTTCCTACTTCATAAAATTGCATAAATGAATGACTTAATGACCTAATAATATTTCCTAATCCTGATCAAAGCCCAAAGGCAAATGAGGAACCTGGTTCCTCAATGATTCTGGAATTTTTAATACTTAGGGCACACGATGAATCTGGACACAGGCGCTGTCACTCAGGGCCGTAGCCAGGGGTACGACAGGGCAGGCTCCCTGGAAAATTTTGAGCCTGAGGGAGCCTGCCCTCTGTGATGTAAATACAAATTATTTTATACTAATTTCGCCTTTGGCCAAAGGCATTTTCAAAACATTAATATACTTACGACATTACAAAACAGGATTATAATTTAATATTTTTTAAAAAAAGTAACAAAAACTAAAAATTCACAAACAATAGTTAATACATACACATTATGTGTGTATTACACATAGCGTCAAGAAAATAATTCTAAAGTATGTATCCTGGTACCCTAAAAAGTTAAACTACACGTATTAGTACCTTTTGTTTCCTGCTTCCAATGAATAAATTAATGGAATAAAAAACCCAAGAAATTACTAGTGGATATATATTATGTATGTATATATTATGCACAAAATATTTATTTTCGTTCTTTGTTATACTATAATGTAATATAACTAATAAATGCATGCATTTAAAATTACAACTCAGGTGATATACATATAGCCATATTTTAAACGAAAAGGTAGGTACTTAAATTTCACTCACAATATGCGATCGTCAATACTTATTTGACTAGCATTTTACTCTATTGAAACTACCGATATATGAAACAATGAAAGAATTAAATAAAATTGTTACTACACAAAAAAATTCTAAGGTAAACGATGCAATCACGTTGCAATGCTGCGCCGCTTGTTTACTTGACAATCAGATCATTAGCCGACGGCTACTTATCGTATACTCTGGTCGGCGATCAGATAGAAATAGACTCCGCCCCAAAAATGCCCGCTATATTTGAATGGAAGTTCTCTATTGGTCGTATTTATAGAACCCGAATTAGAGCAACCACAAGATTTAACAAAGGGCGACTCTACAATACTCACGTCACAAATTAAACTTTGACGCCTTTCGGCAACAGACCAATCAGCAATAATTGACATATTGACAATTTTTCAACAGAAAAATCGCCACATGTCGAATATCGTTGCAGCTGGAAGATCTCAACTAGGACCATTCGAAATTTTAGACCGAAGTACGTATTATTTGATGGGTATCCCAAAGTCTTAGGTTCTAAACAAAAAGTCGGTACATAAGAAATTCATAAAATAAACCTACACATTTTTCACGATATTTGAACCAAAGCACTTGGGTTCGAAATGAAAATGTGCCAAGAGAAGTTTTTGGGTCGGGAAACACGATTCCGTGTATATTTTTGACCGATGACCCAGTTGAAACCGACCAACTGCCAATTTGTCGCTAATAAATCACGTTAGTTCTATTTCTCGCCGCCAAATGCTTTGCACATTAATTCTAATGACAGTTCTATATCCATCGCGCCATTTAGAAACTTTTATGGAGAATAAAATTTTCTGAGAAATGGATAATAAATGCAATAATTGACATTTTGACAATTTTTCAACAGAAAAACCGCCATATTTCGAATATCGTTGGAGCTGCAAGATCGCAACTAGGACCATTCGAAATTTTAGACCGAAATACGTATTATCGGATGGGTATCCCAAAGTCTTAGGTTCTAAACAAAAAGTCGATATTTAAAGAAATTCATAAAATAAACCTACACATTTTTCACGATATTTGAACCAAAGAACCTGGGTTTGAAATGAAAATGTGCCTAGAGAAGTTTTTGGGGTCGGGAAACACGATTCCGTGTATATTTTTGACCGATGACCTAGTTGAAACCGACCAACTGCCAATTTGTCGCTAATAAATCACGTTAGTTCTATTTCTCGCCGCCAAATGCTTTGCACATTAATTCTAATGACAGTTCTATATCCATCGCGCCATTTAGAAACTTTTATGGAGAATATAATTTTCTGAGAAATGGATAATAAATGCAATAATTGACATTTTGACAATTTTTCAACAGAAAAACCGCCATATTTCGAATAATGTTGGAGCTGGAAGATCGCAACTAGGACCATTCGAAATTTTAGACCGAAATACGTATTATTGGATGGGTATCCCAAAGTCTTAGGTTCTAAACAAAAAGTCGATATTTAAAGAAATTCATAAAATAAACCTACACATTTTTCACGATATTTGAACCAAAGAACTTGGGTTCGAAATGAAAATGTGCCAAGAGATGTTTTTGGGTCGGGAAACACGATTTCGTGTATATTTTTGACCGATGACCTAGTTGAAACCGACCAACTGCCAATTTGTCGCTAATAAATCACGTTAGTTCTATTTCTCGCCGCCAAATGCTTTGCACATTAATTCTAATGACAGTTCTATATCCATCGCGCCATTTAGAAACTTTTATGGAAAATAAAATTTTCTGAGAAATGGATAATAAATGTAATAATTGACATTTTGACAATTTTCTAACAGAAAAACTGCCATATTTCGAATAGCGTTGGAGCTGGAAGATCGCAACTAGTGACCATTCGAAATTTTAGACCGAAATACGTATTATTGGATGGGTATCCCAAAGTCTTAGGTTCTAAATAAAAAGTCGATATTTAAAGAAATTCATAAAATAAACCTACACATTTTTCACGATATTTGAACCAAAGAACTTGGGTTCGAAATGAAAATTTGCCAAGAGAAGTGCATAATTTTCTTTCCATGAACTGTAAAGTTTTCCATATCCCCTAAATTGTACAAATAAACTCTTAATATTTGTTGTTGTTTAATCAGAATCTGTCTATATTGATATTTAAAGTTTACACCACAGGTAATATAACCTTTATCCCTGGAAGGCCTGAAGTGGTCTTGTGCAGGTATCACACTCCCAGCGCACGCTGCTGTAACCACCTCGACAAGAACGTTAAAGTTTACTCGTCATGCGCAGATGAGCTTTGGCAGTTTGTCTCTTTGTATAAAGGCTGTATTCTTTTTACAGGCAGCAGACAGTCAGTCTTAGCTATTCTTAATTGTTTGAAGGTTACGCAGATAATGTTTATGTATAAAACGATACTTCGTTCGAACGGCGTAACCTTAAAACAACTAAGAATAGCTAAGACTGTCGGCAAAAATTCCTTCAATCAACGATTATAGTATAGTTTTAATTTTAGCTGTACCACAGAAATCACAGAATTTTAACCTTTTTTCTGTGGTTGTACTATCGCCACTCATTACATCACGTCAAAAGTTAGTGCTGTTATTTGGACACTGGTGTTCGTACACTTATACTGGCATACCAAACACGTACGAACTGCACTAGGGTGTAACCATAGACATAGAGAATAGACTGTGCGTTCCCTATCAGCTGTGAAGTAAATACAAGCGGAACAGTGTGAGAGAGGAAAGAGACAAAGCGATTGTGCGGCCAGTAGTTCTCTTTCTAGAGCGCCTTCCGAACTTATTCTGTGCCTTCACACCTACAGAAAAGAGACAGGTATTGGCCACACAGTTGCTTTGTCTCTTTCTAGAGAGTGGTCAATTTTGTGAGGCTATTGGAAAGAATCAGTTGTTTCACTGAGCATCGGAACCCTTTGATGTGGTGTCTCTCAATCTTAGTTTTTATAATAGTTGCGCAGATTCCCCTTTAATGCCACGCTGATGTGGTATTCGTTTTTCTCATACCATTTATGTTGGTTTGTCTTCTGATATACGTGATTGAAATTAGATCACGAAATATTTATACCTTATACCTTTTAATTACATTTATTATTTGTTTTCTATAAAAATAGTGATATTTTTCAATTATTTTTCTAAGTGCCGCAATATTAAATTTGTATAAAATTTAATTTTATTATTTAATATTTAAATAAAAAGATATCTTGAATTATTATTTTACAAATTCGTAGTAACAGTTTTTACAAAAACACCAAATATAATTTTAATTATTAAATAAAGCAAATAAACAGTCTATAACATGCACAATACCACGTGTGAACGTAGTATTTTTAAAGTACGTTTTAACACTTTTAACAATTACAACACTACATGTGAATGTAGTGAATTGCGTCGAAAATGAATTTACGGTTCATTGTACCCCACGAGTTGATCATGCGCTGTGTAATTTTGTGGAACCAGTGAATTATTCTCTCTGACCTGTGGTGTAACAAACGGTTTATCGGTTTATTGACAAAAAGTGTAGAAAAGTGTACGTACCTACACTAGTGCAGGATACTAAACAAAGCTATGAAGGTACATTCACATGGCCCGGAACGGAATGCTAGAATCTCCCAAATTGATTGCGGATTTCAAATCAACCAATCAGAGAGATTTTAGCATTCCGTTCCGGGCCATGTGAATGTGCCGTTATAATAAAACGCACCTTAGCCGCTTTCCAGTGACTTTCTTGAGTCACTCAGAGCAGCTCAGGAGTACGCCTCAACTACTCTACGCCGTTCTAGTGCATCCGAAAGTAGCTGGCGCGTACTCCTGAGTTGCTCTGAGTGACTCAAGAAAGTCACTGGAAAGCGGCTCTTATGATTCGGATGTCGGGATCTGCTTTCGCGCATGCTCTTTGGCGTTTGTTTGACAGTTAATTAAATTAACCTAACAAGACAAATTTATTTTTGTTTGTATTCTATTATTTGTGCTTAAATCTTCATATTTAAAATACAACCATGGATTTACAAATACATCTCGGTATTTTAATTGGACAAGAACTGGAAGAAGAGATCGAAGGGTAAAACTTTAACTTTATAATATTCCAATAATCAATAATTGTTATTATACGGTTTATTTTAGACAAATGTTTAATTTGCAAAGACGAGCGATTAGGGACACAAGTAACCCGCTTCATATTCCCGAAGGAGCATTTAAGGGTTTATATAGACTGCCGAAAGGAATAGCTCTGAAGTATTGACTGTACACACGTAGCAATAATTGCACCTCCTATTGATCATCCCGAACATCCAGGCTTAGCGTACTTGAATAGAAAAGGATTTCACAATATTAATTGCCAAATTGTATGTTTATATTTGCAATTAAATTGAGCGTGGTAAATATATTATATACCTGTTTCTTTTTAGATAAGTGACTCCAATTTAAAAATATTACAGTGTAACGCTAGGTATCCTGGATCTATGCACGATTCTGCCATATGGAATATGTCAAATATATATACTCATATGCAAGAAGCATATAATAATAATGAACGTGGGTTTTGGTTGTTAGGTTTGTATAGCATGTAGGCTTTAAGTTTAACTAATTTCAAATAACAAATGGGATGTTGTAGGGGATTCTGGGTACCCTTTACAACCCTGGTTATTAACGCCTATAGAAGGAGCCCAAGAAAATACCCCCGAAGGACGTTACACAACTGCACACATACGTGTAAGAAATTCAATTGAACGTTGTAATGGAGTATTGAAAATGCGTATTCGTTGCCTTCTAAAACATCGTGTACTACACTATGGTCCAGTAAAAGCAGCACAAATAATATATTCTTGCTGTGTCTTACACAATATTCTAATTGAACAAAACATAGAACCAGACGATCATTATTTAGATTTAAATGGACTTGAGGACAATATACAACACGATGATGGTAGGTAAATTAACGTAAAATGTTTATAAAAGTTACTTAAGTATACGTTGCAAAAGTGAGTATTTGTTCACGAGTTGTAAATGTGACTAGTATACAAGATCGTTTGCAATTCTGTACTAAAATTAAAAAAATAAATAAATAAAAATATGTTTCAGTGGCACAAAATGGGAACTTACTGGCTGTGGGTCGAAGAATAAGAAACCAGTTAATAAGAAATTATTTTAATTAACATATAGAAACGTTATTATTTATTGTTATATTTAATAAACGGAATATATAATATATATATTTATTATTTTTAATATCCATCCATTCCTAATTCCTTTTCTCGAATTCTTAATTCTCGCTCCTTTAGAACCAACTCCTGAGATCTATTTTTGGCCTCAAGGAACTAAATTAAACATCGCTATTCAAACGTCAGTTGGTTGTTAAAGTTCATATTCGATTTGTTGAAAGTTACAGAATACGTCTGATTGGCTGAATGGCTATTTATTAATCTACTAGAAATAGTCCTACAGGCAAATGGCTATTCGAATAAATCTTATTACAAAAATATTACGATATCAAGATTTAATAAAAAACCGGTTATTATAGGCATTATTTGATTTGGCTGACTTAGGTGATTGTTTTACTAGTCTGATAAAAATAAATCCTTAAATGTGAATTCAAAATACAAAATATCTAAGAATATATATTCAAGTCGAGAATTGTCAGTGGCGTAACCAGAACTGAATTGAAGGGGGAGCCAAAGCCAAAAGTGATAAAACTAATTTAAGCTTCTGATGATAGATTTTAATCATTAAAGTAAAGTATAGTGTTCACTGTTTTGGTTTGGTATACGTGGATTTTGCTGAGGGGGGGGCCTAGGCCCCCTCGCCTCCCCCCTGGTTACGCCACTGAGAATTGTTGTAAACTATTTAGAAAGTTGCAGGCAAATTCTATTTAAAACTGATACCAGTGTGACGTCATAATTATTATATAGAGATAAACTGGTAGGTACCTATTCAGCCTTATTCTGGTGATCATTAGTTAATTTTCAATATCTGAACATAACCAACATTGTTTATTGAAAATTATCGATTTCATAAAGTTGTTGTATTCTGGTGAGACTATTGATTCCAGAAAGTCAATATTAGCTGTATTCTTTTTACAGACAGTCTTAGCTATTCTTAGTTGTTTGAAGGTTACGCACGCATAAAACGATACTTCATTCGAACGGCGTAACCTTAAAACAACTAAGAATAGTTAAGACCAGCTAAGACTGTCGGCAAAAAGAATACAGCTATTGAAAATCTATTAGACTGTCTGTATGCAAGATTACTAAAGGAGATATGCGTATGATATGAAGTTATTGAAGTTATTAAAAAAGGGTTGCCAATATTCATTGGTCTTCAATAAAAACACTAGAAATTGGAGAAAATTAGAGTATTTAACGCTGCACAGTTGGAGAAATATTTGTAAAATGACAATTGTCAAAATATACCTAGGTTAACTTTTGCCTAACTGTAAACATTTTTAGAATTTTTATTTTATACGAAACTACTCAAAAAAAAGATCAGAGGCAATTCCAAATATATCTAGGGTAGGTACTTATCTGAGAGTCGGAAAAGCTTACAGTCTACAGATTCAGTCGATTGGTGGCTCACAGCGAAATTAATATCTTGGCCTACAGATTTGTGATAACTTCCCTGAGAGAAGAAATGCAAACCACACGTAACAATAAGTTACTTGGGAATACTTATTTTGATTCTTTGTGGGACTGGCAAGAAGGAATTTATTTGATCTATCAAATATGTTATTGAACCTATACGCAGGGTGTCCCAGAAATAAGTGCAAATATTTTACAGGTAGGTTCTTTAATGAGAATTAATGAGGGTCTTTCATATAAACTCCTTAATTGGGTGCAGCACTAAAAGCTAGTTTTATAATTTTCTCCAAAATGATTTAACTTAGAGCGATAAAATTTTATGTACATATTGTACCTATGAAAGACCATTTCATGAAAATATTATCATCCACCCCATCTTCCTTTAAGGGAGTGAAATAAGTTACCCCTTGTGATTTTTTTGCCAGAATTTTGATTGACTATAAATATTTAAAAGTGAAATACTTTACTTTACTCGAAAGCCTCTTATCTTATTTTAAAACTTCTTTTTCTCTTATTACTAAATTTTTGTGTACCTTCTCATCAGTACCGTATTTATTTTATTTTTAATCGAAGGCAGTTGAGTATACAAAACTTTAGTAAGAGGCAAAAAAGTTTTAAAATAGGATAAGGCTTTCGAAGTCACCCACTCAAAAGGGTGGACTAAAAGCTAATTTCATATTATTTTCTCCAAACTTATTTCGAAAGCCTGATCTTATTTTAAAACTTTTTTATCTCTTACTAAATTTTTCGATACTCAACCGTATTCGGTTAAAAAAAATAAAATAGATACGGTGCAGGCGAGAACTGTCTGTGCATGGTTGTGCATTTGATTTTTTTAATCTAATACGATTAAGAATACCTACAAAAATTTAGTAAGAGGCAAAGAAGTTTTAAAATAAGATCGGGCTTTCGAGTGAAGTATTTCTCTTTTAACTATTTATAGTCGATCAAAGTTCTGGCAAAAAACCGTAAGAGGTAGTTTATTTAACCCCCTTAAGGGAAGATTTGGTGGATAATAATATTTCCATAAAATGGTCTTTTATGGGTGGTACAGTATGTACCTACATAAAATTTTATCTCTCCAAGTTAAGTCATTTTAGAGAATATAAAACTTGATTTTGGTGCACCCCTTTGAGAGAACTTAACAGGGGGGACTTATTTTAAATAAGTTTATATGAAACACCACCCATTAATTTTCGTCAAAAAACCTACCTACCAAATATTGGACACCTGCTAAGTAATTTATTTGGCAAATAAAGGTATCCCTTAGTCTTTTTTTCCTTCTATTGCTGAATTTTGAATGTTTCTTATGCCCTCCTCATTATTATATAGCCAATGCATTTATTAAAAAAATAAATTCTACGTTGGCCATCATAACCTTTAAAGACATAACTAATAACTAAGCTTCTAAATAGTTCTTTGTAAAACTTTGTAAAATTTCCAATGTCTTGTAGATAAAATTGCACACCAGAATTCCAATTATTAGTTAATTTTCAAGGTCGTCCATTTTTCAAGAATATTGGTTATAAGAATCAATATTGAAAATTATGAATGTACACCAGAATCCGAAATCTTCATACTTATTAGATATTTTTCAATAACCAATAATCAATAGTCGCCAGAATAAGGCTGTTCGTATTGTAAAAAAAAAAAGCGTCAAAACATTTCATTTACGCTGTGTCAAAAACTTGTTGTGAAATCAAGTATTAGTTTCAGATTCAATTGCCTGTAACTTCTAACAGTTTAACGTAACGATTCGCTTTACATTGATGTTCTTAGATATTTTCTCTTAATTGTTTAAGACCAATTTGTATTTTTACCTTTAGAAAGAAAAAGAGACCATGTCTTAAAGCATTGAGTAAAAAAATTTTACTCACTGCTTAAAGGGGATGTCAGAGTTTACTTGGAAACAATTATTTATAATATTTGTATCCATGGAAATCATCTACTTGGTAAATTTTACAGAAGATGAAAAAACCAGCCCCAAGTCTACTATCCAAGTTATTATAAATCAAGATTAAACTTTAGGTATAGCAATTAAAAAAAAATTTATTACAAATTTGCAATTACATATTACGATTATTAAACCATAACTAAAATGCCGTCTAAAAACTATTAGCTAAAACTTACTCATATGACGCATGGTTATCACCACTAATTAACCTACTTAAAATTGGAATAAAAAAAATCATTATTTATATACTGTTTGACAAAGATATATTTTTATTGTTTAAATGGTATTTGTGGCATTTCATAAATTATTTCTTTCCTTTTCTTTTTTGGGATTTATTACCACATTCCTTGATTCCTATCCAAAAAAATTGATTTATCTAAAAAATATTCAAATTAACCAGTTTAAAACTGGGAATAACCTCTACGCCTTTGACGTAATGTCAGAGGATCAGTTAGACGGTGTTTTTTGACAATAGGAATTAAATTTTTGTATTAATTTAATTCCTATTAGTTGTCAAAAAACACCCTCTAACTGATCCTCTGACATTACGTCAAAGGCGTAGAGGTTATTTGTTATTTCCCAGTTTTAAACTGGTTAATTTGAATATTTTTTAGATAAATCGAATTTTTTGGATAGGAATCAAGGAATGTGGTAATAAATCCCAAAAAAGAAAAGGAAATATATTTTTACTTTTTATTTAAAACTAGGAAACATAATTTACTGTTTATAGTATAACAGGTAATGTACATTAAATTTGACAATAAATAACATTTCATGACTGTATAACCTATCAAATTAAAATAGGTACTTTTAAAAAATACAATATTTATTTGTTATAGGGATCGTAACCGTAACACCAATCATTATGGTACTAGTCGTGAAGATTATCAGATGAGGCGCTAGCCGAGTCTGATAACATGACGTATACAATAATGATTAGTTACAATCCGAATTGTATACAATATTTTATCTGCTAGCATAATTAATGAAGAAATTAAAAATAAATTATTTGGTTTTGAACTAAAAACTTAAACTTAAAAATAAAACACCTGTTTCCTTGGTAACGAATTATTTATTTACAAATATAAGTTCGAAAATTTAATTCCTCTCATTTCTGTCAGTTTTTAATTTCGCTAGTTCTGCAAGGTAATTTCATCAAAAAATGAGCGATTCGGGTGTAAGTTTGTCTTTTGATATAGAAATAATTGTATTGTTAATGTTTTTCGTTAAATTCTGTGATTAATTTGAATAAATTTTACCAAGATTTTGTATTGACTTGGTCTGCTTCTAATTGGCGAATTACATTATGGTACCAAGTAATGGATTTATTATGGTACTCAGTCCGAAATTGTATGTCATTGATATTCAAATTGGTGTTCATGGTGATAAAATTATTTTTTCTTACAGTATACAGGCTCTCTTCTAAAAAACAGCCAAAGCCATAACTCAGTGAAAATTTAATTAATTTTTTTTTTAATTGGGGACTATAATATATTGACCCACGAAACGCTCTTTTCAGCATATAAAACATGGAGGTACTACGTTCGGTTTTACCGGAATGTGACTTCATTGCCATTTTTTTAAATAGCAATATTTTTCGAAATCTTTAAGCGTAAAATTTTCTTTCCGATGATGTGTCACAAGTCAACTTTTTCCCACCAATAACTCCCTAACAACTTAGTTCTTCCCGAGGTAAGACAAATTGCTAATAAATTATCAATTGTGCCGCGAAGAACAAAAACAAACACAAATGTCAACAAATCGACATTTAACATTAGTTTCACAGTTTTTTTGTACTTTGATTTGTTTTATGATGTTATAACAATAAAATCTCTTTCCATGGCACAACTGACAGCAACTTGCCTTACCTCGGGAAGAATTAAGTTGTTAGGAGGTTATTGGTGGGAAAATATTGACCTTACGCTTAGTAGAGATTTCGAAAAAAATTTATAAGGTGCTATTTAAAAAATGACAATGAAGTCACTTCTGGTAAAACCGGGAGTAGTACCTCCATATTTTATATGCTGAAAAGAGCGTTTCGTGGGCCAATATATATTCCCCAATTGAAAAAAAAAAATTAATTAAATTTTCACTGAGTTATGGCTTTGACCGTTTTTTAGAAGACAGACAAATTTTAGTCATAATTCGGATCTGAAAATATCTACAGGCTGTCTTCTAAAAATGTTAGACAAATTTTAGTCATAATTCGGATCTGAAAAAATCTACAGGCTAACAAATTCTCTCAGACAATGTGTCGAAAATATGTTTAAACACCCCTTTCTTATGCAGGTCCTTTTTAAAATACATTAAATTATACGAAGAGCTATTTTCATTTTCTTTTCTTTTCTTTCATTAACGTATTTCAACCTTGACAAATTATATTCTCTTAATCTGGTAAATACAGCATCATCTTCACTACTCTCAGTCTTTTCTAAAATTTCTCTTACACAAGAACAATCTGTTGGCTGTCTCTACTTTCATAAATAAATATCCACAAACATATCGCAACACCTGTTGCTGTATAGGCCCTACTTCGCTGAACTCTACAAGGATTTCCGTACATTGTACGATTTCCGTACATTGTACGATTTCATCAAACGTGGAGAGTCAAACAAAGGAATTATTAATGTGCCATTTATTTCAAATGTGAAATCTTCCCAATCTTTTCCTATTAATTTGCACTTTCTTTTTGTCTGGCACATCAAGTTGTTAATGGCTTCTTCATTATTTTTACCCTAGTCACGTACTGTCTTCAATACCTGCAAACCAGTGCTTGTGCATTTTCCCACAACTGTTTTTAATACATTGGAAATGTCACTATTACTGGTAGCTCCAATTACAAAATCATAATAAACAGGTTGTTTCCATTTCTTATTATTAATACCTCGTAACATAACAACCTAAAAAATATATAGTTCAGTACATGGATTCAATTCAAAAATGACACACGACTTACCATAACATGATTGGCAATTTTATTTGTTCGATTGTAGCCAAAATCAAACACTTCTACATCACCATCAAACTTATTCCAATAAGTCAGGCTTGGAGGATTTAAACTCATTTCATCGAACATGAGAAGGCAATATATAGAGGATTTTTAAAATTCTTTACTTCCGCTTTTAATACATCGAAAATAGACTCGTTAAGACCAGGCTTCATTGGTATTCTTTGTGATAATCTAGTACATGTTTTATGAGACGGTAATGAAAAAAGTTTTGAAAGGAATTTGTATCCACTTCCACTTTGTTTAAATAAAGCCAGTGTCAGAATTTTGTCCTCTAATGTGTAAATCTTCTTCCTTGCACCTTCTTTTATTATTCTTTAATCGGCTGTTTCAACGAAAGCCAGCATCGCAGGAATGGAGACGATACACCCTACAGTTGTCAACTATTTAATCTGTGGTCATATGTTCTTCCCTCAAATATGGATTTGCACAAATTTTCACCAACTCGAGAAATCTGTTTACTGTTTACTTTCTTTGCAGCAAGTTGATACAGAACAATAAGCTGAGGGCATGTTAAAATCTAAAATAAAAATAATGATAATTAAATAAAGTATCTACAAAATTTGGTGCTTATAAATGTTCAATTAATACTTACCTATTCAAATATTTTATTGTTATAAATTTACAACAGAACATTTTGAGAGGTTAGAGGTTAGAAATAAAAATAAATAAATACAACTTATCTGGAACTAGAACAAAAATAATAGAATTCCTCTTTGATGTCGATATGGCCGCTAGATGTGGTCATATTATGGCGACATCTGTCGGCAAGTAGCTGAAGCTCGGTGGATGTTTAGTTTGCTGAGCATTGTAAATAGTACACTTCCAATCTTTTAATTTCTTATTTACTTATTAAAATATAAGTAACGGTAATAAAAACGGAGTTTTTATGATTATAAAATTAAAATATATTATTTGGCACAAAATATGTCAGTTATTTTACATACATATCTCGTCTTTTTGGGTTTGAAGAAATATTTAAAATAATTTAAATTTAACGAGCACTATATAGAAAAAAATGTTCTAAAATTATTTTTAAACAACTTGTGAATCATCTGGCACAAAAAAAACATTTTGGCGCCCTAAATTTATATTCCCCATTGTCACTTTAGAAGAATATATATATATATATATATATATATATATATATATATATATATATATATATATATATATATATATATATATATATATATATATATATATATATATATATATATATATATATATATATATATATAGTCCAATCATTAGAGACATAAAAAAGGTGTATTGGTGCAAAAGGTTGAGGAGTTTTGAAACTTGGCAGGAGTGTATGTTAATAATATGTTGATTTTGTTAATGAAAAACTAGCGACATCTATTGTTTAATAAGAGAGTTAACAAGTTTTGTTTTAATCAGTTACCTCTCCTATATAATCAATAACAACGATACTTTTGTTTATATTATGATATTAATAATTTAGTTATTCTGTAATATTTTGTTTATAATAAAACGACGTACTCTTCACACCTGTGGTCTGTGTATTTATTACAGGTTATGGGCCCAGACCGTATGCTGTAACTCTATTTAAAGTTCGAGTAAAATATGGCAAGTGGGGGTACAAATCCTTTGGCGACAACCTTTGAAAATCGTGGTTTAGTTGGTCGATTAAGTTTATTGAAGAAACTGTTCAGTGTGAAATTTGAAAATTTCTCAAATATGTCAAAATATGTGTCAGAAATAATGGTTTTAACTCAAAAATTGTCAGATATGGATGCGGCTGTTGATGATGAGTTTGTGGGTGTTATACTTTTAAGTGGCCTACCATCGTCATTTGATCCATTAGTTATGACACTTGAAAGTAGTGGACAAAAATAACCAGTGAATTTGTTAAGATAAAACTTTTGATGGAAGATCATCGTAGGGATACGGATGTTAAAGAAGCAGCATTTACAGTTGATGTACGTTCAAAAGTATTTAAAGGCAAATGTTATAATTATTGTCATAAAGTTGGTCATATGAGGCCTGATTGTCCTGGACTTAATAAACGTGAAACCAAATATAGATATACCAATAAAAAGTATAACAAGAAGTGTGGATCTACTGCTATGTTATTATAACAGTTCTTACTGACCGAGTTACATTTTATAATTTATACTGAAAATCTTTACCTTCAACCTTTTTACGACAAACATAACATATGAAGATGTGCATAATTAATTAGTCTCTAGACAACGCTATCACTCTGAATCTTAACCGCGATTCGTTATCGACGCGAGAACGACAGGTCTCTACGAATAGTCGCTTTGAACAATATCTTCTGGTGTTGACTAAATGGGGAGACGGCAACTCACCCACTGATCACTAATCTTTATTGTTCTGAGGACTTTCCGTATGACTACTTATTATCTAGATCTTACTCCTTTACAATATAGTTGACCAGACACCCCAGTGTGCGGCCTCCTTCTGGCACTGGATCCGCGGCCACCTTTGGACACTGATCCACTCGCGACGTATATCCCGAATATTAATGAGCACTTCGAATATGCTTATTCACCAATTCTGACCTTACCTTTAATTTACTTTGCCAACGATATTTTCAATAAAACAAAATTATTCTCAAAACACTTAGTATCTATTTATTTACAAAAAAAAGGAATGAAGAAAAGGACAATGAATAAAACAAAGAAACGGGTAATACTTCCCAACAAAATGTGCAATTCTTACAGTAACAATATACAACTTAGTAATGACTTATTATCTAGTTGGCAGTGATTACAAACCGGATATATAGCTTAACGTCTGGAAAACACTTAAATGACTCGAAAATATCCCGCAAAACCACGGTTAAGCTATCTATCGCTAGGATTCCAGAAAATAGACAACCGTTCTGGAATCCACGGCTAGTGGAAAACAGACAAACGTCCACTAGTCTAATTTATAAAAATAATAACGAACAAATTACTGACTCTACTGGAAATATGAAATCAACACAAAACAAATCAGAAATTACCGAATAAACACTTAGTTAAGATTATTTGTTATTTCTTACCAATGACACACAAAAAGAAAGATGATGATCGCACGAAGATCGAACAAAAAGTAACTCTTACAAACTTCGGGATTTAGCACATCAGGTTCGGACCATCGCCTGAGGGGCTGTTGACTTGCGGGGGTTAGCTAAGTTAACGAATTGACCAATTGAAACCCGCCCCGCCTCTGAGTATCTTACTTAGGGGTTGAACCTGTTTTACGCTGCCAAGCCGACGTGGTGGAAAATTACTAGCAAGTGCCTTGGCTCCGTTAAATAAGTTTCCATACGTCTCCTATTAATTAGTTAACCTAATCAAGAATATAATTCCTATAAACTATTTCTATATAGCACCTGCATTCGCAAACTCGAGCTGAGGGAAACCCATTCTGCTATTGGGACAAAACCTAGCTCAGGTGTATATAGACTCTACCTAACTTAATATTATTGACATGGTCGATAATGGAATGTTTCAAGAATTAATTACCCCAGTTATGTTATTCAATTTACCCCGTAGATAGAGATATACCTTCAGGTATGATCGCTTAATTGCGCAACTGCCCTACCCTATTAATCTGATCGCGTGATAGCTACCTGTCCGGCCGTTACTATGTATTCATAACCCAAGATCTCTTTCTATGACATTTAACAGAAGGTCCCGGCTTAGTCGTCTCCCGGACGCTCGCACTGTACCCTAAGGACATGTGGTTTCGATTTACTGACCAGTAAGGGTTTCTAAGATATTGTATTGAAAAAATGTTAAAGTGCACGTTATAAATCAGTTTGTACAGAGGGGTTTGGATTTGTTTCTGATTTATAAGTTTTTAAAGGAAGCAATAACACTTATAGTTGACTTGTCCATTATTTAACGCATGTCCCTCTAGTTAACTTTTACAAAAATATTCGAATTATGGCTAAAGTGTCTTTTCTGGGAAAAGCAAAAGGACAACTATTTCTTTAATGGTAATTACAGCTTAAAAATGGAAAAGAAACTTTCATACTGGGTGATCTCTATCCTGCGTACTGGCAATGAGTTGTACATTCGTTACATTGCCCCCTCCTTAGATTGAAGCAATTTTTCCCGAACATAACTAAAATAATTGATTCAATTCCATTAAAACTATACAAATGGACTTAAACTAAATTGTCTTTCATGGTCTCTGTTTTGCCATCACTCACACACACACTAAGTGTTAATACACTGACACTGTTTACCCTGATCTGAATCCTCGTCATCGGTAGTCCTGATCATCACTTGGTCACCTGCTGAAATGTTCCTGGTGTGATCCCTGCTCTTGACCTGGATACAACCTCGTGGGTGATTGTATATCGCCTTGACTACCATGGTGTTATTCCCTCTTTGGATGGGCATTGGGCGCCTGCTTTGACCCTCGTAGCGGCTAGGTCCTGTCCTGGATTTGATCGAACCGCCTCTGGTCTGTCCTACTGGTCTCGGACGGGTGTCCTGGGACGTGGTGGTGCCATCGGTGAAGCCATTCGGGGTTCCTGACATCTCGTGGGCTCGGCGTCGTCCAGTCTCTCTCGACGTGGATTCATCTCGGGTTCCTTGGTCTCGTGTCATCTGGGTCCTTCGGTCATCGTGCTGGATATCTGAAACACGTCGCAAAATATTAGTTTTCTGTATTTACCCTCGATTATATACGACTGTTTCTTATCCAAGGTTCCTCTTGTACTGGTCCCATGCTCCTTGTCTGCCTCGTCGTGGATGCCTCCCTCGCTGATTGTGGGTCCTCCGGTGGCTCTGTTACTGATTGACGGTCATCTCCTGTAGCCAGTCCTTGGTTCAATCCGGGATTGGCATCAGCTTCACTGGTATTAGTAGTTGGCTGGGTACCCGATCCCTCAGATTCTGACCTAAAAGATGGGAAGCTACTGTGAAGAGGTGAAGAGGGAGAGGAAATGGGAGTAGTTACGGGGTCAATTCGCTCCGTAGACATTTCCGACGTTAACTCGTTGGGCGGTTGGTCTGGCTGTAGTACTGTCGTGTTGGTACCAATTCCTATTCGTATCTCGGGCTCTTTCTGGCACTTCTTGGGCACGTTTTCTAACTGGTCTGTGACTTCATCTGTCGCTAGGCATTTCTTAAGCCGGTTCACATGTACCCGTTCCTCTTTGTCTCCGTGAATCTCCTTGATTGTGGCCGTGACTCCACGTATGTTAGTCACCCTATATGGCCCTTTCCATTTCTTCGACAATTTTCTACTGATTCCAATTTGATTAGAGGGGTCATGCAGGTAAACACGATCTCCGACGGCCAACTTGTGAGGTGCTGAGCCTCGGTTGAAAACATCATGAACCCGTTCTGTGTTCTTTTCTATATTTTGTATCGCGTTCTTGTGAACTATCTTCATTCTTTGTAGGAATTCCGATACGTAATTCGTATCCGTGTCATATTTCACTCTCAAGGGTCGAAATAGCTCATCATAAGGGTAATCCATGTCCCGACCATACATTAGGAAGAATGGACTTTCCCCTGTCGTTCCGTGTGTGGTGGCGCTATAGGAGGCTCATGCAAATGGTACCCATTCGTCCCAGTCTCGGTGGTCTGGTTGAATGTAGTGTGACAAAAGATCTTTTAACGTTCGGTGAAAATGTTCTAAGGCCCCGTTGGTTTGGGGTCGGTAAGCTGTTGTTTTTAGATGTTGAATTTGCAAAACCTGACATACATTTTCTAACAACTTCGACGTGAAGTTAGTTCCAAGGTCTGTCAGTAGTTGTTTCGGAGCTCCATGTCTGAGGATGATGCCCGTAACAAACGCTCTCGCCACTGTCTTAGCCGTCTGGTCTGGTAGGGGAAAAGCTTCTACGTATTTTGTAAAAGCGTCTTGTACGGTTAGCATATACTTGTTTCCCTGGTCGGTCACTGGGAGTGGTCCTACAATATCCATGGCTATTCTGTGGAATGGCCTAGGTGGGGTAGTGAACTTCTGTAGTGGTGCCGGTCGCGCATGTGGAGATGTTTTCCGTTGTGCACATGGTTCGCAGGCGTCTATGAAGAGCTTTATATCTTCCTTCATTTTTGGCCAATAGAAGTTTCGCCTGACCTTTTCGTATGTCTTTTCTAGTCCCATGTGTCCTGCAATCGGTAAATCATGGTACATTCTAAGTATTGAAGGGATTAAGACATCTGGCGCCACGAGCATATCCTCGTAACGTGCGTCCTCTGACATTCGGTATAGAAGCCCGTCGATGTCAAGGTAGTGCTTCTCTTCTTTACCCTCTTCCAACCTGCTGAATATATTCTGCAGATTTCCATCTGATCTTTGGCATTTCCGAATTCTGTCCCGACTCCAAATAGGTTCCAATTCGCTTTCTACCTGCAAACTCCTCACAGGTCGCATTCTGGATAGGGCATCAGCGTTAGTATGTTTTTTCCCTGGCTTATAAACTATGTTGAACGTATACTCGGCTAATGCCAAAGACCATCGCATCAAGCGATTGCTTGGATCCTTCACACTCATTAACCATTTTAGTGGCTGGTGATCCGTGTAGACCGTGAACTCCTGTCCATACAGATAGTTCCGGAATTGTTTGATGCCCCAAAGCAACGCTAGGCATTCCCGTTCTGTGGTGAAATAGTTTCTTTCGGCTTTAATTAGCTGTCGGCTTGCGTACGCCACTGGTAGTTCTTTCCCGTCATGAATTTGTCTTAATACTGCCCCTATCGCGAACGCTGAAGCATCCGTGGCAAGGAGGAATTGTTTCTCCGGGTCTGGGTACTTTAATATGGGCTCGCTTACTAAACAGTGGCGCAGAGTTTCAAAAGAACTCTGGCAGGCCTCATTCCACTGAAACTTCGCATTTTTCTTGGTTAGATTCGTCAGCGGGAGGGCCAACTCTGCAAAGTTGGGCACGAACCGCCGATAGTAACCAATCAGTCCTAAGAATGACCTGATCTCAGTGACATTGAGTGGAACTGGGTAGCCCTTTATTACTTCGATTTTTCGGGGATCCGGTCTTACGCCGTCCTTGGCGATTATGTGTCCCAGATAAATGGTTTCACTTTTTAAAAACTCACATTTATCGGGGTTCAGGGTTAACCCCGCCCCTCGGATCCGATCAAATATATCTCGGAGTTTGCGGGTGTGTTCGTCGAGATCGTTCTTGGAGAAGACTATAATGTCGAGCCAGTAAGGCCCGCTAGCACCGCAAACATAAGTCTTTGCCACGTACTAGGCGAATTTACTAGGCCAAAAGGCATCCTGTTGCATTCATAATGCCCACCAGGTACACTGAACGCTGTTTTTTCAATGTCCTTTGGATCCATTTCTACCTGCCAATAACCCCTCGTCATATCTAGAGTGGTGAATATTTCTGCTCCTCCTAGTGAATCGATGGTATCGTGTATATTTGGTATGGGAAAATAGTCTCGTTTGGTGATCGAATTTAAAGCACGAAAATCTATACAAAACCGAAATTTCTTTTCACCATCGGTTGATTTTTCTCTACCAAGACCACTGGGGCACTCCACGGTGACACCGATGGTCTGATAACGTTGTCGTCCAGCATTTCTTGGATCTGTTCCTCGAGTACTCTTCTTTGCGCGAATGGTACCCGATATGGCGCTTTCGCAATGGGTGGGTGGTCTGTCGTGTTAATGTGGTGTTTCACTAACGGGGTCGCCTTCAATGGTGTGTCACTATTCGCAAAAATATCCCTATAATCATTTATCAGATCCCTCATTCGCATTCGCTCGTAACCCTGCAAGTGATCTAGATCACATTGGATCTCTTGCCTCCCCAGAGCCGTGCGAGGAGTACCGGTTAAACCAACCTCGGACGCGGACACCAAGTTTATTAAAGGAATGTGACGTTTAATGGTTTGAGGTATTGGAGTTGTGTTGAGAATTCTGACGACTATGTTTCGATTGTTATTGGATGAATAATGTGGAATATCTACAATGCTATACGGTGTTTGAACACCTACGTTCGTATGAGGGAGTGGTTCGCAAATCATAGTGCCTGCAGTGACCCGGGTGTTTACAGTAACACTAACATCGCAACCATGGAAAGCTGGGATTTCTAAATCTTCGCTCAATCGTACCAAGTTCGGGTGTTTTTTGAAACCATTTCCCGTTCTTAGTCCCCTTGACCCCGTCGAGTCTTCAGAGGTTGATCCTGGAAGGTTATTACTATTGTGACCGATGTAGTCGCAGAATTCTTTTTGACTATTGTGGAATTTCTTCGCGTCCACAGCTCGAGCTTCCTTTGCTACTCCCCAACTTGCTTCATTTCCATTCGAGTAGCTACCTGTGGCTGAGCTGTGGAAACTGGTTTCTTCATCGGGTGGTGTCCCAGGAGCGGCATACATGTTTAACCCATCGGAATCCGTTTGGTACCATACCCGCGAAGTGCTTCCCTGTTGGCTGCCGCTTGGCGCCCTAGCATCTTCGATGCGGGGTATTCGGCTGTCTCCGCCGCGCTTGCGCCGAACCTTCTGTGAAAAACAGCCACTGTCGTGGACAGTGGACGCTACCTCTCCTGCAGGATTATCGTGATCCATAATCCGTCGTCCTCGGTTTAAGTTTTCACTTATCATGGCTAAACTATAACCACATATGTGCATCTCATCCCGTTGAAAATCCATAATCGGTTTAAACTTCCCGAGGAAGTCCATGCCGATTAACCCATCCGAATTGAAATTTAGTCCATTACCACAGATGATATACCTGTGCCTGACACCTTTATCCCCCAGCTTGAACTCTATTTCGACATTTCCGAATTTGTTCAAGATGGTCCCTGAAATGTCTGTTACTATGATGTCGGAGTTGTGACAACGAGGCAACTTCAGTTGTGTCACGACGTCATCTTTAATTAATGACACTGCCGCACCACTATCGATCAGCCAAGAGGTAGTATAACCGTTTATGTTGAAGTTGGCATATGTCGAGTTCGAAGGCGAGAGAGATAATATTACTTTAGCGGGGCTTCTTTTTAATGCTCCCGGTTCGGTGTGGAGGCTTCCTGGCGAAAAAAAGTACGCTATTCTGTTGAGTGCGATGTCGCTTCGGCGCAGTGGTAACATACCGTCCTCGTGGGGTTTAGACATCCCTTTTCGCCGCACCTTAAACATACTACTCTCATCTTCGGAAATTTTTGCATGAATCCGCCCAACCTGCTCCTGTTCCCTGTATGTCTGTCCCTTGGGAGGCTATTTGGAGTTCGCGCTACGGCATCTCCTCTTCTTCCCGCTTGATTCTGGTTGACCATATTTACTGATGTCCATCTCTCTCCATACAAATTTTCTGATAGTTGCCGCGATATTGCACCTTCGTATGTTTCGACCAAAACTAGTGCATTTTCTACATTGAAGAATTCTCCATTTTCCAAAACTCTATTCGCTAGTCGTAGATCTATGCCTTGGAGAAATTGGTCCACGATCATCTTGTCCCGATGGTTGCTTTCTAGAGGAGAAAGCTCATTCTTCGGGAAGGCCTTATTGGATACCACTTTCAGCCATTGTACATACGCCCCCAGAGTTTCATCGGGTTGTTTCACACATCTTCTCAGTTCTCGCTTCCCTTCTTCTGTGTTGATTTTCCTGCCATAGATCCGTGTCAACCAAATCTTCAACCAAATCTTCATCTCACTCTTCGTCTTAGGCCGTTCGGAACTCCGCAAGGCATAGTAAGCTGCTTTAGCGCCTTCCTTTAACTTCTTGACCATCTGATTGAAAGCTTCCATATCGGACCAGTTGTTCTGCTCATTTGCACTGAGTATGGCCTCGATGAACACTTCGTAATCCGGTCCTCCCGAGAAGCTGTCAATCGAATCGCTCCCATTCAACATGGGCCTAATTAATCTTCTGAGGAAGCCTACTTCCATCTCGGAGCTTCTTGCTTCTTCCAAGTCACTCGGTCGAGGTGTACTTCGTTCATCCAGCAGGAGCTGTTGCTGTTGCAGTTGCCGTAGCAGCTCTTCTACCTTTTGCCGCATTTGTTCAGGTGTCGGTGACGAGTGTTCTTCATTCCGCGCGTTTGGTTGTCCTTCGCTAGTTGATGGACGTGTTGTCGACGTTTCCGGCATATTGTTTCGTTACTTCTTCTCGTAATTCAACGGGGTGACGGAGATGCACCTCTTTCCTTATATCCCTTTGGATACCTACCGCTATAGTTGGCGGAACGAACTATTTTTACGAATATCGACTTACCTTCACGTACAATCGTGACTTACTAGCGTGCTATGCCCCGCATCAGACCACCTAGATTTCGCTATCACCACAATTAAGCAACCCTCGTTATATCGACTCTGCTGCTCCTATTAACAACGACTCCGCCTTGGGAGTACCTTAATACTCTTAACGACCACAGTAACTTCCTCGTACCCTATTACTCCTGTAATCCCAATTGTATTTACCAACGAATAAAGTTTCCAAACCACCCAAACGCCTGATCTGCTGCCTATTTCCTGAGCTGAAACGTCAAAATTCGGAACGCAAGGACTTAAGGATATAATATAAATATACTAAAGTAGGGGACAAAGATTAATGATACGTAAATAGAAAACAAATGAAATATCCAATTGTTCGCACCTGAAAAAGAAAACGCCTATCTGCATCACTTTGTTCTATATTATACGTTTCAATTATTTTCGATACGTCGAGACTAGTTTACATAACCTTTTGGTCCCCCAAAAAAAAACCTAATTTGTTTAACAGAACGACGCAATCTTTCAACTCGTATTCCACGTTTTAGCTACTTAAATTGTTCTCAACCAGAACAAAACTCTAAATGACGAGTTGCATTTAATAACTGCTCCAGGTTGCGCTATTCTATCAACAAATACCCTATACTTAACCTAAACAACAAAGAAATTCTTTGGTGGACTTTTCGTACAATCCCCGTACTACCAACATTTATCTCATTATTTACTACAATGCCTAATTCATAAAACACTACTTAACCACTTCTTCATTACCTTTGTTCAAGTACAGTATACCTCACTAGATACTTAATTCCTTAAAATTCGTTTCAGAACGTTTACGTTTTATATACATAATACTTTTCTTCCAAAATGAAATATAGTGAATTCAAAGTTTTCGGGCGGTTTCAACCGTCTAGTACATTTGAGAAAATGTCCGGTCTCACAATTCACTTAAAAAAAAACGTCGTGATCCGCTAACTAACCGTATTAACCACATAAGACTATTATTACTGGAAATGACATTCACAACGCACAACCAAAGTATACGAGGTCTCTTAACAAAAATAAGGAAATCGCAACATCATGTTATTGTTATTAAAGCGAGTAGGGTAATGTAACTACTGTAACAAATGAGCTGTGTATGAGAGAAAATAAAATTTCTCTTAATTACCGCGTGACGTACCTAACCACTTATAAACATACTTTTTATAACACAAATTTAAAACCAAAAAAAAACAACACCGATCAAGAGTATGTACCCAGCATATCGAGTTAACATTGTACAAAAACTAAATATCGATACTTTATGCAAAAAAAAAATAGTGACTGTAAATCAGTTTCTTATATAACCGGGAGGGAAAGGAAAAAAATCACAACTTCGATGTTCTGTTTAGCTTACTACCGTCAATGATTATCCAACTTACGCTCTATTGCACTTAATTCCGGAAATTTTATGTTTTTCTCAAATTCCACCTTCATGACAGATAAAAAATTCGTGAACGGGTTAAACAACCCCTAGAGAGTGTTACTTTAAACTAACTACGTACTTTACCCATTACTTCACTTTAATGTAACAATTCTCGTTCGTCTATCAAATTCGCAATGACTAAAATTTTATTTTCTTAGATTTCACTAATACACCTGACCGAAGGGGAAAAAAACTAATTCATGTGCGCACGGTGTTGCCTAAATTACCCTACTTATAACTACCGGTTTTCATGAACGCTAAACTAGGCGCATTTATATATTTTTCTTAATAAATAGGATTATAGGAAACAACTACTGGACGGGCAAAGGCCCCGACTCCCATTGAATTATACCTATAAATCCAAAATTGGTAGCCAAATTTGTTATTTGTCTTTTCTCCACCAGACACATTTGACCACCAGAGGGATGTACTTATCTCTCACAGTTTCTTTTTCTTAAGTCAAACAAACAATTTCTTTAATCTACGTCTTTACGTGTTCCGTGTTCCCTAGCGGTTATTAACTTTAACAAAAACAGACCAGGACTTCAGTTAGATCGCCTGAAAAGCTGCATCTAAGGCTATACCGAAAATAAAATATTCTACATAAACTATTATGCTTAATCAACACAGGGTGTTCCAGAGAATAGTAAACTTTTATAATCTTTTTTTTTCCACTTCCTTTGTAGCTACGTGACTTTTATCTTTCAAAGAAAAAAAACGAAAACAAAAATACCTGCGTTTTTGTGCTTTAATTTCGAAACTACTATTTGTACTTGTCACTTGCTATGAGATAAAAACACTACTGTCAAAGTTAACCGACTTAGCACAAAACAATGAAAATAAAAAACATTTTCTGCTAATATCTAATATCGTAAATTAAAAAAATATCTCTAGGTCAAACCAAATTTTCTTAAGCATACTATACCACTCCATCACCGTATTACTACTCTAAAGTCCTGATTCTGGTTCTATTCGAAATTTCTAAGGCGTATCTTTATATTTCTGTATCTAGATTCAAAAAAGTTTTTTTTTTTCTTTCTTAATTCTTGAACGTTAAATGCATTGACATTTCTCGATGGAAAACAACAAAAAAAAAATGTATCTTAACTAACTTTCTCTGTATACTTTGTGTTTTGCACTGCTTAATAATCCCACATTAAGATTTGTTACCGTTAAAAATAATAATACAAAGTTAGGGGTGGAATCGTCACCCTTGATAGCGTTATAACTATCCACCCAGCCTCGTTATCCTAGGCAAGAGCCTTGAGTTGTTGGCCTCTTCAAGTTCTCGTAACAAGAAAGTTAATGTTTATAGTGCCTCTTCCGGATACAACTATGATTCTAGCGGAAGAGACACTGGCAAGCTCAGTGGGCGGTGGGAGTGAGTAAATGTGGTATGAGGATGTTAACTCAATAAATAAATTATTAAACTCAATTATTCTTAGTTTACTAAAAAAAATTCAAGTCTGCCAGATTATAAAAAAAAAGGAATTAATCACACTAATACCTATACTGTCTTAAATAGTAAAATACAAAGAAAAAAATATTGTAAAAGTTGACGGTAATCGTTTGTCTCAATTTTAGGGGCGAAGCTCAAATGAGAGCTCTAATACCGCAAGTGATCACTTTAGGCGTACACTAGTGAGCTGTAAGGACTTTATATTGTTATAAACTAGAGAGCAAAACCATACATAAATAATAAGATGCCAGCAGTACCTAAATTTTTCAGATATAGGGTAGGTACTCTTAAAATTAACCATGAAATAATAAGGATAACACTTATAATATATATATTCAACGTTGTTTAGGAAAAAAAAAGCGCGATTTCTGAGGGTCTTAAACTAAACTTATCTGGTTCACACATTGGTAGTTTTCCACTGGTGAAGGGGACGGGAGGAAGCTTCAAAATGTCTGCCGAGGTACTTCCTGGTAGACTCCGAATTTCGAAAATGGTGGAGAACAGCACTTCCTGTGCCGACCTTTCCAACTCACGCCTCCACGACACGCAGACCACTGGACGGGGTAACCTATATATGTGTTCCAGGAAGGAGAGAAAGCTTCGCCTTACACGACAACTCCAAGCAGACAAGTAACGAAAGCCAAAAAGCCACGACGCTGATAACAGCGCTAGAAGGGGTGAGAAAGAAGCCCTAAAAGGGGAAACTTGTTGTAGCGGTGTAAAAAAAAAACAAACTGTCTATTGATCAAGAAATTATGTATCTTTTCTAATAAACTATTTAATGCCTACGCTTTAATTCTTTTTCCAACTTGATTTTAATTAAGTGATGGTATTATATAATTTGAATTATCATACCTGGAGGTTGTAAAACGGGCTTCGCTAGAAACACAATTTTTCGGTTTTCCACACTACTGGGGCAACGAGCTTTTAATCCCACAAAAAAAATTATGTGGATTTAGTATGCGGCCGCTCCAAAACCATAAAGACGCAATACTATTATAAGTATATGTAATTCTGCAGAATCCCAATAAGACAAATTTTCAAAAATATTTAAATTGCAGCGAATTACACCTCTCGAATACCTAACAGCGTGTGTCCGGCACGAGCAAGAACCAGCCGAAAAAGAAAGTACCAAAAAAAGAAAGTCCATTTCTTATTTTATTTATTTATTTTTTTGTTTCACCTCCACCCTTGGTATGCGCGGTATTTCGCGGGAAAAATGAACGCGGTAATATCGAGGGAAGACAAGAAATAAGGACAACTAAGCAACCCTTACCTTACAACATTTCCCTGGAAATAATCTTATTCCAAATAAATATATCCAAAAAGTTTATTTAAATTATTAAAAATTCAAACACGCACATGCGCTGTTCGTGTTCGCAATGTCGGTTGAGCCTAGCAAGTTTTTCGCAAGCACCCTTTTGTATAAACCGAACCGGTAGTAGTAAAAATTTTCAAAGTGAGTGATTTTAACGAAATCGAATCACCAATGTAAGACGCTAAACAAGTGTGCCTCAAACTTGCAATAAAAAAGGAAAAGCATCAATTTACGATGATCAACAAACAGTAAAAACTCTTAACCAGAGTTGATGACGTCATATCGGTCGTCACCTTGATTCGCGATAGTGGTAGGTAACCATAAGTGTACCGCATAAACGTCCCTAGAGTCGACCGAACGCCGTAGTGCCTACTACTGGACGTTGCGACTACCCAATATCCAAACTGACAGCTATCAGACTGCCTAACCTAAATAAATTGATAGAACAGAATACAGAACCATGAATGAACAACTATGCTTTACAAATAAACAGGATTTTAATATACTTTTAATGGATGTTTGCCTGGTAAGTATTTAATATTAGTTTTGATATTTAGCCCTGCATAATGAATCAAATCGCGACGTAGTGATTCTTTATGACAAATTCACATATATTTTAGGATAAATTATGGCAAATTAGCTTAGTAGAGGGTACGTTAAAAGTTACCTGTAACAATTCCCCATCTACCCCCAGATGATTAACCCGTAATCATCTTCTGTCAAATCAATAGTTGTGTTAGGCAAATTTTTTTTAAATCTGGCAAACATAAAACTCCAAGCTAAAAATGATGATGGATGCTTAACCGATTCTCCACAAGGTATTATAGAGGGACTACACGACTACAACAATCCAACTATAAATTATTCATCAGGACCTCATTAATCCAGTTCCAGACTGCTTTTCTATACCGAAAGCACGAAGAGGAATTACCTAATGTTAGTATCAGCTCCATCATCCTTATCAATTACTTATACAACTAATACACAGTGACCCACTTATCTATGTACAACAAAAAAAACAATTATTATAATTAACAATTAACTCAGCCCTATTTCCAGAGACAAGAACGGAAGTAATCGCTGACAGTATCGTTATTCTGAATCGCTTGGATCACTGAGGTCAGGAGGATGGGCTTTCAAATCTTTGACGTGCCAAGTACCCTTGCTCTTATTATTCTCATCCACAAGTTCGTACATAACTGGAGATAACTTTACAACGTATAGACCTACATATTTAGGTGCTAGTTTAGCCGTGAAAAGTTTAGCCGCATCCGACAAGACGTAATTTTTCCGGTAGACTTTTTCACCAACAGCATATGATACAGGGCGTCTACGTAAATCGTACCTTTTTTTAGAACGTTCATGTGCAACATTAAGTCTTTCCCGAATATCCGCATAAACCTTTTCAAATTCTGCTGCCGAGGGTGCTATAGGTGGGTGGCCACTATCTGAAAACCTAGGACGGTTATATTTATCCCCTGAAATTACATGTTCACGCCCGAAATTTGCAAAAAATGGTGTGCAGCCGGTGGCTTCGTGAACTGCTGTGCGAATCGCACACCCTACTTTAGGTAATAGTTTATCCCAAGTTTTGTGATTGCTTTCAACGTAGCATGACAACATTGTTTTGAGGACTTGATTCACACGTTCTACGGGGTTAGCTTGGGCTGTATAAAATGGGGTAAATCGTATGGTAATCTTATAATTTTCGCATAGCTTTTTAAATAAAGTGGATTGAAATTGTGGCCCATTATCACATATAACATATTGAGGACAGCCGAAAACTAAAATGACTTGTTCCTCTATGATTCGTGAAATTGCAGCGGCAGTGGCAGTTCGCAGTGGGAAAAACAGGGAAAATTTGGTAAACGTATCAGAAACAACAAAAATATATTTATAACCTTGGGTTGACCGAGGCAGTGGTCCAAAAAAATCAATACTGATCATTTGCCAGGGTTTGCTGACTTCAGGGTGTTTACCCATTAACCCAGGGGGAGCGTTCAACGAGGACTTGTGTTTTAAACATACCGAACACTTTCGTACATACCGAGCTACATCTGCCCTCATCTTTGGCCAATAATAGTGGGATTTTAAGCGTTCAAACGTTTTAAAAATGCCAGCATGGCAAGCGGACGTGGAATCATGGTTATCACGAATGAATGAGGTACGCAATTGTTTCGGGATGACCTCTTTCCAACAGTCATTGGCGGAATTAAGTTTAGGATACGGACATGACACATATTTAAAAAGTTTGTTATCAGATAAGCGCCACTGTGAATATTTAAGGGGATTGTCACCAATCCTTTTGCACATGTTTTGGTACAATTTGTCCGATACCGGTGTAGTGGTAATAGAGTTAAGTTCAGGGACGGTCCGGGATAATAAGTCGGGTACTACATGGTCTTTGCCCTTTCGGTGTATAATCTCGAAGTCAAACTGTTGGAGGCGGACTGCCCATCGTGCTAGGCGTCCAGTCGGCTCGCGGAGATTATGCAGCCAAATAAGACTGTGCTGGTCGGTTATAACCGTAAACTTGTAGCCCTCCAGATATGGTCTTAACCTCTCTAACGCGACCACGACCGAGAGAAGTTCTCGTTCAACAGTGCTGTAATTTCTTTCTTGTCGCGTGAGGGATCGACTGATATAGCAGATGACGTGTTCACCGTCATCATGCTGCTGTGTCAGTGCGGCGCCTATCCCGAAATTACTTGCATCAGTTTGTACTATAAAGGGCCGGTTGAAGTCGGGGCAAGTTAAAATTGGTGCGCTTACTAGTGCGGTTTTAATCGCTTGTAAGGAACGGTCGCAGTCCTCAGACCAATGCCACTTTTTATTTTTGCATAATAGTGCCGTGATGGGTGCTACTATGGTTGAAAAAGAGGGTATAAAGCGTCTATACCAGGACGCTACCCCAATTATACGTCGCACTTCCGTTGTGTTCTTTGGCGGCGGAATATTAAGGACAGCGGTAACTTTTTCGGGGTCAACGCGCAACCCTTGATGATCGACGACATACCCAAGGTATTTCAGCTCGGGTCGGCAAAAGAAACACTTTTCTTCTGAAACAGTGAGTCCAGCCTTCCGGACGCGGTCAAATATTTCTTGCAATATTATAAGGTGTTTCTCAAAAGTTTCGGTAACAACAATGATATCGTCAAGATATACAAATACATGGGGCTCTAGTTCAGCACCAAGGACACTATCAATGAGCCTCTGAAAGGTGGCGGGCGAATTACATAAGCCAAAAGGCATCCTTTTAAAATGATATAACCCACGTCCCGGGACAGTGAAGGCTGTATACTCCCGTGACTCTTTGGCAACTGGCACCTGCCAGTACGCAGATTTAATATCCAGGGAGCTCAGGTATTTTGCGTTTCTCAGTTTGTCCAAGATTGAGGACATATAGGGTAACGGGTAAGCATCTTTTTTGCTTACTCGATTTAAACGCCTATAGTCGACGCAGAACCTATATTTACCGTCTTTTTTAGGTACCAACAGCACTGGGCTGGACCAAGCCGATTGTGACGGTTCAATAATGTCGTCCTGTAACATTAACTTGACCTCATTGTCAATATGCTGCTGAATAATTGGGGACACGCGGTAGGCTCGTTGTTTTATGGGTTCTGAATCCGTCAGAATTTTATGTTCGACTAGGGTAGTGCAGCCAATTTTTTTACCTTGGAGTTCAAACTGTTTCTTAACTAGTGAATCTAAAAGTTGCTTTTGAGTTGGAGTTAATACAGTATGGGGCACCACCGACGATACCGGGTGTACAAATGAAGTAGTGGTGTTGGTAAAAGACCAGCAATCGCGTTTTAAGTCAGGGACGATTCCCATTAATAACCAAAAATCGATCCCCAAGATAATCGAGTGCGGTAATTCAGGAATAACCAGAGCCTGAATTGCCTGTATTTTATTTTCGAGTTTAACTGGTATGCTAACCGTTCCTAAAACTTTACACGTACTATTTACTATTATTCGCTACAGTGCATGACAAGATCTTTGAGGGAAAAAGTTGGAAACCTAAATTTTTTATTATATTCCAGCCAAATTCACCTATTATGGTATTATTAGCGCCAGAGTCTAGTAGACATTTAATTTTTATGCCAAGAATATCGACTTCCAAGTAAGGCCTGTTATCGCCTTCACAATGGGACATTATGTAGGAGAGAACCGGTTGGAAGTAGTTAGGTGAGTTTTTCCCCAAATTTTCCTTAATGGTGGTCGCCACGTTAACAACTTTGGAACCTACTAGACGACCGGTTAGTGGTTCCCCTGCCTGTTTCCCGTACAGGTTGGGCAAGTGCGTACAGTTACTTCTTGTTTGCCACAACGGTAACAAAACTTACGAGGCGGTTGAGAACAATTGTACCGCACATGGCCTTGCTGACCACAGTTCCAACACTTAACTGTGGGAGGCATAGGAGCAACTGCTCGTGTTGACGTAGAGGCAACTGCTTGTACTGACATTGGGGCCATAGGCGTCGAATTAAGATCCAATAAATTTTCGGTTGCTTGTGACTCAACAAACGTTACGCATGAATTGGGGCGGTGATATTCTAACCCGGGTTCTACGGAATGTCGAGGGTTGATAGGAGGTGCCTGATATTCTTGAGCGCTAACGTTAGCCTCCTCTATTTCGCGACCTACCTTAATCAAAGAGTCTAAAGTCCAAATATTTTTGCCAGCTAGGGCCATTTGTAGAGGCGGTAACATTTTACTTCTTATAAACTGAACACGAGATTCTTCAGATGGCTTGCACTGCAATTTACTGAACAGGTTCTCCATATGTGCCACATATATGACAACTGATTCCGTACTTGCCTGTGTACGGTGTTTAAGAATCTTCCGTATGCGTTCCTCGTAATTACGAGGTAGAAAGCTAGTGCGGAATGTTTCACGAAATTCGTCATAGGTATGAATTGTGTCCCGAGCGAACCGGTACCATACGGATGAGACGCAGTAGTTCGGATATTGAATTAAAAAGTTGGGTCTTGGACACGTTACGCGATATACGCATTTCTTCCAAGCGTTCTAAGAAGTCGGTCACACTGGAAGTACCGTCAAACCTTAGTCTCCATCGTGTCACGTCAACATACTTATCGGAATGTGAACATGACGAATGGGGTAGTTCACGAGAAGTAGAATTTATAGCTTCTTGCTGAGCCTCAAACTGTTCATTAAAATGAACACGACGTGGTTGCGGGTTTGCATTACAAGTACTAAAGTTAACTGTTTTAAGCCTTACTGCAAGTCCACCTATCATATCAGTGACGTAAAAGTTATCTTCGCGCACAGCTGACGTTGTCAAATCAATGGGCCGCGAAGGTACCTGACTGGAAGCTTCAGAAGTCCCAGGTTCCTGATCCAAGTTTATTAAGTCATCAACTCTTATATCTACCGAATTATTTGAGATATTATTATTACCTCTAATAGGTGACACTTCAGGTAGCAATATATTTGGTTGGTCCAAAATAGAAACGGATGCTGCTGGCTCTGAGTGATGACTAACTAAACTCTGGTTCCGGTTATCTGGAATTTTTCTATGAGCATAAGTATCATCTAATGCTCGCATTAAGTCTCTACACAATTCATTTAGTTTAATTTTGTCTGCTTGAACCTCTAAATCCATTGTACTTATACGATTTAGGCGACCTAACACATGTATTATACGTGATTTAATTCGCTTATACTCATTATCTTTGTTAGCTGTGTCGAATTCTTGGATATTACCTAATAGTTCATCTAATTTATTTGAACAGATACTTATCTCCGCTTTTGGGTCAAAGCATACATTAACGTATGAACGAATTCCCAAATGTTCATTACGTAACGCTTCCCGCAGTAAGCTACGTTTTTCATTAACCGTACCATTAATTCGAATGTAAGTTCATCACTCAATAATCTGTTGACCTCCATTGTTAAACGATAATAGTCAAATTAAATTACTTATTTATACACAATATCTTTCCACCTATGTACCAACTCTATATGAACCTTTGTTTTAAAATGATTGAGAGTTTCAAAATTTATTTATTTAAAAATTAATAGCACGGGTACCGCCCTCAAGATGTATTCCTATTTCTTACTTAGATCTAGACACAGTAAATTCACAGAATTTATTCCCCCTTCCTTCTCGGAGAAGATAGAGGACACAAACAACGTAGGGTAAATAAAAAGAACAGGATAAACCAAACGCAACAATATAGCCTTAACCTTACACTACGTGAGCCTGGAAATCTAAGTGATACCTAGAAGAAACTTACCAGTGGGAACTTGTGGTTACGTGTTCTAAGCATACACGTACCACGTACACCAACGTGTATGTATGAATAGTATATCCAAATAAGTAAAATATAACCGCTAAACTAAATTTATCATAAGTGTACCTCCTTACTATAGAAACGTAAGAGAATATACTGCAACCGACAGTACTAGTTAATAATATACAAAGTAAAAAAAATTAAGTTAAAACCACCCAATGATTATAAACTCACTATAACTCATACCATCCGAACTCAGTAGTTGGGCGCCACTTGTTACCGTTAAAAATAATAATACAAAGTTAGGGGTGGAATCGTCACCCTTGATAGCGTTATAACTATCCACCCAGCCTCGTTATCCTAGGCAAGAGCCTTGAGTTGTTGGCCTCTTCAAGTTCTCGTAACAAGAAAGTTAATGTTTATAGTGCCTCTTCCGGATACAACTATGATTCTAGCGGAAGAGACACTGGCAAGCTCAGTGGGCGGTGGGAGTGAGTAAATGTGGTATGAGGGTGTTAACTCAATAAATAAATTATTAAACTCAATTATTCTTAGTTTACTAAAAAAAATTCAAGTCTGCCAGATTATAAAAAAAAAGGAATTAATCACACTAATACCTATACTGTCTTAAATAGTAAAATACAAAGAAAAAAATATTGTAAAAGTTGACGGTAATCGTTTGTCTCAATTTTAGGGGCGAAGCTCAAATGAGAGCTCTAATACCGCAAGTGATCACTTTAGGCGTACACTAGTGAGCTATAAGGACTTTATATTGTTATAAACTAGAGAGCAAAACCATACATAAATAATAAGATGCCAGCAGTACCTAAATTTTTCAGATATAGGGTAGGTACTCTTAAAATTAACCATGAAATAATAAGGATAACACTTATAATATATATATTCAACGTTGTTTAGGAAAAAAAAAAGCGCGATTTCTGAGGGTCTTAAACTAAACTTATCTGGTTCACACATTGGTAGTTTTCCACTGGTGAAGGGGACGGGAGGAAGCTTCAAAATGTCTGCCGAGGTACTTCCTGGTAGACTCCGAATTTCGAAAATGGTGGAGAACAGCACTTCCTGTGCCGACCTTTCCAACTCACGTCTCCACGACACGCAGACCACTGGACGGGGTAACCTATATATGTGTTCAAGGAAGGAGAGAAAGCTTCGCCTTACACGACAACTCCAAGCAGACAAGTAACGAAAGTCAAAAAGCCACGACGCTGATAACAGCGCTAGAAGGGGTGAGAAAGAAGCCCTAAAAGGGGAAACTTGTTGTAGCGGTGTAAAAAAAAAACAAACTGTCTATTGATCAAGAAATTATGTATCTTTTCTAATAAACTATTTAATGCCTACGCTTTAATTCTTTTTCCAACTTGATTTTAATTAAGTGATGGTATTATATAATTTGAATTATCATACCTGGAGGTTGTAAAACGGGCTTCGCTAGAAACACAATTTTTCGGTTTTCCACACTACTGGGGCAACGAGCTTTTAATCCCACAAAAAAAATTATGTGGATTTAGTATGTGGCCGCTCCAAAACCATAAAGTCGCAATACTATTATAAGTATATGTAATTCTGCAGAATCCCAATAAGACAAATTTTCAAAAATATTTAAATTGCAGCGAATTACACCTCTCGAATACCTAACAGCGTGTGTCCGGCACGAGCAAGAACCAGCCGAAAAAGAAAGTACCAAAAAAAGAAAGTCCATTTCTTATTTTATTTTTTTTTTTTTGTTTCACCTTCACCCTTGGTATGCGCGGTATTTCGCGGGAAAAATGAACGCGGTAATATCGAGGGAAGACAAGAAATAAGGACAACTAAGCAACCCTTACCTTACAACATTTCCCTGGAAATAATCTTATTCCAAATAAATATATCCAAAAAGTTTATTTAAATTATTAAAAATTCAAACACGCACATGCGCTGTTCGTGTTCGCAATGTCGGTTGAGCCTAGCAAGTTTTTCGCAAGCACCCTTTTGTATAAACCGAACCGGTAGTAGTAAAAATTTTCAAAGTGAGTGATTTTAACGAAATCGAATCACCAATGTAAGACGCTAAACAAGTGTGCCTTAAACTTGCAATAATAAAAGAAAAGCATCAATTTACGATGATCAACAAACAGTAAAAACTCTTAACCAGAGTTGATGACGTCAGATCGGTCGTCACCTCGATTCGCGACAGTGGTAGGTAACCATAAGTGTACCGCATAAACGTCCCTAGAGTCGACCGAACGCCGTAGTGCCTACTACTGGACGTTGCGACTACCCAATATCCAAACTGACAGCTATCAGACTGCCTAACCTAAATAAATTGATAGAACAGAATACAGAACCATGAATGAACAACTATGCTTTACAAATAAACAGGATTTTAATATACTTTTAATGGATGTTTGCCTGGTAAGTATTTAATATTAGTTTTGATATTTAGCCCTGCATAATGAATCAAATCGCGACGTAGTGATTCTTTATGACAAATTCACATATATTTTAGGATAAATTATGGCAAATTAGCTTAGTAGAGGGTACGTTAAAAGTTTACAAAATTAATGTTACACAATCAATTTCTGCCAAACAATTAATGTCCTGAATTCAAATCCACAAACTACTCTTGCAAAATAAAGGAAAATTGACCGACGGTATAACGATTTAGTGGACAATAAATATAATCATTTTAGCATAATTTGCCTACCCAGGTTTAAATCACTTTTTACAACCAATACGTACCCCAATAATACCCAATAATCGATACAAGTATACTTAAGTAAGTCTCCGATTATATTACGGTTGTCCACAGGTACTTTATGAGATCTTAACAACATTTACAACTAAATAATCGTTCGCCGCTGGTAACTGAATTCTATTTTATTATCTGCCTCGGATGACATAAACTTATCAAAAACCATTCTTAGTGAATCATTGCTTATTTATTTAACTCTTCCTATACATAAAAGTCTATAATTCAATAACAAACAAAAAAAAAGATAAATAACTACGTATTCCTCTGTTTCCAAAATTCGGAGTAAATACATTTATCGTTAATGTTGATTCTCTTTTTTTTTCTTTAAATGCTATTTCAGTATCCTTTTCAGAATCTAGCGATTTATTACAAAAAAAATTAAGATTAAATTTACGTAAAATAGTATAAGTGAATACTTGCTAGGATGTAATTTAATATTTCATTACTATTTATGCACAATACGATTTCTCTGAGAAATCACGTGAAGTTAAACTTGTAGTACTTGATCTACGGTACACGAAGAAACGAAATAAGCAACATAAACATTATTGTATTGTTATCATTACTATAACTGGCAATAACCTCCGTTAATCAAAATGTACCTATCTAATACAATCGTTAACCACAATCATGATTATTCGCATTTTCTCTCAAATGTACACAATATTAATACTAAAAATCTACCCAATTTCAAAAACTTTAACTTTGAATTACACTAATACTCTGATAATTTTTATGAATCATCATTGCAGCAAAATTTCTAGACAGGTAAGAAACAACAAAACGAAAACCAATTAACGCATAGCTGAATCACAAATAATTAAAATTAAATATTTGTATATACTGTCGTTCAAAACATTTATTACGAATTAACAATTACGCCATGTTTCCTTTACGTGAATTCGTCTAGAGCTAATTGCTGTATCTAACTTTTATTTATTACTTTTACTGATTCTAAGTTCTTTTTCTGCAAAAAGGTGAATTTATTGACATTCTAAAAATTATACGGACAAAATTAATAACTTTTATTTATTACTTCTACTGATTTTAATTCTTTTTCTGAGAAAACGTGAATTTATTGACATTCTAAAAATTATACGGACAAAATTAATGACTTTTATTTATTACTTTTACTGATTTTAAGTTCCTTTTTTTTGAGAAAAGATGAATTTTTTTGACATTCTAAAAATTATACGGACACAATTAATAACTTGGAACTTAATTGGTTGTATAACTTTTATTCTTTTTCAAATCCTAATCTGACTGCGCGACTTTTTATAACAGTTCTTACTGACCGAGTTACATTTTATAATTTATACTGAAAATCTTTACCTTCAACCTTTTTACGACAAACTCTCAGTACATAACATATGAAGATGTGCATAATTAATTAGTCTCTAGACAACGCTATCACTCTGAATCTTAACCGCGATTCGTTATCGACGCGAGAACGACAGGTCTCTACGAATAGTCGCTTTGAACAATATCTTCTGGTGTTGACTAAATGGGGAGACGGCAACTCACCCGCTGATCACTAATCTTTATTGTTCTGAGGACTTTCCGTATGACTACTTATTATCTAGATCTTACTCCTTTACAATATAGTTGACCAGACACCCCAGTGTGCGGCCTCCTTCTGGCACTGGATCCGCGGCCACCTTTGGACACTGATCCACTCGCGACGTATATCCCGAATATTAATGAGCACTTCGAATATGCTTATTCACCAATTCTGACCTTACCTTTAATTTACATTGCCAACGATATTTTCAATAAAACAAAATTATTCTCAAAACACTTAGTATCTATTTATTTACAAAAAAAAGGAATGAAGAAAAGGACAATGAATAAAACAAAGAAACGGGTAATAGTTCCCAACAAAATGTGCAATTCTTACAGTAACAATATACAACTTAGTAATGACTTATTATCTAGTTGGCAGTGATTACAAACCGGATATATAGCTTAACGTCTGGAAAACACTTAAATGACTCGAAAATATCCCGCAAAACCACGGTTAAGCTATCTATCACTAGGATTCCAGAAAATAGACAACCGTTCTGGAATCCACGGCTAGTGGAAAACAGACAAACGTCCACTAGTCTAATTTATAAAAATAATAACGAACAAATTACTGACTCTACTGGCAATATGAAATCAACACAAAACAAATCAGAAATTACCGAATAAACACTTAGTTAAGATTATTTGTTATTTCTTACCAATGACACACAAAAAGAAAGATGATGATCGCACGAAGATCGAACAAAAAGTAACTCTTACAAACTTCGGGATTTAGCACATCAGGTTCGGGCCATCGCCTGAGGGGCTGTTGACTTGCGGGGGTTAGCTAAGTTAACGAATTGACCAATTGAAACCCGCCCCGCCTCTGAGTATCTTACTTAGGGGTTGAACCTGTTTTACGCTGCCAAGCCGACGTGGTGGAAAATTACTAGCAAGTGCCTTGGCTCCGTTAAATAAGTTTCCATACGTCTCCTATTAATTAGTTAACCTAATCAAGAATATAATTCCTATAAACTATTTCTATATAGCACCTGCATTCGCAAACTCGAGCTGAGGGAAACCCATTCTGCTATTGGGACAAAACCTAGCTCAGGTGTATATAGACTCTACCTAACTTAATATTATTGACATGGTCGATAATGGAATGTTTCAAGAATTAATTACCCCAGTTATGTTATTTAATTTACCCCGTAGATAGAGTTATACCTTCAGGTATGATCGCTTAATTGCGCAACTGCCCTACCCTATTAATCTGATCGCGTGGTAGCTACCTGTCCGGCCGTTACTATGTATTCATAACCCAAGATCTCTTTCTATGACATTTAACAGAAGGTCCCGGCTTAGTCGTCTCCCGGACGCTCGCACTGTACCCTAAGAACATGTGGTTTCGATTTACTGACCAGTAAGGGTTTCTAAGATATTGTATTGAAAAAATGTTAAAGTGCACGTTATAAATCAGTTTGTACAGAGGGGTTTGGATTTGTTTCTGATTTATAAGTTTTTAAAGGAAGCAATAACACTTATAGTTGACTTGTCCATTATTTAACGCATGACCCTCTAGTTAACTTTTACAAAAATATTCGAATTATGGCTAAAGTGTTTTTTCTGGGAAAAGCAAAAGGACAACTATTTCTTTAATGGTAATTACAGCTTAAAAATGGAAAAGAAACTTTCATACTGGGTGATCTCTATCCTGCGTACTGGCAACGAGTTGTACATTTGTTACATTATGTGCATTGGGCAACGTGTCATATGTCAAATACACAAAGCTGGTTGAAGAATTACCAAGAGGATGTAAATTTAAAAGTTACTGTTGCCAATAATGAAAAGGTGTTCACAAAAGGTAGTGGCGACGTCTGTGTCAATGTAAAAGAAGGTGTTAAGACAATCACAAATGTAATGTATGTTCCAGAACTTTCAACTAATCTTTTGTCGGTTTCAAAAATGGTTGAAAAAGATCATATTCTTGTGTTTTCTGAGAGTGGTTGTGAAATATATCACAGAAATGACTTTAATGTTAAAGGCGATGTCAGATTTACGGCTACAAATGTCAATGGTGTTAATAACTTGGATGAACTTTTGAAAACACGTGTAGAAATTGCAATGCCTAATCCATTGTTGGATAAAGAATTCGAAATTGTTGCTAATACATCTTCAGTATATTCATCGCAAGAATTATGGCATAAACGGTTAGGTCATTTGAATCGAAAAGCAATGGAACAAATTAAAAATATGGTAACTGGTGTGAATTTCAGTAATTCGAGTAATAACCCGTGCATATCCTGCATTGAAGGAAAGCATGTGAAGCAATCTTTCAAAAGAAGTGGTACGCGAGCGAGCAGTTTACTTCAGTTAGTCCATACTGATCTCTGTGGGCCTATGGAAGAAAAGTCATTTGGAGGATGTCGATATATGCTTGTGTTTATTGATGATTTTTCAAGAAAAATCTTTGTGTATTTTCTCAAAGAAAAGAATGCAAGTTTTCAAGAATTTCGTTAAATTTAAGGCTGCTGTTGAAAATGAAATTAATAAGTCAATTAAAATACTTAGATCAGACAATGGTGGTGAATATATTAACACTCAATTCAGAGATTTTCTTGTCAAACATGGGATCAAACATCAAACCACCATTCCTCATACACCACAACAAAATGGTGTGGCAGAGAGAACCAATATGTGAGAAAGCAAGAACTATGATGCAAGACGCTAACTGTTCTAAACATTTTTGGGCGGAAGCATGTAACACTGCGGTGTACTTGAAGAATCGTTCACCTCATGCTGCTGTCTTAGGAAAAACTCCTGAAGAAGTGTGGACAGGCGTGAAACCTGATTTAAGTCATTTGAGAATTTTTGGCTCTAAGGCGATGGCACATATCCCTAAAATAAAGCGACAAAAATGGGATGCAAGAAGTGAGGAATGCAAAATGGTTGGATACTGTACTGAGTCAAAGGGTTATAGATTGTTGGATAAACATAATAATATTGTCAAAGCACGTGATGTTATATTTCTTGAAGATTTTAGTACAGATGATGCTCCAAAGTCAGATGCATGTCATGAGATGAACAATTTTGATTAGTTGTTATCTTCGGATGATTTGGTATCTGGTTCAGATAATGATGTTCAAAGCAGAGAAGAACCAATTGAAGTAGAAATGGTTTCGGAAATTGAAATTACCCCGGAACAATCCGAAAAAGATGAAAATATTGTAATAGCTGACAGAAGGTATCCTTTACGTGATAGAAAGAAGATGGAATATTCTGGTGCTGTATCGTATCATGCTGTCAGTGAAATATGTCAAGATCCGATTTCTGTCAATGATGTTATGACGAGAAATGACAAGGGAAAATGGCAGGAAGCGATGTTAGATGAGTACAATTCTTTTTTGGAAAATGAAGTCTTTGTGTTAGTTGAAAAACCTAAAGATCAAAATATAGTGTCTTCAAAATGGGTTTTTAAATTAAAAAGAGGTTCTGATGGACAGTCACATCGATATAAGGCTCGGCTCGTAGCTAGAGGCTTTACGCAGCAGGAAGGTGTGGATTATGATGAGGTTTTTTCACCAGTGGTTAGACGAGAAACAATCAGAGTTTTGTTTGGACTAGCGGCAAAATTAAATTTGGATATCAGTAATCTTGATGTCAAAACTGCATTTTTGAATGGTTCATTGGACGAAACTGTATATATGTCTCAACCTGAGGGATTTATTCGAAAAGGATCTGAAAATAAAGTATGTCTTTTGAAGAAAGCTCTCTATGGTTTAAAGCAAGCTTCAAGAATGTGGAACATAAAAATTCATAATGTCTTGGTTGAATTAAATTTGCAACAGTCCGAACACGAACCATGTGTTTATTTTAAAATATCAAGCAATAAAATTCTGATTGTGGCATTGTATGTAGATGATTTTCTTGTATTCTCAAATAGTAATGAAGAAACAAATCATTTGACGAAAGAGTTAACGAAACGATTTAAAATGCAAGATTTAGGGGAAGCTAAGTTCTGCTTGGGCATGAAAATTTGTAAAGATAAGGCAACAGGAGTAATTTCGGTAACTCAGAAACATTATATCATAGAACTCTTAGACAAATTTAATATGTCAGTGTCAAAAACGGCAAAAACTCCGATGGAAGCAAATTTGAAATTGTCGAAATCTGATGGTTCAGTCAAGCCTGATGTACCTTATCAGTGCCTCATAGGATCACTTACGTATCTTGCAACATGTACACGACCTAATATTGCTTATCCGGTCAGTATGTTGAGTCAGTTTAATACGTGCTATACAATGGAACACTGGAAGCACGCTAAACGAGTTTTAAGATACCTAAAGGGGACATTGGATAAATGTTTGGTGTTTAAACCAACTGAAGATAACATAACTGGTTATGTACATGCAGATTGGGGAAGCGATGAAACTGACAGACATTCTTATAGCGGTTTTGTTTTCAAGTTTGCTGGTGCACCAATTTCGTGGGGTAGCAAAAAGCAAAAGTCAATTGCATTATCAAGTACGGAGTCGGAATACATGGCTTTGTCTGAAGGAGTAAAGGAAGCAATTTATCTTCAGAATCTGATGTGTGAGTTGCAATACATTCAGAAGCCAATTGTGATTTATAGTGACAATCAGTCAGCTATTAAGTTGTCTAAAAATGCAATCTTTCATAACCGTACTAAGCATATTTCAGTACGTTACCATTTCACTCGTGAGGCTGTTGAGAATGGAATCATCACCTTGCTGTACATGTCTACAAGTGAAATGATCGGTGATGTTTTAACTAAAGCATTGTGTAGTGTTAAACACAACAAGTGTGTTCAAGATCTTGGTTTGGATGATCAAGTGTGAAATAAGAAAATTTTGGATTTTTATTGAAATTTCTTTTATGCCTCTAGTTTAAGGGGGAATGTTAATAATATGTTGATTTTGTTAATGATAAACTAGCGACATCTATTGTTTAATAAGAGAGTTAACAAGTTTTGTTTTAATCAGTTACCTCTCCTATATAATCAATAACAACGATACTTTTGTTTATATTATGATATTAATAATTTAGTTATTCTGTAATCTTTACGTTTATAATAAAACGACGTACTCTTCACACCTGTGGTCTGTGTATTTATTAACAGTGTAGACTTGGGTGCCCTAAGTATGACTCTAAGTTTGCGACCTCGAGCGACCGCCGCTCGCGCCGCCATCTTGGAAGAATGGCGCTCAATCTGGCATGCAACTCCGTTCCTGTAAGTTTTAGAGAAAAAGTTGGAGAGGACAAAATTTGCAACAAAATTGCTTCTGTACATTTTTTCCTCAGACTAATACTTTCCGAGCTACAGGGCCGAACAGTAAGGCCAATTTCTTTAAATCGCAGAAACGCGGCATTAGCGCGCTACTTTACCAATTATCTGCCAATTAGCATATCACCTCCCGTCTCTACTAATACACATTCCAACGAATCAAGGACGTCATCAGCTTCATATGCATAAATTAAATGGTAATCCTGCAGCCCTTAATGATTTCAGGCGACTAAGAAATATTATTAAGTCGGATATCGACATTGCCTATGCCAATTACGTTAAAAACGCTGAATCTAATATTGCAGCTAAACCTGGCAAATTTTGGTCGTTTGTTAATAGTAAAAAGAAAGACTCAAAAATCTCCACTCAAATGTCATATAATGGTCTAAAACTAGATAATCCTAACCACATAATTGACGCCTTCGCTGATTTTTTTAGTAACTCTTATCTCCTCGGACAATCCAGAATCGGATGATAATAATTTGACAATTATTATTAGGAGTTTTAATGAGGATGAGGTATTCAACGTGTTAAAGAAACTTAAGCCGAAATTAACTACTGGACCTGACGGTGTTCCAGTTTTCTTGGTCAGAGACTGCGCTCGTATTTTTGCTCATCCGCTCTCGATACTGTTTAATCTTTGCATAACTAACAGCTGCATTCCTGATATATGGACGTATTCAAAGGTTTGTCCAGTATTTAAAAAAGGCGATAAATGTGATATTAATAACTTTAGACCAATTTCTATTATATGTAATTTCTGCAAAGCCCTGGAGATATTACTTCATGATACCATCTACCCTAATGTCAGTAATCTAATATCTAAACACCAACATGGTTTTATGAAAGGGAGATCGACCACCTCTAATTTAATTTGTGTTACCCAGTATATTTCTAAAGTTATTGATCAGCGTATGCAAACTGATGTAATATATACGGATTTCTTGAAAGCATTCGACAGACTAGATCACACTATACTACTAACTAAACTGTCTAATTTTGGATTTTCTCCTTCTCTTCTGTCACTTTTTCATTCTTATCTTTCGAATAGGAAGCAATATGTAGCGTATAGTGGGTTCCGGTCTGTCGATTACATTGCAACATCAGGTGTTCCACAGGGATCAATTCTCGGGCCGCTGCTATTTAATATCTTCATTAATGACATAGTGTGTAATATTCATGTCTCACTTTTGATTTACGCGGACGATCTTAAAATATTTACAACTATTTCTTCTTTGGGGAATTGCTCTATGTTGCAGCGTAGTCTCTTAAACGTATCAAATTGGTGCGTTAAAAATAGGTTAAACTTGAATGTCTCTAAATGTAACGTTATGTCTTACACAAATAAAACCAAGCCTCTTATTTTTTACTACAGTGTAGATAACGTAGTCCTTCAAAGACCTGCTACTCTTGTAGATCTCGGTGTAACTTTTGACAGTCAACTTTCATTTTCACCTCATATAAATAATTTAGTGTCTGAATCTTTTAGAACTCTTGGTTTTTTAATCAGAACTAGCAGGGACTTCTCAAATGTCAACACTTTAAAAATTTTATATTTTGCTTTTGTTCTGTCTAAACTTGAGTATGGGTCCCTTGTCTGGAACCCCCATTATAGTTGTTATATAAATTCACTTGAGAGTGTTCAAAGACGGTTTTTAAAATTATTATGGTTTAAGTCTGATGGCGTTTATCCTACGATTGGTTTTCCGCAGCTAGAGCTTTTGGCAAGATTTTCAATGACTACTCTAGACAAAAAGAGAGATTATTATTCTCAGGTATACCTGTATAAGATCATACATAGCAAAATTGACTGTCAAGAATTATTAAGCAAATTAAATTTTTACGTACAAAGTAGGTATAAATTCTCGGAGATCACAAACTTTTTACCTTGATATCACCCATACTAATATTCTCAAGTTTTCTCCTATCCTTTCAATGTGTGACAAATATAACAAAAATTGTGAACTGTTTGATATATTTTCTTGCTCACTTAAAGATATAAAACAATCTTATGTATAATTCATGTTATTTTTGTTTTTTTTTTATATATATATTTTCTTTTTAAGTTTTTGTGTTATATTATGTACTTTTGAATTTCATCTGTATTGTATATTGTTTAATGTTATAGTATTATGTCTCTATGTTTGTCCTGCTCTATAAATGGGTTCGCCTGTTGAGCAGTGTATGCAAATAAATAAATAAATAAATAAATATGGGTCCTTGGGGTCTGAATCCGCTACCAAATCTGAAAAGTTTTCACATTCTGTCCCATTACAATAGAGACACAGCATGCAGATGCAATTAGTGGTTGTGACACCACCTCTGCTCTCTTTAACCAAGGAAAATTGAAGTTCCTCAGTCTGCTGGATAAAAACGACTCATTGCTTGACAGTATAGCAATCTTCCAGAACCTCGAAGCGGATGTGGATGCTCTTGCTGCAGCTGGTGAAGCGGTCTTATTGGCAATGTACGGCGGCTCGTCTGCAAAGGACACATTAAGCCGGGTACAGACCAAGTTCGCGAGCTGTTCTAGAACAGTTCTCGAATAGCTCGTGAACTCAGTGTAGACGTGTGTTCGGTAGTAGTTCCAGAGCAGCTCGCAAACTCGTATCGGGTTCGGCGTTGAAGCGGTACATCAAAGAGTTTGTTAGCGAACATGTGTCGAACTTCTAGCCGGTCTGGAGGCGGCGCAAATTGCCACGACTTGTTTGTGTTTATTTTGAGGCAAATTTTGTTAAGATGGGCTAGTCAAAAGAGGAAATAGTGAATTTAACAATAACAATTTAAATGTCATTAAATTTAGTAAATTTGTTCCACCATATTTGGTGCGATTTTGATACACAATTCAAGAAAGACACGAACTTTTGACGAACGTGCAAAAAAATCGTCGAGCTGTTCGCAAACAAAATACTTTTTTTTGGTGTAGACAAAGAGGTCGCGAGCTGCTAGCTACTCGCGAATAGCTCGCGAACGCTTATTTTGGTCTATACACGGCTTTAAATTCACTTCGCTACCAAAATTTTGTGAAGCCTGTTTCTAAAAACAAATTTAATCTCGTGTCCCTGCCACCCACAAGAGATGCTGCAAGATAGCATTGCCTGCGAGTGTACCACCAAGTCGCAATGTGGTGTGGCAGTAAAAAAGATCCTGAGCAAAATGACAGAAAACGAGGCATGGGCTAGATGCTGTTCGCGCTACGTCAGAAGCAGATCCGGACCGGACACCATTTTTAAATCGGTATCCTGTAAATGTAAGAAAGGCTGTGCAGAAGCGAGTGGATGTCGGAAAACCGGCTTAAAGTGTTCGGTGCTGTGTCTATTGTAATGGGACAGCATGTGAAAACATTCCAGATTTGGTAGAGGATTCAGACCCCGAAGACCCATATGAGGCTGATGACGTTCTTGAACCGGTGGAGTGGGTATTGGAGGAGACGGGAGGTGAAGAGGATTCTAAAGTAGTGAACATAGTGAACCAGGGACATCGCGTAGTGCAAAACGACAGAAAACATGCATGTAGGTTTGGAGTGTGGATTAGGCCTACCGGAATACCACGTTTAAAAAAACGCGCCCATCATAGGTGGTGTGGAAACGAGTTGATAGATGCATTGATTTTTATTACTTTACTGCATGAAACTACTGTTGGTACGATAATTGGCAGATAATTGGTAAAAAGTAGTGCATTAATGCCGCTTTTCTGCGATTTAAAGAAATTGGCCTTACTGTTCGGCCCTGTAACTCGGAAAGTATTAGTCTGAGGAAACAAATGTATAGGAGTAATTTTGTAGCAAATTTTATCCCCTCCAACTTGCAATCAGAAACTTTTTCTCTAAAACCTACAGGAACGGAGTTACATGCCAGAAACTAGTTTCGGGCGCCATTCTTCCAAGATGGAGGCGCGAGCGGCGGTCGCAAGAGGTCGCAAACTTAGAGTCATACTTAGGGTCCCCAAGTCTTCAATCCTACCAAATTTCAAAACTCCTCAACCTTTTGCACCACAAAAGTACCTAATGATTGGACTACAATTAAAAAACTGAAAGTAATCAGTACTATGACAATGTTCACTAATAATTGTCAAGTACAGTATTGTTTATAAAAATAAAAGCCAATAAATTTTTAACGGATTCATTTTAGGTGGATTACTCTATAAATAATCACGTCATTATTTTTAAATTAGTCGATGTAATTCGATCTCAATTTTAATTCTCTTTTAATTTATGGTTATATGCAGTTTATTCAACTGTTAAAGCTGTTTATCCATTTAAGTTTTGCATAAGGAAGCAACTAAATCAAATAAGAGAACATTAGAGTTAGAATTAGAACATTATGTTTTTTTTTCTAAACGGTATTACTGATTAAAAAATTATAAAGTGTTTGGAATTTAAGAATAGTCTATTATCTAAAGAGAAAAATACAGTGGGTCCCAGGATCAGGTAACGCACTCTTGTAAACTATTTTATTTTTGATTTGCCGAGAAAAAGTCATTCTTTGTAAAAAATTTTGTCTTAGGAAGCCATAAGCAGCCGTCAAACTTGAGATAATTTTACAGGGTATTCTAAAATTTCTTTATGGCATTAGTATTTCGACATGCAGCCAGTCACTTAATTCTAAAAATTAGAATATATTAAATCGACTTTAAGCAAACATTTCTTACGTCGTTATTGAAAATTTTATTTAACAGTGTTTCCAATTATGAAGAAAAGCTTAAATACAGAGTTTGTTCAGCGTAATTTGTTGTTATTACCGATTGCCCGTCGTGCTGGTGTGGAAAAATACATGTGAAAAATTTCAGATCCTCGTAACTTCTCCGTCAAAATCTCAAAGTAGCTGACAGTCGCACGTCTGATATAACACAAACCACAGCTGTAGCAAAAAGTAATTCCTCATCAATATTTTCCATTTTTTTTGTCAAAAATCAACATTCTTGATATGCTAACTCTGTAAGGTAGACTGAACGTTAAATGAATACAATGACGTTCATTTGTGCAAATTTGCATGCACAAATCAGTTTCGCAAATTGCATGAGCATCTAAACAGATGTACAACGAAATTTGTGCAAATTTGCATGCACAAGCCAACTGGCACAATTTGCATGACCGTCTAAAAGCGCCTTAACCTTGGAACAACGAATTTACTTGATCAAATGCTATGGAATCAGAAATGTTTCTTATAAATACGCAATAAAAGTTTTCAATGAGAAGTATCCAGATGTTACAGTGATTCACAGTATGTAAATTAATTTATAAATTTGATACCACCGGGGAAGTAAAAAATGTGAAAAAAACAAAAACCATTAAATGAAGATGACGCTGCTGTCGGTGTAGTTTTAGACTCTGTAGATTGTAGAAGAACACCCAAGATGGTCGTTAAATTTAGGTATTAGCAAATCTCATATTCAGAAGATTTTAGTCGTTTGGACTTTTGTTTAACTATGGGTGAGAAAATTTTAGCAGATAGATCATTTTATCGAAACATTTTATTCGTGGGCGAATCTACTTTTAAGACTAACGGGCCATGGGATAGTTTCCTCTCAAAATTGTAGGTACTGGGCTCAGGAAAATCCTACTTTCCGATTTATCACTAACAGTCGAAAGTTTAAAAATGACATATTGCATCATAGAAAAAACGGTCCTTATTTTATTGATAGAATTTTGAACCAAGATACTTATTTAGAACTTTTAAATAATTTTGTTTTGGAAATTGGACAATGAAAATTTAAAACGTAGAAGAATAATTTTTCAACAAGACGGATGTCCAGCACATTCAATTCGAGTTCGAGTTCGAGCATTTCGGCGGCAACGATTTCGAAGACGACGTAGATTTATTAAAGCAAAAAATTGTGGAAGCTCTTGCTTGCCACAAATGAAGATGTGACCTCCGATGCATACGAAGAATTTAGAAAAAGATTAGAGAATTGTGTACTTTTTGGAGGTCTACATGTAGAATAGTTCTCAACTTAGTTAAATGAATTGTAATTTTTTTGAAATTAAGTTTTTTAAATAATTGGAAACACTTTGCTAAATAAAATGTCCATTAAAGATGTAAAAAATCAATTCACTTAAAAGTCCATAAATTTTCAAATTTTTAGAATACCCTGTATAATTGGTCTTAAGTTGGACGACTGCTTATGACTTCCTATGACAAGGAAAATTTTTTATAAAGAATAACTTTTTCTCGGCAAATCAAAAATAAGAGAGTTTACAAGAGTGCGGTACCTCATCCAGAGACACACCTGGTTTGCCCAACTTAATATGATAATATACAGGAAGTCCCATTAGAATGGGTCATTTGCGATGCCATACTTTTGACTCGTCCTGTATGAAATACAAAATAGGGCTTTCGGTAATATAAAAAAATTATATTTAAATCCTAATAGATTTTTGTAATATTTTGTGGTTTGAGCAGAAAAAAATCTATTTTTAAAAATTACTCTATTTTATTTGTCTCGGCCTGTATACAAACACATATTTGTCACAATATATTATTTGAAGTTAAAGAAATCGATTTTTAAAAATTACTCTATTTTATTTGTCTCGCCCTGTATACAGACACATATTTGTCACAATATATTATTTGAAGTTAAAGAAATAACATAGACGTATTCATTACGAATTCAACGATGTCATATTTTCTATGTTTATCTTTAATAATAACTGAGATAGTGCAAATCAAGACGACTTAATAGGCCAATGTAACTTCAATATCAATATTGCCCTGACTAACATACTTAATTTTGTTTCAAAGTTATTATTCAATCTGTCATTTAGAATCAAAATACTTCCTAAAAATAAGTTGAGAATTACAATTTTTATGACTTTCACTGTTTTTTGATATTAAATAATTTCTAAAAGTTCTATTAATAACTCGTTTTTATTTGCACTATCTCAGTTATTATTAAAGATAAACAAAAAAAATATGACATCATTGAATTCGTAATGAATACGTCTAACGGAATATGTAAAAATATACAGGGTGTTCCATTAAAATAAAAAAAGTTGGAACTACTTTTCGTACTACCCGGTATATTCTGACATATTTTTTACGAAATTTAGATTTGTTATAGTAAGAAATATCAGGATATAAATTTTCGCGAAATTTCATCCATTCGTTTAGATTCTGGAGGGGGTGACATTTTAGGTGACTCACGTTGTATATATATACGTACCCAAAAAAATTGTAAAAATTTTCTAGACCTAAGTAATTAGTAACTAATATAACATGTATTTTCATTTCTATTATTGTTTAGGTAAAAACATCTACAGCTTTATGTAGATTACTATTTATTTACAATTGTATTTTTTTTTTCTCTGCTTGTAATGTAATTTGTATCAGTAAATAAATATTATTATTATTATATATATATATATATATATATATATATATATATATATATATATATATATATATATATATATATATATATATATATATATATATATATATATATATATATATATATATATATATATATATATATATATATATATATATATATACAAATGAACAAAATTCACAGGGATTCCCGCAACCGCAGACACGTGTTTCGGACTTATTGGTCCTCATCAGTACGGTGTAGCTAAGTTCAAGGATGTAAGTGACTTAGAAGTATCAAAAGGAAACAGTTAATTCGAAAGACATTGGCCAGAATGACACAGACTACGACGATGAAGCAACAACAGCAATAGCAACAACCTCCTCCTGTTTAGAGTCAAAACCCCCTATAGCCGCCACTAGGTCAATATGACCCACTATAGTTGTCACTGGATTTCAACCCAACCACAGCTGTCACAAGATTGCCGCCATGCCGACGCACTTCATCGCAACAGTCCAAACCACTCTGACCTATCAGTTAGAAAAAACTGGAAGGAAGCAAAGGAAAACCAGTTACAGGAGCCAGTTACACATTTGAGGCTTCAATCGGAAGACCCTGAATTCCAGGGCATCAACACAACATCGCCACGGAGGTAAATATAACTACCTGCATGGAAGTCCAACCCTGGGACAATATAAAAGCAAAAGTCGGTAGTTATTAGACGCGGGGAGTACATAAACAAATGAACAAAATTCACAGGGATTCCCGCAACCGCAGACACGTGTTTCGGACTTATTGGTCCTCATCAGTACGGTGTAGCTAAGTTCAAGGATGTAAGTGACTTAGAAGTATCAAAAGGAAACAGTTAATTCGAAAGACATTGGCCAGAATGACACAGACTACGACGATGAAGCAACAACAGCAATAGCAACAACCTCCTCCTGTTTAGAGTCAAAACCCCCTATAGCCGCCACTAGGTCAATATGACCCACTATAGTTGTCACTGGATTTCAACCCAACCACAGCTGTCACAAGATTGCCGCCATGCCGACGCACTTCATCGCAACAGTCCAAACCACTCTGACCTATCAGTTAGAAAAAACTGGAAGGAAGCAAAGGAAAACCAGTTACAGGAGCCAGTTACACATTTGAGGCTTCAATCGGAAGACCCTGAATTCCAGGGCATCAACACAACATCGCCACGGAGGTAAATATAACTACCTGCATGGAAGTCCAACCCTGGGACAATATAAAAGCAAAAGTCGGTAGTTATTAGACGCGGGGAGTACATAAACAAATGAACAAAATTCACAGGGATTCCCGCAACCGCAGACACGTGTTTCGGACTTATTGGTCCTCATCAGTACGGTGTAGCTAAGTTCAAGGATGTAAGTGACTTAGAAGTATCAAAAGGAAACAGTTAATTCGAAAGACATTGGCCAGAATGACACAGACTACGACGATGAAGCAACAACAGCAATAGCAACAACCTCCTCCTGTTTAGAGTCAAAACCCCCTATAGCCGCCACTAGGTCAATATGACCCACTATAGTTGTCACTGGATTTCAACCCAACCACAGCTGTCACAAGATTGCCGCCATGCCGACGCACTTCATCGCAACAGTCCAAACCACTCTGACCTATCAGTTAGAAAAAACTGGAAGGAAGCAAAGGAAAACCAGTTACAGGAGCCAGTTACACATTTGAGGCTTCAATCGGAAGACCCTGAATTCCAGGGCATCAACACAACATCGCCACGGAGGTAAATATAACTACCTGCATGGAAGTCCAACCCTGGGACAATATAAAAGCAAAAGTCGGTAGTTATTAGACGCGGGGAGTACATAAACAAATGAACAAAATTCACAGGGATTCCCGCAACCGCAGACACGTGTTTCGGACTTATTGGTCCTCATCAGTACGGTGTAGCTAAGTTCAAGGATGTAAGTGACTTAGAAGTATCAAAAGGAAACAGTTAATTCGAAAGACATTGGCCAGAATGACACAGACTACGACGATGAAGCAACAACAGCAATAGCAACAACCTCCTCCTGTTTAGAGTCAAAACCCCCTATAGCCGCCACTAGGTCAATATGACCCACTATAGTTGTCACTGGATTTCAACCCAACCAGCTGTGACAGCTGTGGTTGGGTTGAAATCCAGTGACAACTATAGTGGGTCATATTGACCTAGTGGCGGCTATAGGGGGTTTTGACTCTAAACAGGAGGAGGTTGTTGCTATTGCTGTTGTTGCTTCATCGTCGTAGTCTGTGTCATTCTGGCCAATGTCTTTCGAATTAACTGTTTCCTTTTGATACTTCTAAGTCACTTACATCCTTGAACTTAGCTACACCGTACTGATGAGGACCAATAAGTCCGAAACACGTGTCTGCGGTTGCGGGAATCCCTGTGAATTTTGTTCATTTGTTTATGTACTCCCCGCGTCTAATAACTACCGACTTTTGCTTTTATATTGTCCCAGGGTTGGACTTCCATGCAGGTAGTTATATTTACCTCCGTGGCGATGTTGTGTTGATGCCCTGGAATTCAGGGTCTTCCGATTGAAGCCTCAAATGTGTAACTGGCTCCTGTAACTGGTTTTCCTTTGCTTCCTTCCAGTTTTTTCTAACTGATAGGTCAGAGTGGTTTGGACTGTTGCGATGAAGTGCGTCGGCATGGCGGCAATCTTGTGACAGCTGTGGTTGGGTTGAAATCCAGTGACAACTATAGTGGGTCATATTGACCTAGTGGCGGCTATAGGGGGTTTTGACTCTAAACAGGAGGAGGTTGTTGCTATTGCTGTTGTTGCTTCATCGTCGTAGTCTGTGTCATTCTGGCCAATGTCTTTCGAATTAACTGTTTCCTTTTGATACTTCTAAGTCACTTACATCCTTGAACTTAGCTACACCGTACTGATGAGGACCAATAAGTCCGAAACACGTGTCTGCGGTTGCGGGAATCCCTGTGAATTTTGTTCATTTGTTTATGTACTCCCCGCGTCTAATAACTACCGACTTTTGCTTTTATATTGTCCCAGGGTTGGACTTCCATGCAGGTAGTTATATTTACCTCCGTGGCGATGTTGTGTTGATGCCCTGGAATTCAGGGTCTTCCGATTGAAGCCTCAAATGTGTAACTGGCTCCTGTAACTGGTTTTCCTTTGCTTCCTTCCAGTTTTTTCTAACTGATAGGTCAGAGTGGTTTGGACTGTTGCGATGAAGTGCGTCGGCATGGCGGCAATCTTGTGACAGCTGTGGTTGGGTTGAAATCCAGTGACAACTATAGTGGGTCATATTGACCTAGTGGCGGCTATAGGGGGTTTTGACTCTAAACAGGAGGAGGTTGTTGCTATTGCTGTTGTTGCTTCATCGTCGTAGTCTGTGTCATTCTGGCCAATGTCTTTCGAATTAACTGTTTCCTTTTGATACTTCTAAGTCACTTACATCCTTGAACTTAGCTACACCGTACTGATGAGGACCAATAAGTCCGAAACACGTGTCTGCGGTTGCGGGAATCCCTGTGAATTTTGTTCATTTGTTTATGTACTCCCCGCGTCTAATAACTACCGACTTTTGCTTTTATATTGTCCCAGGGTTGGACTTCCATGCAGGTAGTTATATTTACCTCCGTGGCGATGTTGTGTTGATGCCCTGGAATTCAGGGTCTTCCGATTGAAGCCTCAAATGTGTAACTGGCTCCTGTAACTGGTTTTCCTTTGCTTCCTTCCAGTTTTTTCTAACTGATAGGTCAGAGTGGTTTGGACTGTTGCGATGAAGTGCGTCGGCATGGCGGCAATCTTGTGACAGCTGTGGTTGGGTTGAAATCCAGTGACAACTATAGTGGGTCATATTGACCTAGTGGCGGCTATAGGGGGTTTTGACTCTAAACAGGAGGAGGTTGTTGCTATTGCTGTTGTTGCTTCATCGTCGTAGTCTGTGTCATTCTGGCCAATGTCTTTCGAATTAACTGTTTCCTTTTGATACTTCTAAGTCACTTACATCCTTGAACTTAGCTACACCGTACTGATGAGGACCAATAAGTCCGAAACACGTGTCTGCGGTTGCGGGAATCCCTGTGAATTTTGTTCATTTGTTTATGTACTCCCCGCGTCTAATAACTACCGACTTTTGCTTTTATATTGTCCCAGGGTTGGACTTCCATGCAGGTAGTTATATTTACCTCCGTGGCGATGTTGTGTTGATGCCCTGGAATTCAGGGTCTTCCGATTGAAGCCTCAAATGTGTAACTGGCTCCTGTAACTGGTTTTCCTTTGCTTCCTTCCAGTTTTTTCTAACTGATAGGTCAGAGTGGTTTGGACTGTTGCGATGAAGTGCGTCGGCATGGCGGCAATCTTGTGACAGCTGTGGTTGGGTTGAAATCCAGTGACAACTATAGTGGGTCATATTGACCTAGTGGCGGCTATAGGGGGTTTTGACTCTAAACAGGAGGAGGTTGTTGCTATTGCTGTTGTTGCTTCATCGTCGTAGTCTGTGTCATTCTGGCCAATGTCTTTCGAATTAACTGTTTCCTTTTGATACTTCTAAGTCACTTACATCCTTGAACTTAGCTACACCGTACTGATGAGGACCAATAAGTCCGAAACACGTGTCTGCGGTTGCGGGAATCCCTGTGAATTTTGTTCATTTGTTTATGTACTCCCCGCGTCTAATAACTACCGACTTTTGCTTTTATATTGTCCCAGGGTTGGACTTCCATGCAGGTAGTTATATTTACCTCCGTGGCGATGTTGTGTTGATGCCCTGGAATTCAGGGTCTTCCGATTGAAGCCTCAAATGTGTAACTGGCTCCTGTAACTGGTTTTCCTTTGCTTCCTTCCAGTTTTTTCTAACTGATAGGTCAGAGTGGTTTGGACTGTTGCGATGAAGTGCGTCGGCATGGCGGCAATCTTGTGACAGCTGTGGTTGGGTTGAAATCCAGTGACAACTATAGTGGGTCATATTGACCTAGTGGCGGCTATAGGGGGTTTTGACTCTAAACAGGAGGAGGTTGTTGCTATTGCTGTTGTTGCTTCATCGTCGTAGTCTGTGTCATTCTGGCCAATGTCTTTCGAATTAACTGTTTCCTTTTGATACTTCTAAGTCACTTACATCCTTGAACTTAGCTACACCGTACTGATGAGGACCAATAAGTCCGAAACACGTGTCTGCGGTTGCGGGAATCCCTGTGAATTTTGTTCATTTGTTTATGTACTCCCCGCGTCTAATAACTACCGACTTTTGCTTTTATATATATATATATATATATATATATATATATATATATATATATATATATATATATATATATATATATATATATATATATATATATACATCTTGCTATCTTTTCTGCGTCTTTCCATTTTGCAGCGATTCTGCGTCCATCAGAGTATACTTAAATATTTTACAGTCTGCAGATAAGGCAGGGCCCTGTTCACTTGAAACTGCAAAGTATATTAAAATATCGTTATTAGTTATTGTGATAATAGGAATTTTACATTATGCGATGATTCGGCGTCCTTACATTTTACTATCATTTCGACGTCCGATGTATACTTCATAAAGTTTACATTATACAGACTTTTCAGCGTCCAACACTGTTGCCAGTTTTACGTTTCCAGCTCAAAGTGGTTGTGAATAGAATATTCATCTTCGACTTACTTTCTTGATAGAAGAACTACAGGTAGGTACTTCTAACTGTTTACATAATATGCATGAATATGTTTTTTACAAATTTAATATTGGTTATTATACTTATTTAATGTATTCAAATATGTAATTTCTAATAAACAGATAAACATTGATAATAACCATAGAAACAACTTTTTTCGCATTTTGACTGATAATATGCTATTTTACTAAATTCAAATTCGTTTAATAAATTGGCACTTTACCACATAAAAATGTCACTTTACTATTATAGTAATGTCTGTGTTAATACAAAACAGTTTGACAGAAGTTCGAAGTGGCTTCTCGAGCGGCATTTAAAATGCCTTTAAAACAATTTTCTAAATTCAGTAGCAAGATTCAGTTTTATAATTAATAATAACTTAAAATCAATTCGACTCACAAAAATTATACGTTACTGTTATTACATACATAAACAAAGCCGTGTCAGTTAGTTATTAGGTTACGGAAATCCTGCATTAGTACTACTATGACATTTTTTAAACTTTAAACTTTGTAATGCTTTTTAATATACAGTATATGCTTATAATCACCTGCTAACACAAAATACGAAATAATAGTATAAACAAATCTCGTTAGAAAAGCAATTTTACTAAACTCATATAGTTTTTGAGTTACTCGCTCGCTACGCTCGCTCGTACTCAAAGACTATATTCGTTTAGTAAAACTTTGCTTTTCTAAACTTGTTGTTTAATGTACTATCACTTTACAAAAATATCCATTTTATATAAAAATAAAAGACATTACTATTCGTGATTTACTGAAACATGAAAATCTAGATAAAGCAACTTCAGAACAACTTTTTCTGATTACAATACATCCTTCTAGTTAAAACGAGGGAAGTAAAAACTTGATGACGTCATCCAATAGCACAGAAAACATCACTGAGTTGGACATCAAAAATTGAAGTTATAGTGAATATACCGTTGCGTTTTAATACATTTGTGTTGTAAAAATTTTGATTTACATAATAATAAACTTTTACAATAAATATTTTAAATGTTTCATTCTTTCTTTTTAAAAGACTTTTCATTCCATCAAATTTGGTGAAATTCTGAGCGACTTCAAGTTTGTCTAAAATTCGTCCAGAGGCGTGCATCAATAGATTAAATGTAAATTTTCTGGAAAACGGCTTGTCATATTAAAAAGTGCCAAGAGACATTAAATTTTTATTTTTTATTGCTTTATTGAATTAAACTGGAAACATGGGAAAATATCAGTGGCGTGCTACTTTTTTGTGAAGAAGAGCCTTAGTAATTCCATATATCTACGCCCATGGTTAAGTAAAGTAGTGGTTTGTTATTCTAAAATTAACCAGTTTAAAACTGGGAAATAACCTCTACGCCTTTGACGTAATGTCAGAGGATCAGTTAGAGGGTGTTTTTTTGACAACTAATAGGAATTAAATTAATACAAAAATACTGCGCTGACGTTTCGGAAACTATATCCGTTTCCTTTTTCAAAGTTTAGGCTTTAGATTTTTATGTAACGTGTAGAATAACACAGCATAAAATAAAAATTGTTTATATCATTTCCATAGATACTTATCATAGAAATGTTGAAAAATATACTAAATAATATTAATTTTATTGAGTTCTTCTCTCAACATTGGTAACCCAGTTGAACAAAATTCTACCGAACAATTTGATACGCATTTATCTTCATTAAGTAAAATTATTGCAGATTCCTTGATTTTTCCTTTTTTGAAAAAGGAAACGGATATAGTTTCCGAAACGTCAGCGCAGTATTTTTGAATTAATTTAATTCCTATTAGTTTGTAATGGTGCCTACTTATTACGGTGCTTTTTGTCAATATACTTACGTAATCTTTTTATACGGAAATCTCGGGCGCCAATCCTTTAATTTTTAAGTGCAAAGAACTACACTTTTTTGGCTCTCTTATTGGGAGACAACCCTGAATAGCGAAACAGCTGAGATACGGAATAGCCTGAGGTCAGAGCTGGAGATCTATCTAATGGATTTCGACCATACTGCTCAAACGGGTTAACCAGAAATAAATGACAGAAATAATAACTCGTGAATTTTACCTCTTTAAAATAACGTGTTTATTCAGTAGTAATAATGAACAAATTAATTTACTCTAAAACCTCCACGACTGTACAGTCGAGTGTGTATAAAACTATTTCAAAATGATTAAAAACAAGTCAAGCTGGCAATCAAGAATCTTTACGCGATTTTACGGCGGAATTTTCAGATACGTTGGATTAATGAATTACTATGTACGACAAGCAAACGGACCTTTCCAATAGGATGTATTATAAACGGCGGGCAATCCGTTAGCTATAGATATTTGAAGCTATACGGAATATTTAAACACACGGCAAACTACTGCCACAAACGTAGAGCTATTTGTTTATGATTATGTTGATGAACGTAAGTTTTCCGAGTCAACTCTATGCAGATCACCTTTATGGATGGCCCTAGCGAACAGATCCAACCAGTTGATGCATATAATGACTATTTGGTTTAACGTAGGTTTTCCGGTAACCTATTATGCATGGAGGTCTTTAAGATGGCCCTAGCGAGCAGATCTCAGCAGCCGATGCATATATTAGCCAACAAAAGACCAACCAAGAAATGAGCTCTAGTTTGATTGGGTACTGGGTAGTGCACTACAAAGTTACGTACGGACAAATAGACCTCTGAATATCTATATTGAACTGAAGGCAGTACCTGCAAATTGCAGTGGGCTACGGCGTATTCTTACCAAAATTATTCTCAACTAATTTTCTATCAAACTAAATTTACTATTTAACTCGGAACGGCGGTACGGAAATATTGACGGCTTCGGATTGATCTTCAATTGCTGGCGGTAAATCGGATCTGATCTTGCGGACTATTTCGGAATGAACCTGGACTGCGGCCGACTTTCTCGGAATGAGGACGAAGTGAGCGCTCCTCTCCCTTTTGTAACCTTTATGACGTATCTAGGTCGCGTGATAGAGGGGCGGTCACCGACTTGAAACGAAGGATTCGGATGCACAACCGGGCGTAACTTGCAGAGGTCCAGCGGATTATGCAGTTAGGCGCATCAATTCAGTACGTATATAACCGGAAATGAGTTACTTGCAATTTCTATACTATATTGCTAAAAGAAACGGATTAAAACGGGCAAGGATTAACATTTTTAGTAACGAATGATTTTTATTTCCGACTCGGTCATTATTTATAATAATTCTCGGATTTTGTTTATACGGGGGATTGTCGAAAATTAATCAATTAATTACTTGACTGCTTGTTTGCCAACGGACCTTTTAACAACTCATTAATAACTTAACTAGAACATGACTTACTTACTAAAACAGTGGCAGGGTGTACCCAAGTGACGGTAAAATTTAAAGCAAAAATGAACATTCCTTGATTGAGTAGTGAGGGATAAGTGCATCCCTCTGGTGGTCAATTGCTACTACCAGTCGAGACATCGACGATGTCTCTGTGACCGATAGCGGCTTGCCAAGCAAGCACCAAGAGCGGCGACCTCTAAGCCTGATGGACTAAAACGTGCATATTAAATAGGATTATAGGAAACAACTACTGGACGGGCAAAGGCCCCTACTCCCATTGAATTATACCTATAAATCCAAATTGGTAGCCAAATTTGTTATTTGTCTTTTCTCCACCAGACACAGACCGGTTTCGAACTCTTTATGTTCTCATCAGTGTGCCACAGGTAGCTGAAAAGACAAATAATAAAGGCAAACCAAACTAGTCTATGGCAGACCCAGCACAAGTAAGTAGTGAGGGTCTGCCATAGACTAGTTTGGTTTGCCTTAGTTATTTGTCTTTTCAGCTACCTGTGGCACACTGATGAGAACATAAAGAGTTCGAAACCGGTCTGTGTCTGGTGGAGAAAAGACAAATAACAAATTTGGCTACCAATTTGGATTTATAGTAGGGGCCTTTGCCCGTCCAGTATTTGTTTCCTATAATCCTATTTATTATGCACGTTTTAGTCCATCAGGGCTAGAGGTCGCCGCTCTTGGTGCTTGCTTGGCAAGCCGCTATCGGTCACAGAGACATTGTCGATGTCTCGACTGGTAGTAGCAACTGACCACCAGAGGGATGCACTTATCCCTCACTACTTACTTGTGCTGGGTCTGCCATAGACTAGTTTGGCTTGCCTTTGTTATTTGTCTTTTCAGCTACCTGTGGCACACTGATAAGAACATAAAGAGTTCGAAACCGGTCTGTGTCTGGTGGAGAAAAGACAAATAACAAATTTGACTACCAATTTGGATCTATAGTTATAATTCAATGGGAGTAGGGGCCTTTGCCCGTCCAGTAGTTGTTTCCTATAATCCTATTTATTATTCCTTGATTGGAAAAATCACTTCGTTACAAGTTGTCAAAAAAACACCCTCTAACTGATCCTCTGACATTACGTCAAAGGCGTAGAGGTTATTTCCCAGTTTTAAACTGGTTAATTTGAATATTTTTTAGATAAATCGAATTTTTTGGATAGGAATCTTGAGGAATGTGGTAATAAATCCCAAAAAAAGAAAAGGAAAGAAATAATTTATGAAATGCCACAAATAACATTTAAACAATAAGTTTAAGTAAGTTAGGTGTCCTTGGATTTTTAGATATTAGATTTTAGTATAATTCTTGATGAATTTATTCTATAGCAAGATATGGGGAAAATTTTCAAAACATTTTTGGTTGACCCTGTATACATTATGTCTGACTCGTGGTGTGAGTATAATGGTGTGGCGGTAAGGAGTCTTATTCTTGATATTTCTGCGCATGACATCATACTCGGGAGGTCGATTTAAATTGTCAATTTCATTTTAGTTATACATTTTCTGAAAAAATTACACATAGCAGCTTTTTCAATAAATTTTGCAATTAAATCAGCAAATTTTTTTGGTAAAGAGAGATCTTACTATTATTTTTTATTAGCTAAGCCAGGTTATTAACATTTAAAGGGAAATGTCAGGTATAGTCGGTATCCCGATCGTGACGTCACGAGATGCGCACCGCTTCACCATTATACTCACACCACGGTCTGACTTAATGCATTATAATTATAATGTCACATTATTAAACTGCCACTATCTGCACTGGCTGGAACACTAATAGTGTTGCCACTTCGCAGGACGCAGAATCATTTGCAAAAAGGATAAAACTATACGATAGAGAAGATATACGCTGGCGATGTAAGAGCACCTGGTGGTGAAATGTCTGAACTTCGTTTATATACTTTTTTACATTTTACGGACGCTTCTGCGTCCACACAAGAAATTTGGATTTGATTATATCGATGACATTATTAGATTTACAGCACTCTATATTATGTTGCCGAAATTGATGTTATCAACAGATTTAATGTCAAATTAATAGAGGTCACTCCAACCACTAATAGTCAGATTATCATGCAAAAACCGACTGCGTCCACCGACTTTCTGCGTCCGTATACGGACGCAGAAAGTCGGTGGACGCAGAATTATATGTAAATTTCAAATGTATGGACGCAGAAAAGATAGTAAGATGTATATATATATATATATATATATATATATATATATATATATATATATATATATATATATATATATATATATATATATATATATATATATATATATATTGATATGATATCTTGTAGTCGCGTAAAGATTTGAATTAAATATTTATATTATATTTATTTTATAATAGAAATAGGAGAATAGAAAGTTAAAATAAAATTCAATTGACAGTAAATAAAAATTATAGTAATATAGTATTAAATTTTATTTTTATTATTTTGTTATATGATTTTAAATGAAGAGAACATGAAGTTTTATGTAGAACATAGTTTTGTTGTAAATAAGAGTTAAGATAAAAGATACAGAACAAATTTTGAAGTTTCTCACAAGATGTGAAAAACATGGTAAAAGAATATAGTAAAAGGTTTGGAAAGTAAATATAATGTATCAAAAATTGTTCTGTATTGATTAAAGAAATAATATAGAGTTAATTAATTGTAATATAAACAATGTTAAAAATGTTATATATAAAATAGTGAGGTGACATCTAAAATTTTTAATATGGAAAGTAAGCAGATAAAAGGCATATCAAAAGGAAGCTTAGAAAACAAGGATTTAGAACATAATATTAGAAAAGAGGTTTAACTTACCAGAAAGTAAAATTTTGAAAAAGAAAATATTTGTCAAACAAAATTCATCAAAATAAAGATAGCTGTGTAGGATTTGATGTCAAGAACGTCATAAATAATAATGGATGCCGTTTCTAAAACGGTCACTTGCCAACCGTTGAAAGAGATCGTTCCGGCGGCTGAATAATAGATCCTGAAAGAAAGAATAATTTAATAAAAGAAATAAAAAGCTATTAATTAAAATATAATCCAAATAAATTATAAAGGAAATAAAAACATAATAATAAAGAATATTTAAGATAAGAAGATTGTACATACCTGGTGACATTTGAAACTTCAGAAGACAGATCAGTATAAGAAGTAGAAATTTCAAGAAAGAACTTTTCAATTAAATATTGTGAAAATTATAGAAGATTTCTATTGAGCATAACCGGTATATAAAAAGGTAATATTTTGCAAAATATTTAAAAAAAGGGTACCCGGACAAAGAGTCCATAATATAATTTATTTAATTAGACATTTTAATATAAGAAATTAATAATTGTAACCATATTCTCTGATTTATTTCAATATAACATTTATATAACATTGAATCAATTGAATTTTATTTTCTAAGTCTTGAAAATTAATAATAAATTTCTATTTTGAACCTACTCCTGAGCAAGAGATCTTAAGGTAAATATAATAAAGTATTAATTTTGATATTAGAATTATAATATCTGGCGCCCAAATAAATAAAAAATTAAATAAAATTTTGATATCATAAAATTATTCTTAAACAGATTTACGAAAATCATTACATTTGGCGCCCAACGTGGGGCGATAAAATTTGAAGAGCTATAAAATATATAAAGCTCTATAAAAATTGAAAAGCAATAAAATTTGTAGAGAAATAAAATTTGAAAAACTTTTAAATTTAATTTGGTAATTTTAGAGGTTGCATTCATATTAAATTTTATAAATTTAATTGGTAAAACATAAAAAGGTATAATTAATATAAATTATATATAAAATATTATATGAAATTAAGGTCAGGTAAACAAATTAAGATGAATAACATACAATCAACATCGACAACAGAACAAAATGAAACTACAATTACTGACAATACACAATTACAAAATTCAGGCGACAATAATACAGGAACATCTCCAAACATGATGGAACAACTTATGCAAATGATGACACAAATGAATAGAAATATTACTGAAACAATACAGAATAATAATGAAAAAATGGAGAAAAACTTGGAAAATATTGAGAAGAATATGGAGAAAAACAATATAGAAATAAAAAATGAAATAGGGAACATAAATGAAAAGATTGAAAGAATAAGAATGGAAACATTTGAAGAAATCAATACAAAAATAAATTTAGCAAAATATCAAATAAGGACAGAAGTTCAACAAGAAATTGAAGATATGGTAGTTGAAGATTTTAATGGTATGAATAAGAAAATGGAAGAAAAAGAAAAAACATATGAACAACGATTGAAAGAACAAGAAAAGAAAATACAACAAAATACTGACAGATTCATAAATAGACAAGGAATAAACATGACAAACATAAATACACAATTAAATACAGATATAAAATTTTATGCAGATAAGCAGACTCACCCTAAATTATTTATTACAAGACTAAGACGATACATAAATAATTTAAATGACCAAGATAATATGAAACAAAACATACAAAATACATTATATGGAGATGCAGAACTTTGGTATCAATTAATAGAAGAGAAATACGTAACGTTTGAAGAATTTGAAAATTTATTTATGAAGCAATATTGGGGAGAATTTATACAGCAAAAAATTAGGACAAGTCTTTTTAATTCAAGATATAATCAAAATTTTGGAATATCCAGAGAAAAGTATATAATGAAAAAATATTATAACGTCAGACATCTAGAGCCAAAATTCAATGAATCAGAAATAGTTAAATTTATAGGAAGACATTTTGAAGATGATGTGTATAATGTAATTGTAACACAAAGAATAGTTACATTAGAAGGTTTGATAGAATATATAAGAATAATAGATGAACATAGAAGTGGATGGAAAAGAAATGGGTATAGAAAAGAATACAACAATCAAAATTACAAAAAAGAACAGGATAGAAGGAGATTTTATAATAGAAAGGATGAATACTATGGAATGGAAGGTGAGAATGAGAAAAATTTTGGACAGGAACAGAGAAAAGAAGATAAAATTGGAAATAGTAAATATTATAACCATAATTATCAAAATTATAGAGAAAACAGAAGATATGAAAACAATTATAATAGTAGAAGAAACGATGACAGACAAGGAAGATTTCAAGATAATATACAAGACAATAGAGAAATGGTAAATAGAGAAAAAGGAACATATGCAAGGATATCAAATATAAACAATGGAAATACATTAACAGAACAAACACAACAAAGACAAGAGCAAATGCATAACATACAAACGACAGCACAAATACATACACCAAATAATAGTCAGGATTTTTAGATAGAGGGACTTCGGGCACAACTTACCAACATATGAGAGAATTTATAGATTTAAGCAATGAAGATGGAGAATCTGAACATTATGAAAAAAATAATTTACCATTTATAAATATAAAAATCAATAATATTAATTTAAAAGCATTAATAGATACGGGAGCTGAACTTAGCTTATGTAATGAAACAATAATAAAAAGTAACATGAATTTATTTAAAAGAAATTTAATAAATATTTCTAAAATAAAATTAATGGATGTTAAAGGTAAAAGATTTGCGGAAAGTAATAAAGTTTTAAATACAACATTTCAAGTACATAACATAGATTTTACAGGAGAATTTATCATAACTCAGGGTATGAAGTTTGATGTTATATTAGGTGAGGATATTCTAACTAAGTTGAGGGCGAAAATAGATTTAGGGAAACGTACCCTATGTATTAAAGGTAATACAATACCTATAATTGATTTGAATAAAAATGAATATGAATTTAATAATGATAAAATAAATGATAATGGCCAAGAAGCCGAGATAAATGTAGTGGGAAAGTCCATGAAAATTGATTGTTTTAATATTAATAATTCGCCTGAAAATATTCAATTAAAATGTCCTCTAGAATATAAAGAAAATGTAGTACAATTGATTAACAAATATATTTCTTTAGTAAATTATATACCTCGAATAGCAGAAGGTTATGTACATAAATTAAATGTTGATGAAGAAAAATCTTTTAAATGTAAAACATATCCTATTCCGTATAATTATAGAAAACAAGTAAGTTCAGAAATTAAAAAAATGATACATGAAAATATTATTGAACCAGCTAAAACAAATTATATAAATCCATTAGTTATTGTTAAAAAGAAAAATAATGATATAAGATTATGTTTAGATGCTAGAATATTAAATAAAATTACTAAATCACAATATGATTCTCCACAGACAGTAGATACCATGATGTGTAGAATTGGTAAGAATACAATTTTCTCAAAACTTGATCTTAAAAATTCATTTTGGTTAATTCCACTTGCGCCAGAGTCCCGAAAATATACAGGTTTTAGTGTAGATGGTCACATATACCAGTTTAAAGTGGTCCCTTTTGGATTACAATCAGCTTCTTCTGCATTGGTACGTGCTATGCAGATTATTCTTGATAAATACGACAATTTTTGTTTCCATTATATTGACGACATTCTTATTTTTTCTGAAAATATAAAAGATCATATTAATCATTTAGAAATAATATTAAATGCATTAGATACTGCAGGATTAAAGTTAAATATTGAAAAATGTGAATTTTATCAGCCTACAGTTAAATATTTAGGTTATAAAATAGGACAAACGGGAATAAGTATAGAAAAAGATAGAATTTCAGAAATTAAAGATTATCCAGCTCCAAGAAATTTAAAAATGTTACGTGGTTTTCTTGGTATATTAAATTATTATAAAAAATTTATACCTAAGTTATCAGAGTTAGAAGTTCCATTAATAGAATTACTTAGAAAAAATGTTAAATGGCATTGGGATGATCGAAGACAATTTGCTTTTCAAAAACTTAAAGAAAATTTTCATCAAAATTTATTGTTATATAGTCCGGATTTTTCTTTACCATTTATATTAAGAACTGATGCATCTGATCAGTCGATAGCAGCAGAACTTACGCAAATACAATCCGGGATAGAAATACCCATATGTTTCATTTCGCGCATATTAAAACCGTATGAAACACGTTATTCAATTAGTGAAAAGGAGATGGCGGCGATAGTTTTTGCTGTCACAAAATTAAAATATTATTTGACAGCAGCTCATTTTACATTAGAGACAGATCATTCAGCATTAGTTTTTCTCATGAAAAATAGGTTTGCAAATAATAGAATTTATCGTTGGTCGTTATTAATACAAGAATTTTCGTTTACTATACAACATAGACCTGGAATTGAAAACGTAACAGCAGATGCTTTTACTCGTAATAAAATTGTTGAGAATAAGAAAACAGACAAATTTTATATAGCGTTAAATAATTTATCAGATAGTAATGATTTATATAGTGAAAGTAAAATATCAAATAGTCAGGTAAATTTAAAAGAAATTAGATTGAAAATAGAGAAATATGTAAATTATAAAGGATATTCTTATAAACAAAATTTTATAATTAAAAATATGAACTGTAAAGAAGTATATGTGATAGATGAAAATTTAACAAAAGATATTATGTGGGATTTACATGTTAGGTATGGACATATAGGAATTAGAAAAACTTGGTTAGTATTTAGGGAAAATTTTTATGCAAAGTATGATTTGAAATTAGCTAAAGATGTATTAAAAAACTGTCATATTTGTTGTTTAGGAAAACCGAAAAATCATATAAATAAAAATATAGTTTGTTCAATTATTACAACTGAACCATTAGAAATTATTGCTATAGATTATGTAAGTAATTTAATAGAAACTCAAGGTGGTTTCAAAAATATATTAATAATAACTGACATATTTTCAAAATTAGTTAAAATTTATCCTACTAAAAGGTGTAATACCGCAACGACGATAAGAATTTTAAAGAAATATGTTGCAGAAATAGGAAAACCAAATAAAATATTAGCTGATAATGCCACATATTTTAATAATGATCGATTTATAAACTATTGGGAAAAACAAAACATTATGATAATTTTTACAACAATAAGACATCCTCAAGCTAATCCAGCTGAAAGATATATACAAGAAACAATAAGATTTTTAAGAATTGCGACAAATAATAAACATAATGAATGGATAAAACATATAAATACGGTAGAAAAGTTTTTAAATCACGTACCTAATACTATTACGGAAATTGCGCCAATTACAATCATGTTAGGAAGGCCTCCGGATAGACCATGGGTATCAAATGATTTGGAAGAATTAAAAAAGTTAAGAGAACGCGTTAGGAACAGATTAAAATTAAATAGAGATCGTTATTTAAAAAGGGAAAATAATAAAATTAAGAAACGAATTAAATATAAACAAGGTGATTTAGTTGTTATTAAGAGTCTTAGATTTTCAAATAAGAAATTAAAAATATGCGCAAAATTTCAATATCCATATGAAGGACCATATGAGATAAGTCAAATAATAAATGAAAACACATATGAATTAAAACATATAAATAATGAATTAATAAGGGGTAAATTTAACATTCAAATGATATTTCCGTATACACCTAATATTTTTGAATAGAAAAACAATAATAGCGAATGCAGTGTCTAAAATTGCGAATATTTGACATTTATGTGAGTTTGACATATGACATTGACAATATCAAATATCATATCTAGTTTTGTAGATTGGTAAAATTTTCTACAAGTATAAAAGTTTCCCAATCTGGGGAGGGATAATGATATGATATCTTGTAGTCGCGTAAAGATTTGAATTAAATATTTATATTATATTTATTTTATAATAGAAATAGGAGAATAGAAAGTTAAAATAAAATTCAATTGACAGTAAATAAAAATTATAGTAATATAGTATTAAATTTTATTTTTATTATTTTGTTATATGATTTTAAATGAAGAGAACATGAAGTTTTATGTAGAACATAGTTTTGTTGTAAATAAGAGTTAAGATAAAAGATACAGAACAAATTTTGAAGTTTCTCACAAGATGTGAAAAACATGGTAAAAGAATATAGTAAAAGGTTTGGAAAGTAAATATAATGTATCAAAAATTGTTCTGTATTGATTAAAGAAATAATATAGAGTTAATTAATTGTAATATAAACAATGTTAAAAATGTTATATATAAAATAGTGAGGTGACATCTAAAATTTTTAATATGGAAAGTAAGCAGATAAAAGGCATATCAAAAGGAAGCTTAGAAAACAAGGATTTAGAACATAATATTAGAAAAGAGGTTTAACTTACCAGAAAGTAAAATTTTGAAAAAGAAAATATTTGTCAAACAAAATTCATCAAAATAAAGATAGCTGTGTAGGATTTGACGTCAAGAACGTCATAAATAATAATGGATGCCGTTTCTAAAACGGTCACTTGCCAACCGTTGAAAGAGACAGATCGTTCCGGCGGCTGAATAATAGATCCTGAAAGAAAGAATAATTTAATAAAAGAAATAAAAAGCTATTAATTAAAATATAATCTAAATAAATTATAAAGGAAATAAAAACATAATAATAAAGAATATTTAAGATAAGAAGATTGTACATACCTGGTGACATTTGAAACTTCAGAAGACAGATCAGTATAAGAAGTAGAAATTTCAAGAAAGAACTTTTCAATTAAATATTGTGAAAATTATAGAAGATTTCTATTGAGCATAACCGGTATATAAAAAGGTAATATTTTGCAAAATATTTAAAAAAAGGGTACCCGGACAAAGAGTCCATAATATAATTTATTTAATTAGACATTTTAATATAAGAAATTAAAAATTGTAACCATATTCTCTGATTTATTTCAATATAACATTTATATAACATTGAATCAATTGAATTTTATTTTCTAAGTCTTGAAAATTAATAATAAATTTCTATTTTGAACCTACTCCTGAGCAAGAGATCTTAAGGTAAATATAATAAAGTATTAATTTTGATATTAGAATTATAATATCTGGCGCCCAAATAAATAAAAAATTAAATAAAATTTTGATATCATAAAATTATTCTTAAACAGATTTACGAAAATCATTACATTATATATATATATATATATATATATATATATATATATATATATATATATATGTATATATATATATATATATATATATATATATATATATATATATATATATATATATATATATATATATATATATATGTATATATATATATATATATATATTTTGCAGCGATTCTGCGTCCATCAAAGTATACTTAAATATTTTACAGTCTGCAGATAAGGCAGGGCCCTGTTCACTTGAAACTGCAAAGTATATTAAAATATCGTTATTAGTTATTGTGATAATAGCAATTTTACATTATGCGATGATTCGGCGTCCTTACATTTTACTATCATTTCGACGTCCGATGTATACTTCATAAAGTTTACATTATACAGACTTTTCAGCGTCCAACACTGTTGCCAATTTTACATTTCCAGCTCAAAATGGTTGTGAATAGAATATTCATCTTCGACTTACTTTCTTGATAGAAGAACTACAGGTAGGTACTTCTAACTGTTTACATAATATGCATGAATATGTTTTTTACAAATTTAATATTGGTTATTATACTTATTTAATGTATTCAAATATGACTGATAATATGCTATTTTACTAAATTCAAATTCGTTTAATAAATTGGCACTTTACCACATAAAAATGTCACTTTACTATTATAGTAATGTCCGTGTTAATACAAAACAGTTTAACAGTGGCTTCTCGAGCGGCATTTAAAATGCCTTTAAAACAATTTTCTAAATTCAGTAGCAAGATTCAGTTTTATAATTAATAATAACTTAAAATCAATTCGACTCACAAAAATTATACGTTACTGTTATTACATACATAAACAAAGCCGTGTCAGTTAGTTACTAGGTTACGGAAATCCTGCATTACTACTATGACATTTTTTAAACTTTAAACTTTGTAATGCTTTTTAATATACAGTATATGCTTATAATCACCTACTAACACAAAATACGAAAAAATAGTATAAACAAATCTCGTTAGAAAAGCAATTTTACTAAACTCACATAGCACTATATTCGTTTAGTAAAACTTTGCTTTTCTAAACTTGTTGTCTAATGTACTATCACTTTACAAAAATATCCATTTTATAATACAAGTATGGAAAAAAGATTGTTTGTATGTGCTTGTGTGTGGATATATTGTGTGTGTGTGTGTAAATTTATAGTGTTGTATTTTTAAACGATTAAGTATAAATACAACTTGTTAAGTTGTTAATAATTATTTGAAAGTATAACTTAATTATACTTTCCTCTTTTTGTAGTATTTATGTACGAAAGCGTAGAACGGCCATAGTGATTTTTATTTTATAATTGACAGTTTAAACTGGGAATTAGGTATAATTTATACTTTAAACTGTCAATTATGTATAATTTACAGTTCCAACTGGGAATTAGGTATAATTTACACTTTAAACTGGGAATTATGTATAATTGACAGTTCCAACTGGGAATTAGATATAATTTACACTTTAAAGTGGGAATTATGTATAATTGACAGTTCCAACTGGGAATTAGGTATAATTCACACTTTAAACTGGGAATTATGTATCATTGACAGTTCCAACTGGGAATTAATTAATTAATTAATTCCCAGTAACTGGGAATTAGGTATAATTGACAGTTGCAAGTGTAAATTAGGTATAATTTACACTTGCAACTGTCAATTATACCTAATTCCCAGTAAACTGGGAATTATACCTAATTCCCAGTAACTTTGTCTAAAATTCGTCCAGAGGCGTGCATCAATAGATTAAATGTAAATTTTCTGGAAAACGGTTTGTCATATTAAAAAGTGCCAAGAGACATTAAATTTTTATTTTTTATTGCTTTATTGAATTAAACTGGAAACATGGGAAAATATCAGTGGCGTACTACTTTTTTGTAAAAAATAGCCTTAGTAAGTCCATATATCTACGCCCATGGTTAAGTAAAGTAGTGGTTTGTTATTCTAAAATTAACCAGTTTAAAACTGGGAAATAACCTCTACGCCTTTGACGTAATGTCAGAGGATCAGTTAGAGGGTGTTTTTTTGACAACTAATAGGAATTAAATTTATACAAAAATACTGTGCTGACGTTTCGGAAACTATATCCGTTTCCTTTTTCAAAGTTTAGGCTTTAGATTTTTATGTAACGTGTAGAATAACACAGCATAAAATAAAAATTGTTTATATCATTTCCATAGATACTTATCATAGAAATGTTGAAAAATATACTAAATAATATTAATTTTATTGAGTTCTTCTTTCAACATTGGTAACCCAGTTGAACAAAATTCTACCGAACAATTTGATACGCATTTATCTTCATTAAGGAAAATTATTGCAGATTCCTTGATTTTTCTTTTTTTGAAAAAGGAAACGGATATAGTTTCCGAAACGTCAGCGCAGTATTTTTGTATTTAATTCCTATTAGTTTGTAATGGTGCCTACTTATTACGGTGCTTTTTGTCAATATACTTATGTAATCTTTTTATACGGAAATCTCGGGCGCCAGTCCTTTAATTTTTAAGTGCAAAGAACTACACTTTTTTGGCTCCCCTATTGGGAGAACAACCCTGAATAGCGAAACAGCTGAGATACGAAATAGCCTGAGGTCAGAGCTGGAGATCTATCTAATGGATTTCGACCAAACTGCTCAAACGGGTAAGCCAGAAATAAATGACAGAAATAATAACTCGTGAATTTTACCTCTTTAAAATAACGTGTTTATTCAGTAGTAATAATGAACAAATTAATTTACTCTAAAACCTCCACGACTGTACAGTCGAGTGTGTATAAAACTATTTCAAAATGATTAAAAACAAGTCAAGCTGGCAATCAAGAATCTTTACGCGATTTTACGGCGGAATTTTCGGATACGTTGGATTAATGAATTACTATGTACGACAAGCAAACGGACCTTTCCAATAGGATGTATTATAAACGGCGGGCAATCCGTTAGCTATAGATATTTGAAGCTATACGGAATATTTAAACACACGGCAAACTACTGCCACAAACGTAGAGTTATTTGTTAATGATTATGTTGATGAACGTAAGTTTTCCGAGTCAACTCTATGCAGATCTCCTTTATGGATGGCCCTAGCGAACAGATCCAACCAGTTGATGCATATAATGACTATTTGGTTTAACGTAGGTTTTCCGGTAACCTATTATGCATGGAGGCCTTTAAGATGGCCCTAGCGAGCAGATCTCAGCAGCCGATGCATATATTAGCAAACAAAAGACCAACCAAGAAATGAGCTCTAGTTTGATTGACTACAACGATACGTACGGACAAATAGACCTCTGAATATCTATATTTAACTGAAGGCAGTACCTGCAAATTGCAGTGGGCTACGGCGTAATCTTACCAAAATTATTCTCAACTAATTTTCTATCAAACTAAATTTACTATTTAACTCGGAACGGCGGTACGGAAATATTGACGGCTTCGGATTGATCTTCAATTGCTGGCGGTAAATCGGATCTGATCTTGCGGACTATTTCGGAATGAACCTGGACTGCGGCCGACTTTCTCGGAATGAGGACGACGTGAGCGCTCCTCTCCCCTTTGTAACCTTTATGACGTATCTAGGTCGCGTGATAGAGGGGCGGTCACCGACTTGAAACGAAGGATTCGGATGCACAACCGGGCGTAACTTGCAGATGTCCAGCGGATTATGCAGTTAGGCGCATCAATTCAGAACGTATATAACCGGAAATGAGTTACTTGCAATTTCTATACTATATTGCTAAAAGAAACGGATTAAAACGGGCAAGGATCAACATTTTTAGTAACGAATGATTTTTATTTCCGACTCGGCCATTATTTATAATAATTCTCGGATTTTGTTTATACGGGGGATTGTCGAAAATTAATCAATTAATTATTTGACTGCTTGTTTGCCAACGGACCTTTTAACAACTCATTAATAACTTAACTAGAACAGGACTTACTTACTAAAACAGCGGCAGGGTGTACCCAAGTGATGGTAATATTTAAAGCAAAAATGAACATTCCTTGATTGAGTAGTGAGGGATAAGTGCATCCCTCTGGTGGTCAGTTGCTACTACCAGTCGAGACATCGACGATGTCTCTGTGACCGATAGCGGCTTGCCAAGCAAGCACCAAGAGCGGCGATCTCTAGCCCTGATGGACTAAAACGTGCATATTAAATAGGATTATAGGAAACAACTACTGGACGGGCAAAGGCCCCAACTCCCATTGAATTATACCTATAAATCCAATTGGTAGCCAAATTTGTTATTTGTCTTTTCTCCACCAGACACAGACCGGTTTCGAACTCTTTATGTTCTCATCAGTGTGCCACAGGTAGCTGAAAAGACAAATAATAAAGGCAAACCAAACTAGTCTATGGCAGACCCAGCACAAGTAACTAGTGATGGTCTGCCATAGACTAGTTTGGTTTGCCTTAGTTATTTGTCTTTTCAGCTACCTGTGGCACACTGATGAGAACATAAAGAGTTCGAAACCGGTCTGTGTCTGGTGGAGAAAAGACAGATAACAAATTTGGCTACCAATTTTGGATTTATAGGTATAATTCAATGGGAGTCGGGGCCTTCGCCCGTCCAGTAGTTGTTTCCTATAATCCTATTTATTAAGCATGTTTTAGTCCATCAGGGCTAGAGGTCGCCGCTCTTGGTGCTTGCTTGGCAAGCCGCTATCGGTCACTAGACATCTTCGATGTCTTGACTGGTAGTAGCAACTGACCACCAGAGGGATGTACTTATCTCTCACAGTTACTATGTGCTGGGTCTGCCATAGACCAGTTTGGTTTGCCTTTGTTATTTGTCTTTTCAGCTACCTGTGGCACACTGATGAGAACATAAAGAGTTCGAAACCGGTCTGTGTCTGGTGGAGAAAAGACAGATAACAAATTTGGCTACCAATTTTGGATTTATAGGTATAATTCAATGGGAGTCGGGGCCTTTGCCCGTCCAGTAGTTGTTTCCTATAATCCTATTTATTAAGCATGTTTTAGTTCATCAGGGCTAGAGATCGCCGCTCTTGGTGCTTGCTTGGCAAGCCGCTATCGGTCACTAGACATCTTCGATGTCTTGACTGGTAGTAGCAACTGACCACCAGAGGGATGTACTTATCTCTCACAGTTACTCTATATTATGTTGCCGAAATTGATGTAATCAACAGATTTAATGTCAAATTAATAGAGGTCACTCCAACCACTAATAGTCAGATTATCATGCAAAAACCTTTCTGCGTCCGTATACGGACGCAGAAAGTCGGTGGACGCAGGTAGTGTGCCACAGGTAGCTGAAAAGACAAATAACTAAGGCAAACCAAACTAGTCTATGGCAGACCCTCACTAGTTACTTGTGCTGGGTCTGCCATAGACTAGTTTGGTTTGCCTTTGTTATTTGTCTTTTCAGCTACCTGTGGCACACTGATGAGAACATAAAGAGTTCGAAACCGGTCTGTGTCTGGTGGAGAAAAGACAAATAACAAATTTGGCTACCAATTGGATTTATAGGTATAATTCAATGGGAGTAGGGGCCTTTGCCCGTCCAGTAGTTGTTTCCTATAATCCTATTTAATATGCACGTTTTAGTCCATCAGGGCTAGAGATCGCCGCTCTTGGTGCTTGCTTGGCAAGCCGCTATCGGTCACAGAGACATCGTCGATGTCTCGACTGGTAGTAGCAACTGACCACCAGAGGGATGCACTTATCCCTCACTACTCAATCAAGGAATGTTCATTTTTGCTTTAAATATTACCGTCACTTGGGTACACCCTGCCGCTGTTTTAGTAAGTAAGTCCTGTTCTAGTTAAGTTATTAATGAGTTGTTAAAAGGTCCGTTGGCAAACAAGCAGTCAAATAATTAATTGTTTAATTTTCGACAATCCCCCGTATAAACAAAATCCGAGAATTATTATAAATAATGGCCGAGTCGGAAATAAAAATCATTCGTTACTAATAATGTTGATCCTTGCCCGTTTTAATCCGTTTCTTTTAGCAATATAGTATAGAAATTGCAAGTAACTCATTTCCGGTTATATACGTTCTGAATTGATGCGCCTAACTGCATAATCCGCTGGACCTCTGCAAGTTACGCCCGGTTGTGCATCCGAATCCTTCGTTTCAAGTCGGTGACCGCCCCTCTATCACGCAACCTAGATACGTCATAAAGGTTACAAAGGGGAGAGGAGCGCTCACGTCGTCCTCATTCCGAGAAAGTCGGCCGCAGTCCAGGTTCATTCCGAAATAGTCCGCAAGATCAGATCCGATTTACCGCCAGCAATTGAAGATCAATCCGAAGCCGTCAATATTTCCGTACCGCCGTTCCGAGTTAAATAGTAAATTTAGTTTGATAGAAAATTAGTTGAGAATAATTTTGGTAAGATTACGCCGTAGCCCACTGCAATTTGCAGGTACTGCCTTCAGTTAAATATAGATATTCAGAGGTCTATTTGTCCGTACGTATCGTTGTAGTCAATCAAACTAGAGCTCATTTCTTGGTTGGTCTTTTGTTTGCTAATATATGCATCGGCTGCTGAGATCTGCTCGCTAGGGCCATCTTAAAGGCCTCCATGCATAATAGGTTACCGGAAAACCTACGTTAAACCAAATAGTCATTATATGCATCAACTGGTTGGATCTGTTCGCTAGGGCCATCCATAAAGTAGATCTGCATAGAGTTGACTCGGAAAACTTACGTTCATCAACATAATCATTAACAAATAACTCTACGTTTGTGGCAGTAGTTTGCCGTGTGTTTAAATATTCCGTATAGCTTCAAATATCTATAGCTAACGGATTGCCCGCCGTTTATAATACATCCTATTGGAAAGGTCCGTTTGCTTGTCGTACATAGTAATTCATTAATCCAACGTATCCGAAAATTCCGCCGTAAAATCGCGTAAAGATTCTTGATTGCCAGCTTGACTTGTTTTTAATCATTTTGAAATAGTTTTATACACACTCGACTGTACAGTCGTGGAGGTTTTAGAGTAAATTAATTTGTTCATTATTACTACTGAATAAACACGTTATTTTAAAGAGGTAAAATTCACGAGTTATTATTTCTGTCATTTATTTCTGGCTTACCCGTTTGAGCAGTTTGGTCGAAATCCATTAGATAGATCTCCAGCTCTGACCTCAGGCTATTTCGTATCTCAGCTGTTTCGCTATTCAGGGTTGTTCTCCCAATAGGGGAGCCAAAAAAGTGTAGTTCTTTGCACTTAAAAATTAAAGGACTGGCGCCCGAGATTTCCGTATAAAAAGATTACATAAGTATATTGACAAAAAGCACCGTAATAAGTAGGCACCATTACAAACTAATAGGAATTAAATACAAAAATACTGCGCTGACGTTTCGGAAACTATATCCGTTTCCTTTTTCAAAAAAGAAAAATCAAGGAATCTGCAATAATTTTCCTTAATGAAGATAAATGCGTATCAAATTGTTCGGTAGAATTTTGTTCAACTGGGTTACCAATGTTGAAAGAAGAACTCAATAAAATTAATATTATTTAGTGTATTTTTCAACATTTCTATGATAAGTATCTATGGAAATGATATAAACAATTTTTATTTTATGCTGTGTTATTCTACACGTTACATAAAAATCTAAAGCCTAAACTTTGAAAAAGGAAACGGATATAGTTTCCGAAACGTCAGCACAGTATTTTTGTATAAATTTAATTCCTATTAGTTGTCAAAAAAACACCCTCTAACTGATCCTCTGACATTACGTCAAAGGCGTAGAGGTTATTTCCCAGTTTTAAACTGGTTAATTTTAGAATAACAAACCACTACTTTACTTAACCATGGGCGTAGATATATGGACTTACTAAGGCTCTTTTTTACAAAAAAGTAGTACGCCACTGATATTTTCCCATGTTTCCAGTTTAATTCAATAAAGCAATAAAAATAAAAATTTAATGTCTCTTGGCACTTTTTAATATGACAAGCCGTTTTCCAGAAAATTTACATTTAATCTATTGATGCACGCCTCTGGACGAATTTTAGACAAACTTGAAGTCGCTCAGAATTTCACCAAATTTGATGGAATGAAAAGTCTTTTAAAAAGAAAGAATGAAACATTTAAAATATTTATTGTAAAAGTTTATTATGTAAATCAAAATTTTTATAACACAAATGTATTAAAACGCAACGGTATATTCACTATAACTTCAATTTTTGATGTCCAACTCAGTGATGTTTTCTGTGCTATTGGATGACGTCATCAAGTTTTTACTTCCCTCGTTTTAGCTAGAAGGATGTATTGTAATCAGAAAAAGCTGTTCTGAAGTTGCTTCATCTAGATTTTCATGTTTCAGTAAATCACGAATAGTAATGTCTTTTATTTTGCGTCGATCTGTATGTCAATCTGTTGATACAAAATTAAAATTCATAATTATTTTATGAATAGATATTCACATAAATACGAAAGCGTAGAACGGCCATAGTGATTTTTATTTTATAATTGACAGTTTAAACTGGGAATTAGGTATAATTTACACTTTAAACTGTCAATTATGTATAATTTACAGTTCCAACTGGGAATTAGGTATAATTTATACTTTAAACTGGGAATTATGTATAATTGGCAGTTCAACTGGGAATTAGGTATAATTTACACTTGCAACTGTCAATTATACCTAATTCCCAGTTACTGGGAATTAGGTATAATTCCCAGTTTACTGGGAATTAGGTATAATTGACAGTTGCAAGTGTAAATTATACCTAATTTACACTTGCAACTGTCAATTATACCTAATTCCCAGTTACTGGGAATTAATTAATTAATTAATTCCCAGTTGGAACTGTCAATGATACATAATTCCCAGTTTAAAGTGTGAATTATACCTAATTCCCAGTTGGAACTGTCAATTATACATAATTCCCAGTTTAAAGTGTAAATTATACCTAATTCCCAGTTGGAACTGTCAATTATACATAATTCCCACTTTAAAGTGTAAATTATATCTAATTCCCAGTTGGAACTGTCAATTATACATAATTCCCAGTTTAAAGTGTAAATTATACCTAATTCCCAGTTGGAACTGTAAATTATACATAATTGACAGTTTAAAGTATAAATTATACCTAATTCCCAGTTTAAACTGTCAATTATAAAATAAAAATCACTATGGCCGTTCTACGCTTTCGTACATAAATACTACAAAAAGAGGAAGGTATAATTAAGTTATACTTTCAAATAATTATTAACAACTTAACAAGTTGTATTTATATTAATCATTTAAAATTACAACACTATAAATTTACACACACACACACACAATATATCCACACACAAGCACATACAAACAATCTTTTTTCCATACTTGTATTATAAAATGGATATTTTTGTAAAGTGATAGTACATTAAACAACAAGTTTAGAAAAGCAAAGTTTTACTAAACGAATATAGTGCTATGTGAGTTTAGTAAAATTGCTTTCTAACGAGATTTGTTTATACTATTTTTTCGTATTTTGTGTTAGTAGGTGATTATAAGCATATACTGTATATTAAAAAGCATTACAAAGTTTAAAGTTTAAAATATGTCATAGTAGTAATGCAGGATTTCCGTAACCTAGTAACTAACTGACACGGCTTTGTTTATGTATGTAATAACAGTAACGTATAATTTTTGTGAGTCGAATTGATTTTAAGTTATTATTAATTATAAAACTGAATCTTGCTACTGAATTTAGAAAATTGTTTTAAAGGCATTTTAAATGCCGCTCGAGAAGCCACTGTCAAACTGTTTTGTATTAACACGGACATTACTATAATAGTAAAGTGACATTTTTATGTGGTAAAGTGCCAATTTATTAAACGAATTTGAATTTAGTAAAATAGCATATTATCAGTCATATTTGAATACATTAAATAAGTATAATAACCAATATTAAATTTGTAAAAAACATATTCATGCATATTATGTAAACAGTTAGAAGTACCTACCTGTAGTTCTTATATCAAGAAAGTAAGTCGAAGATGAATATTCTATTCACAACCACTTTGAGCTGGAAATGTAAAATTGGCAACAGTGTTGGACGCTGAAAAATCTGTATAATGTAAACTTTATGAAGTATACATCGGACGTCGAAATGATAGTAAAATGTAAGGACGCCGAATCATCGCATAATGTAAAATTGCTATTATCACAATAACTAATAACGATATTTTAATATACTTTGCAGTTTCAAGTGAACAGGGCCCTGCCTTATCTGCAGACTGTAAAATATTTAAGTATACTTTGATGGACGCAGAATCGCTGCAAAATATATATATATATATATATATATATATATATATATATATATATATATATATATATATATATATATATATATATATATATATATATATATATATATATATATATATATATATATATAAGCAAAAGTCGGTAGTTATTAGACGCGGGGAGTACATAAACAAATGAACAAAATTCACAGGGATTCCCGCAACCGCAGACACGTGTTTCGGACTTATTGGTCCTCATCAGTACGGTGTAGCTAAGTTCAAGGATGTAAGTGACTTAGAAGTATCAAAAGGAAACAGTTAATTCGAAAGACATTGGCCAGAATGACACAGACTACGACGATGAAGCAACAACAGCAATAGCAACAACCTCCTCCTGTTTAGAGTAATGTCTTTCGAATTAACTGTTTCCTTTTGATACTTCTAAGTCACTTACATCCTTGAACTTAGCTACACCGTACTGATGAGGACCAATAAGTCCGAAACACGTGTCTGCGGTTGCGGGAATCCCTGTGAATTTTGTTCATTTGTATATATATATATATATATATATATATATATATATATATATATATATATATATATATATATATATATATATATATATATATATATATATATATATATATATATATATATATATATATGTATAAACACATCGTTGTTCCCTCCGTGATAAACACTAGGCGGACCAACCTCCGGTAGTTTTATTACATATATATGGATGACCTTGTATAAACATATTTAGAAGATGAGTCTTTACACGTCTCACAAGAGAGGGGTAAAGAATTGTACCAATAAAATTTGTATATATTTTATATATTTTAAAGATATTATTCATTGTTAGTTCCCTCCGAATCTATATATTTTAGAATTAATAATTACTCGTACTTCCCTCTAGCGCAGTTGCCAGGTTGTGGAGGGAGCTACGTGTTTATTATTATTGTTTCCTTATATTCTCTCATGCTGCAATTAAATTAGGTTTTCGCTGATGGCAAAGAGGTAGTAGGTCACTAATATAATTTATTGGTGCTTTATACTTAAAATATTTACACAGGTCAAGTTTTACAAAGAAATATGAATAGGAATAAATTACAAACAATAAAATTTATAAATGAATGAGATAAATACTACCAACATATTACATACAGGGTGGAACAAAAGTATCAAATAATGGCTTTAACTTTGTTATTTGCAAAGTTACAAAAGAATGTTGAATATGAAAGTTGTTTGGTTCTTTACCATGCATGTTTTGAGTTTTTTAGTTTGTTGATATCTTCTTCTGGTTTGTTCCTATGGCAACCAACTTTTTCTTTTTAAATGGCACCCATAATTTTTTTTTATTAATTTGAAACAAGCATATTTTCCTCTATTAAGTAACAAAATTTTGAAATTTTTCGAAAAAAAATAAGCGAGAAAAAAAAACATTTATTACGACTCACTCGTCGCCTCTTAATAAAGGATGCCATGGAAAATGTCATGCAGTTATAAAACACAAGCATTACTTTTGATAAAGAATGTCATGGAAGTTTGACAATTAAATTTTTACAAACAAACAACTTAATTTTAGTGTTGTGATGTGTGAAATTAATTCATTTAGTTCCGATTGAGTCGTAATAAATTATTTTTTTACGCTTATTTTTTTTTTCCAAATATTGCAAAATTTTATGACTGAATAGAGAAAAATATGCTTGTTTCAAATTGACAAAAAAATATTATGGGTGCCATTTAAAAAGAAAAAGTTGATTGCCATAGGAACAAACCGGAAGAAGATATCAACAAACTAAAAAACTCAAAACATGCACGGTAAAGAACCAAACAACTTTTATATTGAACATTTTTTTATAACTTTGCAAATAACAAAGTTAAAGCCATTATTTGATAGTTTTGTTCCACCCTGTATAGTAAACACAACATAAAATCAGTTAACGAACGCTAAAGATAAAAAAGATATAAAAATTACATTAGTAATTGTCACACATTAAAATCATTAAAATCAGCCACCAAGAATTCCTCAAATGAATAAAAGGCATTTCCGAGTAAAAATGTTTTGACAGAAATTTTAAACTTGATTAGATTCAGTTGCTTTATGTGGGGCGGCAATACATTATAAAACATTGTACTGTAATAATTTGTACCTACATGTGTCCGCCTTAGCCTTAAATAATTTATATTTATTTTATCACAGTTTCTTGTGGAATAACTGTGCAATTGACTATGTGTTGTGAAATTCTCCTCATTTTCTTTTACATATAATAAACATTTGAGGATATATGCGCATGGTAATGTGAGAATACTTAACTATAATTAAGACCAGCAATTATTCTTACCTATTGCTTTTCTTTGGGTAAAAAAAACTAAATTTTACCTCCTTACTAAGATTTACGTCAGCACCATCTATATTCCTTAAAGTAAAGATCATATTTTTAGTTTTAGAGTTATTTTGCACCAATTTATTAGATATTAACCAATTTTGAACAGTGGTTTGTGTCAAATTCCTATCAATAATTAACTTAGTAATGTTTTTGGAGCATTTTGACACAGTTGTATCGTCAGCAAATGGAACAAAGTTTTTGCATCTGTTGTAACATTTGGCAAATCATTTATATATGTTAAGAAAAGTGTCGGACCCAACACTGATCCTTGGGGTACTCCATAATTTATTGGAAGAAGATTTGATTTTAAATGCTTACAAACTACAAATTGATAACGGTTACTAAGATAAAGATTTAATTAATATGCCATGTGATACACAGTCAGTTATCAAACCATCTTCAAAACTTTGGTTGATAAGCTTAATTAAGGAATTTATAACTAACGTCGTAGATTGTTTGGCTCTAAGGCTGAATTGATATAGGTTAAATAGATTATTTCGTTCAAATATGACTGGATGGTCGAGATGGTAGCGTACCTGCCTCTCACCCAAAAGTCCCGGGTTCAATTCCCGGTCGTGGCAATGGAAAATACTGTGAGAGGAATTTTTCCATTATACACGGATATTGGATGTGTGTCCCTTGTCTTTAAATGTGTAGCCCCCTCCCGCACAAGGCTCTTCTAGAGCCTTCTGGGATAAAGAGGGTCGTAATTACATGTGGTGTATTTATTATTTATTTATTTTAAACTGTTCAGTGATTTGGTCTTTTAATGCAACTTCGAAAATTTTCGCCAAGAAAGGAATGATAACAATTGGGCGATAGTTAGCGGGATCATCCTTTGAATTCTTTTATGTATTGGTATAACTTTTGAGATTTTTACTTGACAAGAGGGAATTTTGCACACTATATTACTAGCAACGTTTGTCAATTCATTTGGAGGAATATTAATTTCTGAATTTTTTATTTTTTTATATTATTGTTGTTTATTATTTTCCACAATGCACTTTGATGAGTATTAGAATTCGGGATAAAATTATCATGAGCCAGTTTGTTTGCATTTATCAAGTCATTATGGTAAGTATATTTATGTTGTTTTATAATATTACGTAGATTTTCAGTTGGAGTGCTGTCATAACAGTCTTGCAACAGATGTATTGTAGTTCTTTTCTGTTTTAATTCGTCAGTAAACGAATTTATTGTAAATGATGAGTTTGTATTTATTAATTTAGATTTTTCAGGAAATGAAACTTTAATTGCTTGTGTTAAAATACCCAGAAAGTTTCCGAATTTGTCATTGATACACATATTACGTTCTTTAACCCCCAACGAACACTACTCAGTCTATTATGTAAAACTAATAAGCCCGCATCAGTTATAGGTTTACAGTTTATTCTTATGTTATTGCCTTTAACAGTAGCTGGTTTATAATCTAATTTAATACCTAGATGGTCTGATAACCTAGTGTTAATTACTCTCACATTACACATACTTGCATCAATGCCAGTAAATATCTGGACAGTTATTTTCCTAGTTTTTTCTGAATTTAGTGCAGTCATACTAAAAGAGCTAAATGTGTTAAGCAGGAGATGCACATTATGTTGATCGGTGTTAAAATGAACATTAAAGTCACCGGTAACTATTAGTTTTTTATTTTTTCTCATTAGAATATCTAACGCATTCGAGTTTTTCTATGAAAATATTCAGACCTCCATTTGGCGATCGATAAACTGTCATAATGATTAGATCAAAGAATTCCACAGCACATAGTTCGCAATGAATTTCTACGGATAATTTGATTTAATGATTTTTTTTTGGGCATATACCGCGACACCACCATGTATAGCAACTGCCCTAGTGAAATATGATATAAGATTGTAATTTATCAATCTTACACCGAGAATGTCATCTCATAATATCCAATGCTCATTCAAACATAATATCAAAATTATTGTCATTTTCTAACAGAAATTCATCAAATTTATTAATCTTATTTGAAATACATTGAATATTTAAATGTAATAATTTAATACCTTGATTTAGGCTTTTTGATTTGACAGAGTTACCAACTGATCCCATATTAGAAGTAATATTACTATTAGTATGTTTGTTTTCACTTCCAGTAGGGATATCTCAGAGAGGCGTGGGTATAAAAAAAATTCTGCTAAAATTTGTCCTCTACTACTTAAGTTCATGTCACTGGTTACAAATTCCTTTTGTGATGCTTCAGTCAAGTCAATTACAGGAGCCGTTTTACTACCACTCTCACTGTAACTATTATCACTAACCTGAACAAATTTCAAGTTTTTATTTGGCATTTTTTTGAAAATTTCATTTACAATATAAGAAGCGACTAGACATTTTGTAAGTTTCCTTATCTCATCATCATTTATTTCTATATATCGAACAAGGCCTTCAGTGTATCTATTAAATTTCCCTAAGAAATCATTCAATTTGATGTTATAAGTATTTCCAAATATGTCTATTTTTTATAATATCTCTTACTCGTACTGTATAATCGTTACCGGCAGGAATGACAATTTTTCTTAAGAAATTTATGATTTATATCATAAAATATTAACACAAATATACAGGGTTAATTAAAATTTAATTGAAGTTAGATATAAATCGTAAACTTCTTAAGAAAAATTATTATTCCTGCCGATTACACATTACGCAACTTTTTGTACCGTTTAACCCCTACTAAATAGAGCTTTCTGAGTATCCGGGTGGCCCATATTATGATATTAAAGAAAAAGAGTTATTTTGAAAAATGTGATTTTTATGAGTTTATAGAGCACCCTGTATGATATATTATTGGACATATCGACGTTTTCGTATTTTTTATATGAATTACATTGGAACAAAAATAATTTTAACATATTCGCAGCCATCTAGATTGACAACTAAAATTCGAATTATTTTACTTGCAACCCTCTATAGGTAAATTGTTCAAAATGGCATAAATGTATCCAAAATGTAATCTTTATTTAAAAAATGTAAAAACATAGAGTGGTTCGTTTAGAAAAGACTATTGGGGGTCATTTCCGGTGAAACCGAATGTGACAAATATGGCGGATAAGTCTCAAAAAGTTGGAAATATTACCTAATTTCACCATACAAACTTTTATCCCGATATCTTTACGAGGAAGTTACATGGGTGGCCCACTAATCGCTTACACCCGGTATATATAAAAATACAAAAGAAATCGTACAAACACGAGGCCGGTTTACTTAATAATTACTAGTGAAAAGGTTTTCTTCATGAAAAAAAAACATTTTCCAGCCCTTCGTAGGGGGTGGAAATCAGGGGGTGGGGGTGGTTTGGCTCATCTGCCCGGAAGACCGAACCTCTGTACTCGAGGAAGACTTAACCAGGCCAAAAAAGGGATTCGAAAATCATTTGTATGCGGGAGGGCGATTTGGGGGGTGGTTTTTGGCCAATTTGAAGGGGTTGCCAAGGAAAAAAAATTTTGGGACCCCCACCATCGTGTTCAGCGACCTCGAAAACGGGGGGTCTCTAGATTGGCGCTCTGGCAAAAAAAAGGTACCCCTTCCGACTACTGACCTCGACTTATAAAGTGTTTTTTATGTGGCAAAAACAACAAAAAGTTATTAAGAAAAGTTGTTTAAAATTATCTTGGAAATAAAATGAAAAATCATTGTTGGCCAATAATTTTAAAATTTGTTATAGATGCTGATTCTAAACGATTTTTTTTTTAATTTTTGTCGTATTTTCCATATAAACCACTCTACAGAAAAATTGATTTTTTGAAAATTTCCAAAGCATACTTGATTTCCCAAAACTAAAATTACCCATTTTAGAAATTAGTTTTTAACCAAGCAGGGCCCAAAAAATTTAAATTTAAATCGAGTATTTTTTATCTTTTACAAGAGTCGTTTCACCTATCCGGGGACACGCTGTATATAATTTGAGTATTTTTGAAAACTTTAAAAATAACTTCAAAGAACAACAAAGAAAAAAAATTATGCAATATTCTGTATATGATATAGTAAAATATTATGGACATATTTGAAAACTACGCAAAACTTGTTAAGGAATAAATTTTTATTTTTAAAATTGTGTCAAAGGAGAGGGATCTAGACGGGGTTCAATTTTTGCGTGAATTACTCTGTACTACACAGAAAACACTAACAGAGTTGCCGAATTTCGGAGGGAATAAGATTGACAATTTAAATTGCAATCTTATAAAACATTATGGAGGGAACATAGAACGAAGTTCATAATCTACAATACGATTGCAGCGCCGCCGATGAAAAGTCGAACTAAACCGCCCATTTTTAAGATATATATGTACAAAGTACCCTCCAGGCAATTTTTCGCCAACCGTTAGGAGGGAAGTTGAATAATCGTTTAAAATTAAATTTAACGCAAAACGTTGTTCCCTCCAAAATCGGAGGGAAGTAGATTATATATGAGGGAACTACGCACTGATTATTTATAGTTTTGAGGGAAGAACGTATGGGTTATAGGTATATATATATATATATATATATATATATATATATATATATATATATATATATATATATATATATATATATATATATATATATATATATATATATATGCGTAAAAAGTATTGAAACATGACCATAACTTTTTAAATATTGATTGTATAAAAAAAACCTTGGACAGGTCGATTTTTATTTTCAATTAGTCAACTTTTGGTGTGATTTATAATTTATAGTTCTACACGCCCCCTCCCCAGCCACCCCAACTTTTTTTCTTCAAATGGAAACCTACCCTTTGTGATACCCCAAAAGAATAGTATTTTAATAGACTATTCAACGCTGTGAAGAAATCCGAAATCCGTCGATGCAATTGGCTTCCCAAACGCATGAAATACATTTTATTTATTTAAAAATTTTAAGAATGCCATGCATGTGAAGTGTCAAAAAAGTGACAGCGACTTGTACAGTGCCTAGCTGTTAACGGAGCTCAGTTTGAACATCTTATTAGATAATTTGTTAATTTTTTTCAGTAACAAAGTTTTACTAATCTTTCCTTTTTCTTAAAAAAAATGTATTTCATGCGTTTGGGAAGCCAATTGCATCGACGGAATTCGGATTTCTTTGCAGCGTTGAATAGTCTATTAAAATACCTTTCTTTTGGGGTATCACAAAGGGTAGGTTGCCACTTGAAAAAATAAAGTTGGGGTGGCTGGGGGAGGGGGTGTGTAGAATTAGAAAATTATAAATTACACCAAAAGTTCCGTAATTGAAAATAAAAATCGACCTGTCCAAGGGTTTTTTTATACAATCAATATTTTAAAAGTTATGGTCATGTTTCAATACTTTTTACACACGCTGTATATCCATATATAATATATTATATTATATATATATATATATATATATATATATATATATATATATATATATATATATATATATATATATATATATATATATATATATATATATATATATATATATATATATGCGTAAAAAGTATTGAAACATGACCATAACTTTTTAAATATTGATTGTATAAAAAAAACCTTGGACAGGTCGATTTTTATTTTCAATTAGTCAACTTTTGGTGTGATTTATAATTTATAGTTCTACACGCCCCCTCCCCAGCCACCCCAACTTTTTTTCTTCAAATGGAAACCTACCCTTTGTGATACCCCAAAAGAATAGTATTTTAATAGACTATTCAACGCTGTGAAGAAATATATATATATATATATATATATATATATATATATATATATATATATATATATATATATATATATATATATATATATATATATATATATATATATATATATATATATATATATATGTATAGTTTATTGATTATTCTTGGACTTTGATTTCATACAGCTTCTTATTCTTTCTTAGGTTTTTTCTTCCATTAATTTTAATTTATTAAAACATCAAAAGGGGGTAATAACGATTATTAAAAATTTTTTTATAAAGTCATGTTTATTATATTATTCTACACGTTAGTTGACGTTTCGCCCATGATCACGGGCTTTTTCAAAACACTTTTACATTTTTAAGAACATTACTAAAAGAGAAACAAAAACAATTAAACATTTTTAGTCTGAAATTACAAGGTTATATAGATAAATTAATGATCGAAAGTTGGCAAACATACATACCTAAACAGGAAAATCGATAACAATAATAGTTAAAATATTAAACTTTTATTAAAATTTTATAATTACAGTGGAGACACTTAAAACGTGGTTGTGGCCATTCCACCATTTTGGACCAACAAAACGAAAAAACTCAAAAGGAGACATGAACAGCATTGAAATATTAAGAAAACTTAGTCGGTAAAATAGTGTGCGATAATAGTAGATAACTATACTAATAATAATTTAGATTTGTATTGATTTGAGTAATAAACTATTATGCCGGTAGATGGCGCATTGAAAATATATAATATAATCTATAGTTATTATTTGTTTTGGTAATAATAAATTAGTAATAAAATTAGTTTTTAGAAATAGGAACTATGGTTGTAATCATCTATCAATTATATTATGTTATGGTAAATTTGGCTTAAATATTTTATATCAGATCTGTCGTTAATAGAATTTTTATTTTTTTTGATATGGATCATCTCTTTAATTGTTCTTTTATGGTAGTTACTTTCAAATGTTAAAATTGTAGTGTTGTTATAATTAGCAGTATGTTTTAATTGAGTTAAATGTTTGTTTAATGCTGTGGTACTGTTTTTTGTGTATTTATGGCCTTTTATACGGTTTTCTAATAATTGTGAGGTAATACCAATATAAACTCCATTGCAGTCGTTACATGGAATACTGTATACTAAATTTGAATTTTTTAGTAAAGGTGTTTGACTTTTTAGGGGGGTATAAAGTTGGTTAAGTAGGTTATGACCTTTGTAAGCGGTATTAATGTTATGTTTTGCTAGAATATTTGTTATTTTTTCTGATAGGTCTTGGACATATGGAATTGAGATACAATTTTTTTCATCAAAAGGTGTATTTTTAATTTTGGATTTATTATAAAATTTGAAAATTCTTTTTTTGAAAATGCGTGTAATGAGTTGTAATGGGTAGTTATTATTTAATAAGGTATTTTTAGCTTTTTCTAATATATTAGGTCTAAATTGTGGAGAAGTTAATATAATAGCTCGATCAGCCATTCCAATTATAACGCTTCTTTTATGTGATGACGGATGATGGGAATTGAAATTGAGATATCTACCTGACCATGTTGATTTAGTATACCATTGTGTAAGTATGCTATGATCTTTACGGATTAAAGTTAGGTCTAAAAAATTAATTTTATTGTTTTCTTCTACTTCGAAGGTGAACTGTAATTTGGGGTTAAAGGAGTTAAACATGTTTACCACTTCATGGAGTTTATTTTTAGGTATTGCAAGGAGACAATCATCTACATATCTTTTGAAAAAAATAATATTGAAATCTTTTAGTTTATTTAAAATAGAGTTTTCTAGAAATTCCATTACTAATTGTGCTATTGTACTTGATATCGGTGAACCCATTGCACAACCATCAATTTGTTGGTAAAACATTTCTTTATATTGAAAATAATTTGTGGATAGGGTTAATTCTATTGCTTTATGAAATTCTTCAAACGGTAAATTAGTGTGATTTTTTAATAGGTTCCATTTTTCTTTGATAACTATTGTGACTAAATCTTTTGGGATATTGGTATATAAGGATACAACATCTAGTGACATTAATATGTAATCATCGGGAATTTGAATAGAGTCAATAAATTTTTTGAAAGAAAAAGAATCTTTGACGTAATAGTCATTTTTACAATTAATATTGGATATTATTTTTGCTAAAAATTTTGAAAGATTGTAGAACGGTGATTGGATACTAGATACAATTGGTCTCAGAGGGTTGTTAGGTTTATGTATTTTCGGTAAGCCGTATAATTTAGGAGGTGATGCATTATGAATGGTAAGAAATTTGGCTTCACTATTTGTTATGTATCCCTTATTTTGCCAATTTTTAATTAATTTATTGTTTTGATTTTGAAAAATATTTGTTGGGTTATTTTTAAGTTTTTTATATGTTTTATTGTCATTAAGTATGTCAGTTATTTTGTTGTGATAGTCAATGGTGTTCATAATAATTGTTTTGTTGCTTTTATCTGGTTTGAGTATTGTTAATTGTGGGTTTGCTTTTATAAATTCTTTGGTTTTTTAAATTTTTTGTTGAGGAGATTCTGGGTTTTGTTTTGTTTAACTTTATGATTCTTTATTTTATTTACATGATTGGTGATAGTGTTTACAACCTTAGCTCTTATTTCGTTACAAATTTCTTCTGGTTTGTCTTTTAATGATAATTCTATGCTTGCAATTACCTACCCACGATTACATTGCAAGCATAGAATTATCATTAAAAGACAAACCAGAAGAAATTTGTAACGAAATAAGAGCTAAGGTTGTAAACACTATCACCAATCATGTAAATAAAATAAAGAATCATAAAGTTAAACAAAACAAAACCCAGAATCTCCTCAACAAAAAATTTAAAAAAACCAAAGAATTTATAAAAGTAAACCCACAATTAACAATACTCAAACCAGATAAAAGCAACAAAACAATTATTATGAACACCATTGACTATCACAACAAAATAACTGACATACTTAATGACAATAAAACATATAAAAAACTTAAAAATAACCCAACAAATATTTTTCAAAATCAAAACAATAAATTAATTAAAAATTGGCAAAATAAGGGATACATAACAAATAGTGAAGCCAAATTTCTTACCATTCATAATGCATCACCTCCTAAATTATACGGCTTACCGAAAATACATAAACCTAACAACCCTCTGAGACCAATTGTATCTAGTATCCAATCACCGTTCTACAATCTTTCAAAATTTTTAGCAAAAATAATATCCAATATTAATTGTAAAAATGACTATTACGTCAAAGATTCTTTTTCTTTCAAAAAATTTATTGACTCTATTCAAATTCCCGATGATTACATATTAATGTCACTAGATGTTGTATCCTTATATACCAATATCCCAAAAGATTTAGTCACAATAGTTATCAAAGAAAAATGGAACCTATTAAAAAATCACACTAATTTACCGTTTGAAGAATTTCATAAAGCAATAGAATTAACCCTATCCACAAATTATTTTCAATATAAAGAAATGTTTTACCAACAAATTGATGGTTGTGCAATGGGTTCACCGATATCAAGTACAATAGCACAATTAGTAATGGAATTTCTAGAAAACTCTATTTTAAATAAACTAAAAGATTTCAATATTATTTTTTTCAAAAGATATGTAGATGATTGTCTCCTTGCAATACCTAAAAATAAACTCCATGAAGTGGTAAACATGTTTAACTCCTTTAACCCCAAATTACAGTTCACCTTCGAAGTAGAAGAAAACAATAAAATTAATTTTTTAGACCTAACTTTAATCCGTAAAGATCATAGCATACTTACACAATGGTATACTAAATCAACATGGTCAGGTAGATATCTCAATTTCAATTCCCATCATCCGTCATCACATAAAAGAAGCGTTATAATTGGAATGGCTGATCGAGCTATTATATTAACTTCTCCACAATTTAGACCTAATATATTAGAAAAAGCTAAAAATACCTTATTAAATAATAACTACCCATTACAACTCATTACACGCATTTTCAAAAAAAGAATTTTCAAATTTTATAATAAATCCAAAATTAAAAATACACCTTTTGATGAAAAAAATTGTATCTCAATTCCATATGTCCAAGACCTATCAGAAAAAATAACAAATATTCTAGCAAAACATAACATTAATACCGCTTACAAAGGTCATAACCTACTTAACCAACTTTATACCCCCCTAAAAAGTCAAACACCTTTACTAAAAAATTCAAATTTAGTATACAGTATTCCATGTAACGACTGCAATGGAGTTTATATTGGTATTACCTCACAATTATTAGAAAACCGTATAAAAGGCCATAAATACACAAAAAACAGTACCACAGCATTAAACAAACATTTAACTCAATTAAAACATACTGCTAATTATAACAACACTACAATTTTAACATTTGAAAGTAACTACCATAAAAGAACAATTAAACGATGATCCATATCAAAAAAAATAAAAATTCTATTAACGACAGATCTGATATAAAATATTTAAGCCAAATTTACCATAACATAATATAATTGATAGATGATTACAACCATAGTTCCTATTTCTAAAAACTAATTTTATTACTAATTTATTATTACCAAAACAAATAATAACTATAGATTATATTATATATTTTCAATGCGCCATCTACCGGCATAATAGTTTATTACTCAAATCAATACAAATCTAAATTATTATTAGTATAGTTATCTACTATTATCGCACACTATTTTACCGACTAAGTTTTCTTAATATTTCAATGCTGTTCATGTCTCCTTTTGAGTTTTTTCGTTTTGTTGGTCCAAAATGGTGGAATGGCCACAACCACGTTTTAAGTGTCTCCACTGTAATTATAAAATTTTAATAAAAGTTTAATATTTTAACTATTATTGTTATCGATTTTCCTGTTTAGGTATGTATGTTTGCCAACTTTCGATCATTAATTTATCTATATAACCTTGTAATTTCAGACTAAAAATGTTTAATTGTTTTTGTTTCTCTTTTAGTAATGTTCTTAAAAATGTAAAAGTGTTTTGAAAAAGCCCGTGATCATGGGCGAAACGTCAACTAACGTGTAGAATAATATAATAAACATGACTTTATAAAAAAAATTTTAATAATCGTTATTCCCCCCTTTTGATGTTTTAATAAATTAAAATTAATGGAAGAAAAAACCTAAGAAAGAATAAGAAGCTATATATGTATATATATATATATATATATATATATATATATATATATATATATATATATATATATATATATATATACGTACCCAACTACCTATACCAAGCCCGGTACATATCACAGGCTCTCAGAAGCCCAGGCTTCCTATTGCAGTTAGAAGTGTGTATTTCACGCGACTGCGCACAGGACAATTTATATACATTTAGCAACAGGAGAGGGGTAACCTTATTTAATATTTACTTAAATATATATTTCCCAGTTCTTCCCAAGCCCCCTCAAGCCACTTCACATCACCACCTTACTAAGCCCGACTGTATATAGTTAATACAGTTTACGCATTTTGAGAAGCCCAGCAACGTTGCCTTTATTTTCATGTTCTCAAGTATTTTATTACAATAATTAACGTTTTGAAAGATTCGTAGCTGTTCAACAAAATTATTATAATAATAACTTTTCCTCAACATGGAGAAAACTAAAGGGCCCGCACAAAATACATATAGGCAAAAATGGCTCTAGGTGAATTTTTGCTAAAATGTTAGTGTTAGTATGTTGTAGATTTTAATTTCCTGATTAGAACTGTCAAGGTCCTAACTCAATCCTGTGACTAGTTTTTAAGGTACAGGGTGTTAAAGATATAAAGTGGTTATTTTTATAAAATATGGTCCAAAAAAACCGGAATTTTCATTTTATCGTATAACTTCTTTATTTTTTCACCGATTTTCAACTTTTTGGATTCGTTTGACAGATACATTTTCCAGCTATTTGATTCTCTATCAAAAACTGATATTATCACCATAAGTGTCACGACAGACGTATTTAAACTTGAGCAATTTTTAGTAACTGCTGGAATTTTGTTGAAAAGCCGCATTTACAAACGGTTTGTCATGACTGGTCTTCTGCCAATATTTTGGTGGGTAGTTTTTAAAAATCGGTCAAGGAACTATGGAACTGTACCAAAAATGTAGATGCGTGTTGTAAACATTTCGGCAGCAATGGTAAAAACCGGAATTTTTTATTATCCTTTATAACTTTTTTGATTCTTTGCCGATTTTAATTTTTTTTGGGTCATTTAAAACCCAAAGCCTTCCAGTACAATATTAAATCTCAGAAATTGACATGAATCATAAATCCAATATGGCGGAAGTAATCAAATTAACCTAATATTTAAAAGCCTCTAGAATTTTTTTAAAATGGCGAATTTAGGCTTTCTTTGATCTTGAGGCCTTGTCTTCTAAGAACATTGGAACGTATTATAGATCACGAAAATCGGTTAAGGACTTACGAAGATATGAATAATAAATGAAATCTAATTAAATAACGGGCTGAACCAGAAACATAATTTAATTACGAATCATTTAACTAAATAACAATAACTTATTGTCAAAATTAATACTTAAATAATGGATCATGACCTCCATTAGCGTTCACAACGAGCTGAACCTGCCTGTGCCAACCGTCTATTGCTTATTTAATAATTTGCTGGTCAGTTTCTTCCCAACAGTCTAAAATTCTTTGTCGCAATTCGCCTAAATTATTGAAATGACGACCATTCTTATACAACCGTTCTTGTAAATGTAAAAGTAATTGTCACGGGGATTAAGATCTGGACTATTAGGAGGCCAGTGTTCTTGTTCAATAAAATTTGCTGCATGTTCTTTTAAAAATCCAAGTGACCATCCTAAAATTTCATTGTAGTTACCAAGAGTGACTAATTTGCATGAGTATGAAATCACTAATTTAAGGTAACATTTGACTCGGAACAACTTCGCAATACTGTTGAAAATTAAGCCGTATTCCATGTTCAATAAAAATTATGCTAGTTTTAAAACCTCTACAAATTCCCACAGATACTTAATGAAAATCTTGTCTTCATTTGACAGCACCATTATAACAAAACTAGGGACCACAAGACACTTTTTAAAAACAGCTGACTGAAATAACAGTTATGAATCAATGTTCATTTGTTTTGTAACCATGACGATAACTGCATAGGTAACTCTGTTAAGAATTAATCTGTTACTGTTGTTGTGGTGTTCAGGTTAAAACTATACCCCCCCTTATTTCGGTCAATTACCACCAATTTTAATTTTTCAAAAACCGGTCTAACACAGAATTTTCCGTATATTTTGAATATGCTATTACTTTTTTTCCTACTTCAACCGTATACGTGGGGCAGAAAAAAGTATGGTTTTTTTAAATAGAATACCCTATATATTTTTACATATTTGGATTCGCCTCGTCCTTCTGATTACAAATATATATGACACTTATATATTTGCTATAGAAATGGCGTAAATAATTGAATTTAAACTTGGGGCGTTTCCTTAAAAACTATACCCCTTTTATTTCGGTCAATTATTTACGGATCAAAATTTTCAAAACCTACACATAGAATTTTTCGTAGATTTCATATATGCTATTACTTTTTTTCTCCCTTCAACGGTATACGAGGGGTGGAAAAAAGTATGTTTTTCTTTATGGAATGTCCTGTATTTTTTTACACATATAAGTATTATAGATATATTTATAATCAGAAAGGTTGGGTGGATCTAAATATGTAAAAAAATACAGGGCTTTCCATAAAAAAACATACTTTTTTCCACCCCTCGTATACCGTTGAAGGGAGAAAAAAAGTAATAGCATATATGAAATCTACAAAAAATTCTGTGTAGGTTTTGAAAATTTTGATTCGTTAATAATTGACCGAAATAAGGGGGGGGGAGGTATAGTTTTGAAGGAAACGCCCTAAATTTAAATTCAAGTGTTTACGCCATTTTTATAGCAAATATATAAGTGTCATATATACTTGTAATCAGAAGGACGAGACGAATCCAAATATGTAAAAATATATAGGGTGTTCCATTTAAAAAAACCATACTTCTTTCTGCCCCTCGTATACGGTTGAAGTAGGAAAAAAAGTAATAGCATATTCAAAATCTACATAAAATTCTGTGTTAGACCGGTTTTTGAAAAATTAAAATCGGTGGTAATTGACCGAAATAAGGGGGGGTATAGCTTTATAGGAAACACCATGTACAGTGTACATGACTACGTTATACACCTTTATAAGTTCTTAACCGATTTTCGTGTTCTGCGTCACAATGTTCTTAGAATAGGCTTCAAGTTAAAAGAAAGTCATTTAATTTGTCATTTTAAAAAATTCTTACGGCTTTTAAATATTAGGTAAATTTGACCACTTCTGCCATATTGGATTTATAATTCATGTCAATTTCTGATATTTATGATTGTAGTGGGAGGCTTTGGGTTTTAAGTGACCCGAAAAAAATTAAAATCGGTAAAGGAATCAAAAAGTTATAAAGGAAAATGAAAATTTCGATTTTTACTATGGCTGCCGAGACGTTTACAACACGTCTCTACATTTATTGGTGCAGCTCCGTAGTTTCTTGACCGATTTTTAAAAACTGCCCACCAAAATATTGCCAGAAGACCAGCCATGATCATAAAGCAAACCGTTTGTAAATACGGCATTTCAACAAAATTCCATCAGTTATTAAAAATTGCTCAAGTTTAAATACGTCAGCCTTGACATTTATGATCATTATATCAGTGTCTGACAGAGAATCATTTAGCTGGAGGCTTTAGCTGTCAAACGAGCCCAACAGGTTGAAAATCGATGAAAAAATAAAGAAGTTATGGGATAAAATGAAAATTCCAGTTATTTTTGAACCACCCGATATATTTATAGCAATTTAAGGATTCGATTGCAATTTTTTGCATGAATGTTATTTCTTTAACTTCAAATAATATATTGTGACAAATATGTGTTTGTATACAGGGCGAGACACAAATAAAATAGAGTAATTTTTAAAAATCGATTTTTTTCTGCTCAAACCACAAAATATTACAAAAATCTATTAGGAATAATATATAATTTTTTGATGTTACCGGAGGCAATAATTTGTATTTCATACAGGACGAGTCAAAAGTATGGCATCGCGAATGACCCATTCTAATGGGACTTCCTGTATATTATCATATTAAGTTGGGCAAACCAGGTGTGTCTCCGGATGAGGTACCGCACTCTTGTAAACTCTCTTATATTTAATAAAAGTTATTCTTTATAAAAAGTTTTCCTTGCCATAGGAAGTCATAAGCAGTCGTCAAACTTAAGATAAATTATACAGGGTATTCTAAAAATTTGAAAATTTATGGACTTTTAAGTGAATTGCTTTTTTACATCTTTATTGAACATTTTATTTAGTGTTTCCAATTATTTAAAATACTTAATTTCAAAAAAATTACATTTCATTTAACTAAGTTGAGAACTATTCTACATGTAGACCTCCAAAAAGTACACATTTCTCTAATCTTTTTTTAAATTATTCGTATGCATTAGAGGTCACATCTTTATTTATGGTTGAAAGAGCTTCTACAATTTTTTGCTTTAATAAATCTACGTCGTCTTCGAAATCGTTGCGACCGAAATACTCGAACTCGAATTGTAGAATGTGCTGGACATCCGTCTTGTTGAAAAATTATTCTTCTACGTTTTAAATTTTCATTTTCCAATTTCCAAAACAAAATTATTTAAAAGTTCTAAATAAGTATCTTGGTTCAAAATTCTATCAATAAAATAAGGACCGTTTATTCTATGATGCAATATGTCGTTTTTAAACTTTCGACTGTTAGTGATAAATCGGAAAATTGGATTTTCCTGAGCCCAGTACCTACAATTTTGAGAGGAAACTATCCCATGGCCCATTAGTCTTAAAAGTAGATTCGTCCACGAATAAAATGTTTCGATAAAATGATCTATCTGCTAAAATTTTCTCACCCATAGTTAAGCAAAAGTCCAAACGACGAGCATCATCTCCAACTTGAAGTTTGTGAATTAATTTAGGTTCGAATGCACGAAATAATAATAATAATAATAATAAAATGACTTTATTTCAGGCGGAGTCTAGCCTAAGCTAGCCTCTGAATATGAGATTTGCTAATACCTAAATTTAACGACCATCTTGGGTGTTCTACAATCTACAGTCTAAAACTACACCGGTAGCAGCGTCATCTTCATTTAATTGTTTTTGTTTTTTTTTTCACATTTTTTACTTCCCCGGTGGTATCAAATTTATAAATTAATTTACATACTGTGAATCACTGTAACATCTGGATATTTCTCATTGAAAACTTCAATAGCGTATTTATAAGAAACATTTCCGATTCCATAGCATTTGATCAAGTAAATTCGTTGTTCCAAGGTTAAGGCGCTTTTAGACAGTCATGCAAATTGTGCCAGTTGGCTTGTGTATGCAAATTTGCACAAATGTACTGAGTCGTTGTACATCTGTTTAGATGCTCATGCAATTTGCGCAACTGATTTGTGCATGCAAATTTGCACAAATGAACGTCGCTGTATTCATTTAACGTTCAGTCTACCTTACACAGTTAGTATATCAAGAGTGTTGATTTTTGACAAAAAAAACGGGAAATTATGATAAGGAATTACTTTTTGCTACAGCTGTGGTTTGTGTTATATCAGACGTGCGACTGTCAAACATCGTTTACACGCTCATGCAAATACTTCAACCTCATATACGTACCCATCAACCTATACCAAGCCTGGTACATATCACCGGCTCTCAGATGCCCAGGCTTCCTATTGTATTTAGAAGTGCGTATTTCACGTGACTGCGCGTAAAACAATTTATATACATTTTGCAAGAGGAGAGGGGTAACCTTATTTAATATTCACTTAATCATATATTTTCCAGTACTTGTAAAGCCACTTCATAGCGTCACCTTACCAAGCCTAACTGAGTTAATATATTACACTTATTTTGGGAAACCCTTATTTTCAACTCATAAGTGTTGAATGAAATTATTATAATAATAATTTGACCCAACATGGACAGAACTAAATTCATAAAATCCAGATAAAAAAGGTAACCCACATAAAGAAAATTTTCTGATATTAAAAAAAGTGCAAGTTAATGGTATATGCTTATTTAATTTTCCTATGAAACGAATATCTTGACAATTATTTAAATTATGAATAATATTTCCTGCACATATAAATAATAAAGCTTTAAATAAAGCATGAGTTAATAAATGAAAAAAAGCTAATTTATACTCTCCTAAAGCTAAAATCCTTATTATTAAACCTAATTGACTTAATGTTGATAAAGCAATAATTTTTTTTAAATCAAATTCAAAATTAGCCCCTAAACCTGATATAAATATAGTTAAACTTGAAATTAATAATAAAATTAATATTAAATTTGAAGAAAAACAAAAATTAAAACGAATTAATAAATAAACCCCAGCTGTAACTAAAGTTGAAGAATGAACTAAAGAAGAAACTGGAGTTGGAGTTGCTATAGCAGCAGGTAATCAAGAAGAAAAAGGAATTTGAGCTCTTTTAGTTATAGCAGCTAAAACTACCATATATGAAATTAATTTTATAGAAAAATCTTCTTTTATTAAATCCAAATAAAAAATAAAATTTCTTCTTCCATAATTTATTATTCAAGCAATAGATATAAGTAAAACAACATCACCAATACGACTAGATAATGTTGATAATATCCCAGCATTAAAAGATTTAACATTTTGGTAATAAATTACTAAACAATAAGAAACTAAACCTAATCCATCTCAGCCTAATAAAATTGAAATTAAGTTAGGTCTAATAATTAATAATATTATTGATAAAACAAATATAACCACCAAATAAATAAATCGATTTAAATTTTCATCAACAAACATATATTCATGACTATAATAAATTACTATAGAAGAAATAAATAAAACAAATCTCATAAATAATAACGACATTCAATCTAATAAGATAGTTATAATTACAGATAAAGAATTTAATGTTAATAAATTTAATTCAATAATTAAATTAAAATCTTGGGTTAAAAAATGCCTAAGAGAACAAAAATGATAAAGAATTTAATAAAAATAAATTAAAATAAACTTTAAAATAGAATAAATTATCTAAAATAGAAAACTATATCTTTAAAATCACAAATCAATATTTTTTATAAACTACTTAGATTAAATTCATGACACCAAATAATCACCTTTTAAAATTAATAAATTTAAAGGTATTCAATGTAAAAATAATAATAAATATTCTCGTAAATATTCCTTGATAAACAGAAAATGCCCCTGAATAAAAATTACCATGCTGAGAAAAAGAATATAAAAATAACGAATACACAGCTCTAAAAAACGAAATTAAAGATAAAAATAATATTAACCTATTAATCAAAATTTCTCCTATTAAATTTAAAGAGGGAGGAGCAGCTATATTAGAAGAACAAAGTAAAAATCATCACAATGAAAGTCTTATTATATAAAAATCCCTTATTTAAATAAAGTCTTCGTCTCCCTATTCGTTCATAAGAAATATTAGCTAAACAAAATAAACCAGAAGAACATAATCCATGAGCAATTATCATTACCAGAGAACCTCAAAACCCTCAAATATTTAAAGTTATAATACCTGCTAATACTATCCCTATATGTGCAACTGAAGAATAGGCAATTATATAAGATTTTATATCTCTTTGACGAATACAAATCAAAGAAACAAAAAATCCACCTACTAATCTAATAATAATAAAATAATAATTAATTTTTATTCCAATTTCAATAAATAATATTATTAAACGTAAAAATCCATAACCTCATAATTTTAATATAATACCTGCCAAAATTAATGACCCTGAAACAGGACGCGCTACGTGAGCTTTAGGTAATCATAAATGAATAAAAAATATAGGTATTTTAACAAAAAATGCTAAATTTATACATAAATATATAAAAACTCTATTTACATTATTATTAAAAAAATAAATTTAAAGAATTACATTTTTCATAATAAAAAAAAATTTAAATTATTATAGGTAAAGAAACTAATAAAGTATAAAATAATAAATAACAACCAGCTTCAATTCGCTCAGGTGGATAACCTCAACCAATAATCAAAATTAAAGTAGGAATCAATCTAATTTCGAAAAATATATAAAACATAAATAAATTTAAAGAAGAAAATGTTAAATACATTCTAATTGTAAGAAAAATTATATTCTAATTTTTAGAATTAAGTGACTGGCTGCATGTAGAAATACTAATGCCATAAAACAATTTTAGAATACCCTGTAAAATTATCTCAAGTTATGGCTTCCTAAGACAAGCAAAACTTTTTACAAAGAATGACTTTTTCTCGGCAAATCAAAAATAAAATAGTTTACAAGACTGCGTTACCGGATCCTGGGACCCACTGTATTTTTCTCTTTAGTTAATAGACTATTCTTAAATTCCAAACACTTTATAATTTTTTAATCAGTAATACCGTTTAGAAAAAAAAACATAATGTTCTAATTCTAACTCTAATTTTCTCTTATTTGATTCAGTTGCTTCCTTATGCAAAACTTAAATGGATAAACAGCTTTAACAGTTGAATAAACTGCATTTAACCATAAATTAAAAGAGAATTAAAATTGACATCGAATTACATCGACTAATTTAAAAATAATGACGGTTCGAGTTTCGTGATTATATATACAGGGTGATTCACGTTGACCGCCTATTAGAAGTATCTCAGACAGAATAATTAGCAGAACATGCAGAACATTTAATGAAATGTATCCTGAATTACCATCAATAAACCCAAAACAATAACACGAGTTACATATTAGCTGTCACATTAGGCTTGTTCTGGTTCTCATTAGAACAGTTCTGAATCAGTCCCCGTCATGCGCAATGAAGAAACAACCATGCGCTGTGTATTAAAATTGGTAATTTTTTTACATTGCGCAAGACGGGAACGGTTTTAGGACTGCGAAAATTTTGAACCAGAACAAGCCTATTTGTTAAATTTGTTGTATTTTGTTTCGTCCACAGTCAAAGTCAAAGCATACTCTTCAATTTTCATCGATCAAATTAGAAAATCGCAAATATCTAAAGAATCATACATTTTGGGTATAGGAACATGACACATGCTTAGATGCGGATTTTTTCTCGCTATCGATTGGTGTATTTAATTAGATATGGTTCCATTTAAAAAAAATGACTTATTGCTGTTTTTATGAGGTCGATAGATATCGTTAATTTTAGAAACTTTGCAGTTGAGATGTTGACAATTTTATTACATGATGGATAACTCCAATACCTTGTCTTACCTCAATAAAAAATTCAACGTCTTATCATTAATTGTTACTGAGATATTGATTTTTACATTATACAACTATTCCGTCAATATTTTGGGAAAAAAATTAATATCTCAGAAAATATTCAGTTTAGACATAGGGAACCTTTAATGAAGCGACCTTTAAATTTTCCGAGGAATCTAAAAAAAAATTGAAAATGGGGGCATCTCATTTAAAATAACAAAGTTAGGGTCAACTTCCGGTATAACCGGAAATGCCACCATTTTGAAAATATTTTCATTAAATAGATCCTACCCATTTAGGACCATAACCAAAATTTCAAATCGATATCTCTTTTCTTTCTCGAGATACTTCTTATAGGCGGTCAACGTGAATCACCCTGTAGAGTAATCCACCTACAATGAACCCATTAAAAATTTATTGGCTTTTATTTTTATAAACAAAACTGCACTTGACAATTATTAGTGAAAATTGTCATAGTACTGACTACTTTCAGTTTTTTAATAAAATTGGTGTATTTCTTAATAAAATGAAATTGTTCAGGGTAACTTCCAATTGTTTAATTAGAAGAGACAGCTACTTTACCTGATGCGATGTTGGCAAGTTTTCGGGCTACGCATCATACGAATAAAATACTGGGCTTCGCTAAATCGGTCATATATTATCATTGTATATACTGATCAAGTTGTGCGCCCTCTATATGAAATTTTCGGAATTAATTCTGTATATCTTGAGAGAAATACCGACCTTACCAAGCCCATCAAAAATTTGGGGAGGACGTTCCATTAGCCCTACCAAGCTTAACCACTGAAATATACACGTAAATTTTTACCAAGCCCGGAGTCGGGCTTCGTAAGTAGGTGTCGGGCTTCCTATACTCTAAAAACATACAATTTTGGGACTGATAATGCCGGTTTATATGTATATATATATATATATATATATATATATATATATATATATATATATATATATATATATATATATATATATATATATATATTGATAAAGGGTATGTTGTGGCCTCCAAAGTAGATACCAAAGATACGTTGTCACCTCATATATAACGTTATGGCCTCCGATTTCGGAGGCGACAACGTTTCTCCTATTTTTCATCGGTTTTGGAAAGAAGGTGACATCTAGAGTTCAAAAACGAAAATTTGTTCGGAGGCGACAAAGTACCTTCCATACTCACAAATAAATATTTTAGTTCCTATATATAACGCTGGCGCTGATGTCGCATTCAGTATTCAATGAGAGCACGTTGTCACCTCCTGATATATAAAGCTGAATTTTTTGTCACAAGCGTAGCGTTCCCGCCTCCTTAAAAAGGCAACGTCGCAGGACATTTCAGCATATTATGGGCGAGTTGCTTTATTCACGGGTTGATCCACCAGATGTGTTTCATCTCGTTCTAACCTCGGACATAGAACGAGATAAAACACATCTGATGGATCCACCGGTGAATAAAGCAACTCGCCCTATGAGATTGGATAGTGATAATTTAAATATGTCATCAATTATGTCATTTGAACATCCTAAATTATAGTTATTGTTTTATTTACGTGGCATACTGAAAATTTTTGCAGAAAACCGGAATGATACAATATATCAGCTTTGAAATTTTTCATAATTCAAGAAGCTATATTTCAAGATATGATTGGAATAGATATTAAGTATAATATATTATATATTTTTGGAGAAATAAAACAATATAACTTACTTTTAGCTTAAGACGTATAATTTCATGCACATCTGGAGATTCTTTGTAAAATGTAGTGTAAGACTAAAAAGTGGGTGAGAACGAGTCAGACTGTACAGGCCAGTACAGGGATATTATCGAAAGATTAACCCCTTATGACATTTTTATTCTTCTAAGAAAATAATGGTAAATACAAAAGTTGTGCGAAATTTTCCCGCGATCTCACCGTACTTATCGAAATTACAATTATACAGGGCGTTCTGGAGATACAAACCTAACTTGTTTTTCTAAATGGAATACCCTGTATGTTTTTATATTTTTGAAATCTACGCATTATCCCGATTCCGACGATATACCAGGTGACCACGAAATGACGCTCGTCTCTATATCTTCTTGGTTTTACAAGATATGAATTTCAAAGTTGGGCACGTCAAATAACAGTTAAATATGCATTATTTTGACCGCTTTTTTACTTTCAGTCGCTTTGAGTTTCACCGGAAATGACACTAACTTTGATTTTTTAAATGGAACACCCTATAGATTTTTACATTTTTGGATTCAGGAGGTCATTTTGGATATATGTAGTTATGGCATATTGAGATAAAAATATTAATACTGACATTTTTATGAGCAAATTAAATTTTTTACTAGGCGGCCGTAATCCCAAAAAAATATTTTATTTCATCCCGTCCGGAAAGTACAACAGTACAGTATTCATATGAGGCCGGAAAATGAGACATTACGGTATCAGAGCCGGCAAAGTACCGGAAACCACCGGAAACTTATTACGAACCAATCACAAACTGTTATTATACCTTTTGACAGTTGTTTGACATATAAAAATCAACCGTAAATTAAAAAATAGTGTCAAATGTCAAATGACATAAGAAAATAACCAAGTGTCAAATTATACAAAAATGCTAATATACAAGAAATGACGGGATGAAATAAAATATCATTCGACACACGTCCGTAAGGTGTTATTCCAGCCTCGTTTAGATATTCTAGACTCGGCTCCTGACGTCGCCTCGTCCATAATATCTACTCGACTGTAACAAGTCACCTTCCGGACTTGTGACGAAAATTACTATTGTTATGCTTCAGTAATTAATAAAAAATACAATTATGACGTTATGCCATATGGCATTTGTGTTAAAAAATCTTAAACATTTCGGAAATCATTTCTCCAAATTAACTATCCTTTTTTAATGGCACCATGGTGGTACACTACGTTATTTCAATAAAGCATTTTATTACCGATTACTTGGTACCAAGGACTTCACTATATCTTTATATTGTAATACATTAATATACATAAGAATAACATTCAACTAGAAATGAAAAAAAGTCAATATTTAACAGTGGATCTTTATCAAGCAGATGCCTTTGATCTCCTGAATCTAAAGATGTAAAAATATATGCAGGGTGTTCCATTTAAAATTCCAAAGTTAGCATCATTTCCGGTGAAACCAGAAGCGACAAAAAATGTTAAATCTGTTGAATTAATGCATATTTAGCCGTTATTTGAGGTGCCCACATTAGAAATTTATATCTTGTAAAACCAAGAAGAGATAGAGGCAAGTGACATCTTGTGGTCATATTCTTGGTTTTAAAAGATATGAATTTCAAATTTGGACACGTCAAATAACGGCTGAATAATATTTATTAATTCGACCAATTTATCATTTTCCGTTGCTTCCTGTTTCACCGGAAATTATGCTAACATTGGATTTTTAAATGGAACGCCCTGTATATTTTCACATTTTTTATTCAGCAGGTCAGATGCTAGAGATCCACAAATATGAGTTTTTTTTTTTCATTTATATCTTTTTGAATGTTATATTATTCTTATGTATTTTTATGTATTATAATATGAACAAATCCATCATGGTGCCATTAAAAAAAAAATAGTTATCCTGAAAAAATTATTTTCAAAATATTTCAGATCTTATAACACAAATTTCATATGATATAATACCATAATTGCATTTTTTGATTAATTATTGAAGCAAAATAAAACATATTTTTGAGATCACGGCCGCCTGGATGAAAAATTAAGTTTGCTCATAAAAATGTCTGCCAGTAATATTTTTATCTCAATATGCCATAACTGTATCCAAAATGACCTCCTGAATATAAAAATGTAAAAATATATAGGGTGTTCCATTTAAAAAACCAAAGTTAGTCACATTTCCGGTAAAACCGGAAGTGACAGAAAATGAAAAATCAGTCGACATAATGCATATTTAACCGTTATTTGACGTGCCCTAATTTGAAATTCATATCTTGTCAAAACAAGAAGATATAGGGACGAGCGTCATTTCGTGGTCACCCGGTACATGTATTGTATGTTTGCTCAACTTTTTGCTCAACTTCTTCTAATATAAATTTTTGCAAAATATGTAGAAAAACAGGGTTGCCTTGAAAATTATATTGGTTAGAAATACCATTCTGCATTTTATTTTGTTATTTTATACTAGGTAAATCATGTTTTTACAAAAAAAACATATTTTATGAAAAGGTGTTCCACATGCCACATAACAATCAATAATGCCATTTTTTTATTCGATTGAACAAGAACCATTTTGACTTAAAAATGTAGCCACCAAAACTAGGGCTAGTAAGAGAAATATCAAACTAAAATAGTAATGCTTTTGTTTCTGACCAAACTGATTTGACGCCTCCTATATTTTCACATAATTAATTGGATCGCGGAGAAAACCGCATGTTTTTGATGTTGAACTGATCATCTGTGCAACGTAACATGTTTCAAAAATTCCTATTTAATTAATAAAATAAAGTAGAAAAATATAAAATTTTCGTGGCAAAATTGATTCTTTTTATTTTGCAGACATTGATATTTGATGTCTATTGGGCAATTAGGCCAAGCGGCAAGTATTTTTTCGCCACAAATTGATAATAGCATCTTGTTTCACAGACATAAAAAATATGTCAAAAGTGTGATTACCTCCGAGGTAGGAGACTACCCTTAATTTTGCAATTTAGGTACAATAATCCGGTTTTTTAGCAATAACTGGTATCCTATTCATCCTACGTGAGAAATGGTGGCATACAAAATTGAAGATATAAAAATTCTCTATAAAAGATGCCCTACGCATATTTTTGCTCAGACCAACGGTTTTTTAATACTAACCGCACAAAATTTAAAAATTCGTGACGGTCACAGCGAGCGAAAACCTTTGGTCTGAGCAAAAATATGTAAAGTTTATAGAGAATTTTAATGTCTTCAATTTTGTATACCACTATTTCTCTCGTAGGGTGAATAGGAAGCACCTTATCGTTAAAAAACCAGATTTTAATACATACATCGCACAATTAAGGGTAGTCGCCGACATCGGGGGTAATCACACTTTTGATATGTTTTTTATGTCTCTGAAACAAGATCATTAAGAAAAAAAAATGTATTATCAATTTGTATTTTTTTGTGGGTTTTTTCGACCTGCCGCCGTATGGACTAAAAAGGTTGGATCAAATATACAATACATATACAGGGTGAATCAGTTTTAATGGGATAAACGCAAACGAATAATAATAATAAAATTTTGTTATATAAACATATCCTTAAAATTGCTTAGTTTGTGAGATACCAAGTGTTTTTATTTTTTATCTTTGAAACGGGAAAAGATATTTCAGTCAAATTTGGTATATGATAGTTTTGGACAAAACCACATTCATTCTTGTGTTCCTTAACATTAACACAAGATCCAGTGGCATACAAATGGGGGCCTTCTGATCCCCTTTTTTAAAAAAGTGGACGCGTCTGGGTTTTTTCAAAGATTTATAATAATTTTTATAATCGTTTGTCAATTCTAAATAAATTAGGTCTCTACAAGTGTTAACCATAATGTATTTGATTTTGAGTTATTTCCCTATTTGTTATTAGAAATGTATAAAAACTTGAAACCTGGCAAGATGTTGTTTAATGGAAAATTGAATTAAATTAACGACTTATTTTAATTATAAATATAAATGTCTGTTTAGTTTAATCTTTTGACAATAAACTCTTACACCTTAATTGAATTAAAGGTTTTTAATAGTTTTACGTCAAAGTTGAATACATATTAAATATAATAATGCAATAAATTCCAATAATATAGCATTCTTACAGTTGCTTTAAATATTAATAAGTTGTATCAATTTCAAAAGTCTCGCCAGTTTTCCATTAATGACGTCAAAAACGGACGGTCTCGTTATTGGTTAAAGTCCAAATAAATTCGTTCGTGCACGTGACGTCACAATACTAACCTCAAAAATATGTAATTTTTACGATTTTCAAATATGCTGCTTTTATCAAAATTTCTGCTCCTGTACTATGAACTAAAATCTTGTTCAGTGCATTATTAATGAAGTTTTAATTGCCTTAATCTAATAAAATAAGATTGTTTTTGTTGGTTGGAAATCCAATCTATAATTAGCTGCCTATTTTTAATAATCTACAAAATTAAAACTGCAGGGTGTCCCGAAATAACGTGAAAACCTCTTAAGGGTATTTCCTCATCAAGAAATAAATATAATCTCTTATGTACAGTAAAGTCGAGAACGGCCTCCTTGAGCCGCTAGATCTCCTCAAAACGGGGGACCAAAAAGTGATTTGATTTTTTTTTTTTTTCGAAAGTGACTATAGCTGGCGGAATGAAATTTGGGCACGACTTTGTACTTATGGAAGGTCTTCTTAATAGGTAAAAGTTAACAGGAGTTAAATTATTATGCATATACAGGGTGTCCCGAAATTAGTGGTCATCATTTTACCAGCTTGTTCAAAAATAAGGCAAGAAGTTCCTACAAATATAGTCACAGAAAGGCTTCCTAAGGGAGCTACAACCCTTTAAAAGTGCTTCCTTGATGATGGTTTTTAGTTAATATTTCCGAAACCGGTGAAATTAAAAACATGAAATTTTGGTCAATTACTAATCATTTTATGACCAATAAGGTAGTGTAAAAATGAATCAAAAATTTCATTCAGGGGTGGGTCAAACAGGGAGGTGGTGGAGTAAAATGCCCCACAACTTTTTCGCATGTAAGTTTTTCCAAATTTTGGTAGCAAATTATGGAATACCAGAGTTTTTTCTGCAATAAAGGTATTCTAGTTGTACTTTGATATGGCGCACCGTTTTCGAGTTATTTGAGTTTCTGGAAAACAATAATCACAAAAAAATCACAACGGAACGAGTAAGATACACAGTTCTCTAGGTACTTAGTATCTAATTAATAATAGAATTATGCTGAAATGATCGCTTCCAGGGCGCTACTGCAAAAAATAATAATAGGACAATTTTATTAGTAATTACTAATTAAATGTAAAGTTTATGTTAATAGGCCTATGACTTTGCTAGAATTAAAACAAAAAATATGAGAAGAAATTAATAGAATTCCACATGAGATGTGTTTAGCAGTTTTTAATCACATGGAGAAGGTATTGCAGGAGTGTTTTGACCGAAATGGAAGGCGCTTCGACAATATAATTTTTAAAACATAAAATCCGCCTATATTGTGTGTATTTTTGCAGTAATAAATTTATTTTAAAACTTCAAGCAAATTTATTATTAGCCTTTAAAAAGGGAATTCCATTCCTGGACACCATGTATAAACCACAATAGTTGAAATGTTTTATTGTGTATTTTAAGTCCCTAAAGGAGTAGTTTGTTATTTTCCTTATGTTTTATATCTTAATTCCTCTGGTTCTTATCACCCCCAATCATGATTAGTTACCACGTATCTTGGGCAATGGGAGTCAAAACAACTTCTTTTTAAGAAAATTAACCAGAATTAATCAGAACGGTATAAAACTAGTCAAAAAAATATATTTTTTAACCTTAGTTATTACATTTTCGAAAGCAAATACGTTTCTTAAGCTGTAAAACTTATTAGCAATTTAATAAAAAATAAAATGTAATATATTATATTTTATTAGTAATATATTAAAGTAATATATTAAAGTAATTTATTAAAGTGATATATTAAAATGTAATATATTACATTTTATTTTTTATTAAATTGCTAATAAGTTAGTTTTATAGCTTAAGAAACGTATTTGCTTTCGAAAATGTAATAACTAAGGTTAAAAAAATATATTTTTTTGACTAGTTTTGTACCGTTCTGATTATCTCTTCTTGGGTAATGCGAGTCAAAACAACTTACTTTTAAATTAAGAAAATTATATTTCTTTGTCATGTTTTTAATAAATTTTATAACTAAACAAACGTACTTATAAACAAATATATTTTGTTGACTCAGATTTTTACAGTTCTCCTTAACTGACCACAATTTCCTTGTCCTTCCCTACCTTACAAAAGTTCCTCATTTATCCCATTTTATTTAATATTTCGATAAGTAATATTTCATGAGTAAAACATTCTGAAACTGAATTTATATTCATATTAAAAACACGCCCTTATAATGCACGGATACAGAGGTGTCTTTGTGACCTCCGATAATGTGACAACACTGTCGGAGCCGACAACGTTATTAACGTGAGCGCTTATATATAGATTTCGGAGGTCACATAGTACTTTATGTGGTTTCCATATATGACCTCCTTAAAAGTCAAATTTCTCTTCCCCTCTTTTGAAATACAGATTCGTGACCCTCTCCTCACCCCATATATGAAATTTTTTTTTCTCTAGTTGAACGGGGAGACCCGGAGGCGAGGTCGCCTCTTCCATGTAGTGGAGGTGACAACATACCGCGTATAGATATATATATATATATATATATATATATATATATATATATATATATATATATATGCAAAGTGTCTTATACACCTCCAAAATGATATACGTATTTAACGAATACGCCTCCAAAATCGGAGGCGACTTCGAAAAATCGGTGACCAATACGAACCTATGTGTAAAACATGTTCATTGTCATTATTACGTCATTAGTAGGCGTTTCCCAAATTTTATGTCGGAGGCCAATTGGTATGGTGTACATATACAGTTATACAATGTAGTTCACTGTAATTCCACCAGAAGGCGCCACCAGTTAATACGCATATACGCTACAAATGGTGGTTAAGCAGAATTTGCCTCCACATGTTCTCTACACCAATACACCTCAGAAAATTGGCAACAGTGTACGGAGGTAAGTTAGTACGTTAGTTTAATATGTGTGTAAATATTATTCATTGGTGTTATTTTACCTTCTGTGAAAAAGCGCTCGCGTGCGATTTGACTTCAATAATGTTTTATTAACATGTATACGTACTAGCTTTGTTTATGAAGTAATATCGTTGTTCAACTAGTAACTAGTGTTAGTACTAGATTGACATATTGATTAATGATTAATTAAAATAGACGAGTATTACAATTTTATTATTACTCAGGCTCAAAAAATACAATTAGTTCAAAAATAATTTGGAAGTAGCTTATTTAAAACAAAATAAGAATAAACATAATTTAACGTTTTTATTTATTCAGAACAAAAATTTGTGTGAATGATTTTGGTGTGTGTAAAATTATTTATTTATTCCTTTGGTTGAAAATTAATGTTGGTAGTGTACGTAGTATTTCAATATGTTTTTCATAAAAAAGTAACTAAAATTGCAGTTATTAAACCAGTATAAAATATGTAAATTAGCAATAATAAAATCCTCTGTAAATGAACAGTATCAAAAATATTTGTAAACTGTTCTGAATAGATTAAATAGATACACATACACATTTTATACAAAGGTGTTCAAAGATCAGCTTTAAGATGATGAACTCGACAATCTATTAATACAGATATGGGTAAGTAGTATTATTCCTTTTAAATTTTTATAACCAATTATGACTTTATTTGCAGGTTTGACATTATTCAAAAGTAAGTGGATATACAATATTGCATAAAAAACAAGCTTAAGATTTTATTAGCAACATGTCATATCAAATAGTTAAGTAATGTTCTTGTTTTAATACATACAGTGTGGAACAGCCAAATGAAATAAACTCATTATCTCAATTATTGTGAATATTTTTTAAAAATCCCTAGGTACCTACGTCGATTTTGGGTTCTGAAATGACATCCTGCAACGCACAAATTTCATCTTTTAATTCAACCCCGTTCAAGTGGCAGTTGCAAACCCTAAATTTTTTAATGGACTTAGTTGTGATACCTTATTTGGAACATATTTTTACATTTATAGATTCAGGATGTCATTTTGGATACAGTTATAGCATATTGAGATAAAAATATTAATGGCTGACATTTTTATGAGCAAAATTAATTTTTTATCTAGGCGGCCGTAATCCCAAAAAATGTTTTGCTTTGCTTGGGTAATTAATCAAAAAATATATTTTTGACATTATGCCACATGGCGTTTGTGTTATAAGATTTTAAACATTTCGGAAATCATTTTTCCAAATTAACAAATTTTTTTTAAATGGCACCATTGTGGCTCACTACGTTATTTCAATAAAGCATTTAATTACCGATTACGTGGTACCAAATAATTCACAATATCTTCATATAATTATACATTAAAATACATAAGAATAACATTCAACTAGAAATGAAATAAAGTTATAATATTTAACAATGGATCTCTATCAAGTAGGTGCCTTTGATCTCCTGAATCAAAAAACGTAAAAATATATACAGGGTGTTCGATTTAAAATTCCAAAGTTAGCATCATTTTCGGCGAAACCTGAAGCATTAAGTAAATAAATAATATAAAGAGGCACAACCGTCAAGGGGCCGAGATTTTAGTATTGTATTTTTTGCCAATAGCTTCAGGATTGTTTTCAATTTTTAGTGCTATGAGAAGGTATTTGTTATTCGGTATAGCCCTAAATATTGTAGATAATTCTATAGTTATTGACAAAAAAATGCAACACTAAAATCTCGGCCCCTTGACGGTTGCGCCTCTTTATATTATTTACTCAATGCCTGAAGCGACAAAAAATGTTAAATCGGCCGAATTAATACATATTTAGCCGTTATTTGACGTGCCCAAATTTGAAATTCATATCTTGTAAAACCAAGAAGATATAGATAGAGGCAAGTGACATCTCGTGTTCACCTGGTATATTCTCTGGGTTTTACAAGATATGAATTTCAAATTTGGACACGTCAAATAACGACTGAATATGCATTAATTCGACCAATTTAACATTTTCGGTTGCTTCCGGTTTCACAGGAAATGATGCTAACACTGGATTATTAAATGGAACGCCCCGTATATTTTCACATTTTTTTATTCAGGGGGTCAAAGGCGTCTGCTTCATAGAGATCCACTGCTAAATATTATGAGTTTTTTTTTTCATTTATATCTTGTTGAATGTTATAATATTCTTATTAGTGCATTCTGTGAGTCGGACGAACATACAAATATTTGGGGAGTCAGCCAAATTACCGCTCCCCCCCGTTTTCGAGGACGCTGAACATGATGGTGATGTTTTTTCTGCTTCCTGAGTTGACCCTACCTCCTAAACGGCCAAAGAACCGCCCCCAAAGGGGGAGAATTGCGTATTTGACGTCTTCCACCGGCAAAACTTATAACACCCCCGTTTTCGAGGATGCTGAACATGATGGTGATGTTGGTTCTGCTCCCCGAGGCGAGCCAACCCCCCAAACGGCCAAGAACCACTCTACAAGGGGGTGAAAAATGTGTCTCGTGTTACAAACGAGAAAACCCGCGTTATCTCTTATTTTTGAGTATGATGGGCGAGAGAAATATATTACGAAGTCACCTCGACCACCGCGAGCCCCTCGAATGGACACAAATTACCCCTTTGACGCGCGGTTTTATGAAGTAAGTGAAGTAAGTTAAATCATAAACATTTTTATTGACGCATAAAATTACTTATTTACTATATGTAAATATATATCATTTCTAACATTTGTCGGGGTGACTTTGTAATGTTTTCCTCTTGTCCAGCACACTCAAAAATGAGAGATAACGCCGGTTTTGTCATTTGTAGCACGAAATACATTTTTCACCCCCGTGGAGGGTGGTTTTTGGCCGTTCGGGGGGTTGGTTCGCCTCAGGGAGCAGAACCAACATCACCATCGTGTTCAGCATCCTCGAAAACGGGGGGTGACATAAGTTTTGCCGGTGGAAGGTGTCGAATACGCGATTCCCCTTTGGGGGTGGTTTTTGGCCATTTGGGGGGGTAGGGTCAACTCGGGGAGCAGAACCAACATCACCATCGTGTTCAACATCCTCGAAAACGGGGGAGTGACATAAGTTTTGCCGTTGGAAGACGTCGAATAAGCGATTCTCCCCCTTTGGGGGTGGTTTTTTGGCCGTTTGGGGGGTAGGGTCAAGTCGGGGAGCAGAACCAACATCACCATCGTATTCAGCATCCTCGAAAACGGAGGGGGGGAGTAGTTTGGTTGACTCCCCAAATATTTGTATTTTTCGAGTTTTTTTTCGACTCACAGAATGCACTATATGTATTTCTATGTATTATAAATATGAACAACATTAAATGCTTTATTGAAATAACGTATAGAGCCACCATGGACTCATTTAAAAAAAATAGTTATTTTGAAAAAATGATTTCCGAAATGTTCGAGATCTTATAACACAAACTTCATATGACATAATACCATAATTGTATTTTTTGATTAATTATTGAAGCAAAATAAAACATATTTTTGGGGTCACGGCCGCCTAGAAGAAATATTAAGTTTGCTCATAAAAATATCAGCCATTAATATTTTTATCTCAATATGCCATAACTGTATCCAAACTGACCTGAATCAAAAAATGTAAAAATATATAGGGTGTTCCATTTAAAAAATCAAAGTTAGTTTAATTTCCGGTGAAACCGTAAGTGACGGGAAATGTAAAATTGGTCGAGATAATGCACATTTAACCGTTATTTGACGTGCCCAAATTTTCAAAATTCATATCTTGTCAAACCAAGAAGATATAGCAAGCGTCATTTCGTGGTCACCAGGTATACCGTGCCTTCAATTTTCGTAGCTACATGGAGATAAAGTGATCGTGTTCATTAGAAGTAGAGGGGAGTATCGTGTGCATGGTAAATTCACGTTCACGAATGCAAACGCGTATGAATGCGTTTGCGTATGGACGATGATACATGGCAGCTATCTCCACTATTACGGTCGGACTCACGAGCTTTACCGAATATTTTCTTGTGTAGTGTTTTGAAATGAAGGCACGGTATGTTTTGTGTCCCAAAAGTAACGAATTTAATTTATATTTTTTTTGTTTGCCTTTTAAAAAAGCAAAATATAGGTCAACTAGTATATTATAAAAAGTGTTACTTTTCTATAATATTGACAATTTGTCTTCGTCATATTTCACAAAGCTATAACAGTAATATTTTTTTACATAGGACACCATATGATATAAACTCTGTTTAAAAAATAATTAACTCTATAGATTTTACCCTTTTACCAACTTGTTTAAAGTAGTTTTCGAGAAATGTCAAAAATGGTCTGTATGAGGAGAAAATAAATTATAAGAGTGATTAAAGAAAGACCTTATTACTTGATTGACAAAAACAAATTAAATAAAAATGATAAAAAAACAATAAATCTTCAGATAGGTAATTAGTTAATCTAAATTAATATCTTGTAAAACAAAGAAGATATAAGGGCGAGCGTCATTTCGTGGTCACCCGGTATATTTGCATGTTCGAATTCTACTAAAAATTATAAGCATTCTTTGTCATATCACCATACATCAAAATTAACTGTTTCCGAGTATACAGGGTACTTTCAGATGCTGTATATTCTAACCGGTGAGACTCAAAGTAAAATGTTCAGCTTATAACAAATGGAAATCGAAAATTTGGTTATTGGCTGGATTTGGACTCCTCTTCTACTCTTGTCATTTTTAACAAAAAAAATCCAATGATCTAGAGTACCTAGTTTTCTATTCTATTTAAATTAATAAAAGCTATTATTTTACTAAACTACACGGAAGCAAGTAAAATATTATTACCCAATACAAAAATGTTACAGAGTGACAAAAATGCGATAAATTATAAACCGCGCAAGAACTGGGAATGGCATATTGCAAAATATTATGTCTCCTTTTAAAGTGTCTAAAAAAATATTGGCCCTATTACTCTATTATCTAAAATTCCACACCATACATTTACCGATGAACGACCCAGAGCTTTTAATCTGACAAACTGCACGAGGATTTTGTAGAGCCCAGATAATTTGCTTTATTAAATTTAAAGGTGTTCATATTGTTGTAAAGCCGGCACTGCCTGCCTTTACACCCTGTATATCATTTCATACATTAGTTCATGGGTAATATTACGATTTATAATTATTTCATCATGCTCACATATTTTGCTTAGATAGTTTTATCTACGAAGTCCAAGTAACGTCGTACGATGCAAGATCAGCATTTAATTCCTTTGTTCTATGTATTGCACAAATCGCCTAAACGTTGCATTTCCTTTGTTCTACAAAACTGCAATTTGACAAGTTTTTCATAACGCATAGTTACTAACGATAGTTAGGGGCACGTGACCAAGAACGGCAGTAAAACCAAAAGACATGCAACTAAAGGCAGATAACTATTTTCGTCGGCGAGAAAGTTGTTTCGAACCTGCTAAATTTTGTAACTAAGTTCTAAATTCTAAATTCTTGTGACTAAATTTATGTGTTATTCAATTTCTTGTGTTTAGTAAACTTTTGTGAACCACCATCAATTAAAATCATTAAATAAACCTAATTTTTGTGAACTAGACTTTGTGTTTTCGTCCAAACCACCAGAACATCGAACCCGCTCACAACAATATGCTGAGCATAATTTAAACTGTTAACTTATAGTAGGGCCAAAAAGAGTAGTTAGTAGATCAAAAAATTCACCGGAAATTCTTCAAAGTATTTAGCTTTTATTGAATACAGAAGCGGCAGCTCTTTTTACCATATAATCCCATATAATTGAGAGAAATATATCAAGTTTTATCCGCCTACCAGAGATGAAAACCACAACTAGTTCCCCCTGCATTTACTGACTACTCTTTTTGGCCCTACTATATTTTAGACCAGGTGGTATGGGCGCAGTCGTTTTGAAGTAAATTCGGACTGATTTTTTTGCTGGAATCGGTTCAGGAGACAGTGCCGATTATGAAAATCTGTGTTACCAAAAGGTAACCTGGTCTGATATTGTTTAAAACAGTTTAAAAAAAAAGGGAAAAATAACATTTTTTTACTCAAACTAATTAAGCATTTTTATATTTTTCGACCGATTTCCAACAATAACTTTTTTTCGTAAACTTGATATTTTCAATGTTATTAATTTTTAAAAATTAATAACTGAAAATATTTCTTCCTTTTTTTAGGATTTATTATATCTCTTGAAGTTACTATCGAAAAAACTTGTTTTATCTAACAAATATTCAAATTAACCAGTTTAAAACTGGGAAATAACCTCTACACCTTTGACGTGATGTCAGAGGAACAATTAGAGGGTGTTTTTTGACGACTAATAGGAATTAAAATAATACAAAAACACTGCGCTGACGTTTTGGAATCAATCTGTTTCCTTTTTCAAAGTGTAGGCTTTAGATTTTTATGTTACGTGTAGATGTAGATCCACTATTACAAATCTTTTTTGTGTGACTCAATTCATAGCAGAATCTATTGATCCAGGACTACAAACTGATGTTGTTTACACTGACTTTTCTAAGGCATTCGACAGACTTGATCATAACATACTTATTACTAAACTTAAAGCTCATGGTTTCTCTTCGAGTCTCCAAGAATTTTTTAAATCCTATCTTACGAATCGTAAGCAATATGTTGAATGTTCTGGTCATCAGTCTGTCGAGATTTCAGTAACATCTGGTGTTCCCCAAGGGCCACTCCTCTTTAACATATTCATTGATGATATCACTTGTAGTCTAAAGGTGGCTTATTGTATGCCGATGATATGAAACTGTACTGTAACATCAAAAGCATAGAGGATTGTATGGAGCTGCAAAATGACTTAGTAAGCATCAGTAATTGGTGTTTTGCAAATAAGTTGCCCTTAAATGTAGCAAAGTGTAATGTCATGACATATAGCAACAAAGCAAATCTAATTACCTTTAATTATTCTATAAACGACACAAATTTAAATCGACCTGTTACCTACCGAGATTTGGGAGTGACATTTGATCAGAAACTTTCATTTGTTAATCACATCAGTAATCTTACTTCAGACTGGTTTAGAGCTCTAGGGTACATTATAAGAAACTCCAACGACTTCAACAATATTAGCATATTAAAATTACTTTTTTATTCCTTTGTCAGATCGCGTTTAGAGTATGCCTCCAGTATTTGGAGTCCCTTCTACAATGTCCATATTCAGAGTTTAGAAAAAGTGCAGAGAAATTATAAGTAGAAATCCAAGTAACAACTTCTCAACGGGCAAAAACCCCGACTTGCATTGAATTACACTTGGAAATCCAAAATTGATAGCCAATATTATTCGAATAATATTGGCTATAAATTTTGGATTTCCAAGTGTAATTCAATGCAAATCGGGGCTTTTGCCCGTTGAGTAGTTGTTACTTGGATTTCTACTTATTATTTAGCATGTAGTTTAGTCCACCAGGGCTAGAGGTCGCCTGCTTTTGGTATTTGCTTTGCAAATCGCTATCTGTCACAGAGATATCATCGATGTCTTGACAGGTAGTAGCAACTGACCACCAGAGGGATGTTTCTATCTCCCACCACTACCAAATAACACGGTGTAAATGAAAATTGTTATTATTATTATTCTACACATTACATTAAAATCTAAAGCCTAAACTTTGAAAAAGGAAACAGATGTAATTTAAGAAACGCCAGCGCAGTGTTTTTGTATTCTTTTAATTCATATTAGTTGTCAAAAAACACGCTCTAACTGTCCCTCTGACATCACGTCAAAGGAGTAGAGGTTAGTTTCCAGTTTTAAACTGGTTAATTTGAGTATTATTTAGATACATCAAGATTTTTCGATAGGAATTTCAAGAGATATGGTAATAAATCCCCAAAAGAAAAGGAAGAGAAAAAATTTATGAAATGCCACAATTAGCACTTAAACAATATGAACAGTTCTTGTTGGAAATCGGTCAAAATATATAAAAAAAATTAGTTTAAGTAAAAAATCGTAATTTTTCTATTTGTTATAACAAAAATTATTTTAAACAATATCAGACCAGGTTACCATTTGGTAAGTTTCAAAACCGATTCCAGCAAAAAAATTAAGTCTGAATTTACTTCGAAACGCCTGCACCCATACCACCTGGTCTGCTACACAAACGAATAATATTCTAGCGCATCATCTTAATACGAACTCACCCCCCACTCCCGCTCAATATATGCGGCAACACTGCTGGAGGCGTAACCGAACTCTAGTGTACAAAAACTTATACAAAAGAGGCGTTTCCGCTACTCAGTATTTGGAGGTGTGTTACATTTACAAGTATGGCAAAAATTTGTATATATTCAGAATGCTTATTCCTTACCGCTCTCTTGGTGCTTGTGTAGAGGTGTGTTATTATTTACCATTTGCACAAAATACACACAAAAAACGTACTTCCTTAACGTGGAGGCTTGGGTGCCTGTGTGATGTATGGAGGCGATTAAGATAGCCGTGCACGTATATATATATATATATATATATATATATATATATATATATATATATATATATATATAGAGATGTAAACGGTCATTGTGCAGCCCGTTGAATATATTAACGGTCATTTGTGAAGCCCGAAATGACATTGTTTAGCCCGGATCCGGGCTAAACAAGGTATCGATGTGTATATCAATGCTAATTGGTTAGATAAGTTCTTAGGACCCCCCCCATGAATTTTCATCTGGGCCACACAGAGTCGTATTTACCTATACGACATACACTGTGAAGTTCATGGTACCTCCCTATAGGGGGCGCTTCACATGGATATATAAATACAGTAAAAGATACGAAAGCCCATTATATTGACATAACTCTATGCAGCCTGACTTTTGGCAACATTGTTCTCTTTCTTAAATACTAGGTTCCGTGCTAAAATATGTGATGCTCTGTAGCCCAGGCCACCATAAGACTATATTGTAGATACTGATACACTTTTTATGTAATATCAAATTATGGTACTATAAATTATGTTTATCATTTAGTATATAGTATTTATAATCAGATGAGGAATCCTTTAAACTTAGAATCAGAATAACAAATTAAAAATATGTACAGGAATATGGAAAAATAAAACAATTACCGATTCCCTATTCCACGATCATCTATCCTGTTAAAACTGGGTTTCTTATGTCTATACAGGATGGTCCGAAATTAGTGGTCATCATTTCGCCCGCGTATTCCTCGATCAAAAATAAGACAAAAAGTTTCTACAAACATGGCCCCGGAAATGCTTCCTAAGGGAGCTACAACCCTTTAAAGGTGCATCCTTGACGATGGTTTTTATTTAATATTTCCGAAACCTAATCGTTTTATGGCCAATAAGGTGATGTGACAATGATCCAAAAATTTCCCTCAGGGGTGGGTCAAACAGGGAGGGGGTAGAATAAAATGCCCCTAAACCTTTTCGCATGTACGTCTTTCCAGATTTTGATAGCAAATTATGGAATGCCAGAGTTTTTTATGCAATAAAGGTATTCTAGTTGAATTTTGATAGGACGCGCCGTTTTCGAGTTATTTGAGTTTCTGGAAAACATTAATCACAAAAACATTAAAATGGAACGAGTAACATGCACAGTTCTCTAGGTAGGTACTTAGTAATTGATAATAAAATTTTGCTATTATTACTTTTATTATTATTATTATTATTAGTTTCGAAAATATTAAACAAAAACCATCGTCAAGGATGCACTTTTAAGGGGTTGTAGCTCCCTTAGGAAGCATTTTCGGGACCATGTTTGTAGGAACTTTTTGTCTTATTTTTGATCGAGGAATACGCGGGTAAAATGATGACCACTAATTTCGGACCACCCTGTATAGACATAAGAAACCCAGTTTTAACGGGATAGATGATCGTGGAATAGGTAATTGTTTTATTTTTCCATATCCTCAAAACAGTGCAAAATATAAAAAAATTATTTACAAATTTTACTATGAAAAATATACGCTTTTCAAAAAAGGATGTGATGTGAAAAATATATTCGATGTGTCCCGATGTCCAGCGCCCTTGGATTATGGTTACTACCATTTTGATAACAAATTGTAGCTTGTATTAATATCTAAGGAACAAATTAGTTTTTGCTTAATTGCATTTTCCTTCGAATAATATACAGTGTGTCCACGGATGGAGTTACAAAGAGGAAAAACTTTTTTATTATGGACTTTATAAAAAAAGTCATTCTTTATAAAAAGTTGTGCTTGTCAAAAAAATTGTAATACCATAAAAAAATCGAGATCTGATATACGAGGTATTCAAAAATTAAGAAAACTGAAAATGGTTCAAGAGAAAAGTACCTTTATTTTTGATTTCAGAGAAAAATATAAGTAAAAGTTGTTTTTTATTGAAAATTAATCCTAAATACAAAATTTGACATCCATCTAAATTATTAAAATTAAGGAAACTTTATTTTTTATTGGACATTAATGTATTATTAGAACAAAATTCCTAGATTTTTATTAAAAATTAATTGGTGGAAGCTATGTGGAGTAATTTTTAATAAAAATCTAGGAATTTTGTTCTAATAATACATTAATGTCCAATAAAAAATAAAGTTTCCTTAATTTTAATAATTTAGATGGATGTCAAATTTTGTATTTAGGATTAATTTTCAATAAAAAACAACTTTTACTTATGATATTTTCTCTAAAATCAAAAATAAAGGTACTTTTCTCTTGAACCATTTTCAAGTTTTCTTAATTTTTGAACACCTCGTATATCAGATCTCGATTTTTTTTATGGCATTACAATTTTTTTGACAAGCAGAACTTTTTATAAAGAATGCCTTTTTTTTTATAAAGTCCATAATAAAAAAGTTTTCCCTCTTTGTAACTCCATCCGTGGACACACTGTATATAGGTTAAGAATATTATTTTATGTATGGCGCAGCCTTTTGATGTAATTGAACATTTCATGAAAAGTCTAGTCACATAATGTAAAACAGGAGGAAATCTAACAGCTAACCTTTACTTGTATGTTACATTATATGATTAGCCTTTTCATGAAATGTCCAATTACATCAAAAGGCTGCGACATATATCTATATATCTATTATACAGGTTAAGTGTAAAAGCAGTAGTTCGCCTTTTGTAAAATTTGAATTTACAATAAAGTTTATTATTGTTATTATATACATTACATAAATATTTATTTATATTACTATTTATTATTATATTTATAATTTTTATATGTGGGTAGGTATAATATACAGGGTGTTCGACTTCAAACTTTGCCACTATGGAAACTTCGTGTGTCTTAATAGCTACAACATCGGTTAAATTTGAGAAAAGTTGTATTTGTTTCTTAAAAGGAATTTAGCGAAAACAGAACTTAATTATCTGGTTTGATTGCTGAGGAATCTGAAAAAAACTGAAAAATTAGAATTTGGCAATTATTTTTTTACAAAATTATTCGTGGGTGCCAAATAAGTAATATTTGGGAGAAAAACGAAAAATTTAACTTTCAGTTTTTTTCAGATTTCTGAAAAATCACACCACATAATTAAGTTCTGTTTAAGATTTTTAATAAAAAAAAACACCACAGAAATTAGACAACCCCCAAATCCAAAGCCAGGCTGTCTGGAAAGGGGTTACACATTAGAAAAAAACGCAGACAATAATAATAATTTATTTATGCCAATACCCGGTGGGTTTACATAAGTCAAATATACAATTATTGTAAATCACATCATAAGTATTATAATAATAATACCAACAAACCAACATAGAACACTAAAAATTTAATATGATACATCAGACAAAAACTCGTCAAAAGAATAGTATGCTCCATTCAGCAGAATTTGTTTAATTCTAAAATGAAACTTTTTCTCCGGCAAGTCCTTGATGTCTAGTGGTAACTTATTGAAAAATTTTGGACCATAATAGTTTATTGCATTCTGACTTTTAACTAATCTGGTGTAATCTAAACAAACTTGATCTCTGTGTCTGGTGTTGTATTTATGTATTTCTCCGTGTGAAACATATTTATTGATATTTTGCTTAACATGCATGAGTGCCGTAAGAATATAATAGCTAGGAACTGTTAAAATATTCAACTCTATAAATTTTTGTTTTACATCTTGCCGAAAAGTCAACCGAGTCATTATTCTCATAACACGTCTCTGCAGTGAAAATATTCTATGTAAGTGTGAGGAGTGTCCCCAGGTAAGTATAGCATAAGAGAAAACACTTTGAAATAAAGAGAAATAAACTGTTTTTATTATGTTTAGAGGTAATTCTGCCATTAAGTTTCTCATCAAATATACAACTTTGCATAATTTACCGGAAAGATAATTAACATGTTGATCCCAACGTAAATGTGGATCCATGATTACTCCTAGAGATTTTACATTTTCGGGATTGTCAAAATTATCTAAGTTCCGGGTTGAGAAAAACATCGTTTGTGTTTTTGATTGATTTAGGTGTAATTTATTTGCTCTAAACCAGTCAGAAGCTTTTATCGTTTAGAGCTGCATATCCTCCAATAAATTGTTTGCATCGCTATTTATATTGATCATGCTGGTGTCATCAGCAAAGAGTACTAATGAAGTGTCATTTACATAATTTGGTAGATCGTTTAAGTATGTATATTAGGAATAATAGAGGCCCAAGTACGGAACCTTGAGGTAAGCCGAAATTTACTTTTGTTGAGGACGATGACACTCCATTAAATACTCTTTTTTGGTCTCTGCCTGTGAGATATGAGTTTATGAAATTTACAGCTGTAATGCTAAGCCCATATTTTTTAAGTTTATTAACCAGAATATCATGCTGCACACAGTCGAATGCTTTCGACAAATCGCAAAAGATACTTCCAGCAAAACTTTTATTTTCAAATGCCACTGTTATACTTTCCACCATTTTGTTAATTGCGTCAGTCGTAGATTTACCGGAGCGAAAACCAAATTGACAATTTGACAAAAGGTTATTACCTTCAAAAAAAGTAGCAAGTTGTTGAAACAGGGCTTTCTTTATTATTTTTCCCAACGTAGGTATAATTGATATAGGTCGATAGTTGTTCATATCATTTACATCGCCTTTCTTAAAAAGTGGAATAACTTTGGAGATTTTTAGACACTGTGGAAAAGTTCCACTATTTATGCATGAATTAATTAATTTTGTCAGAGGAATAATAATAATATCTTGTACGTATATTATAACATTCATATTTATGTCATACACATCTTTACTAGGATTATTTTTAAGATTTTTTATAATATCGCGCATTTCGATGAAGGAAATCTCTGAAAAATTAAAAATGTTATTTGCTGTACTTGTTGTAACTAGACTGATAGGATCAATAGTGGTTGATATGTTTCTTGTGGTTTCAATAAAAGCGATATTTGCAAAAAAATTATTAAAGTCGTTCCAATTTAGATTTAAATTATTATTACTAATACTCTTTTTATTATTCCCGCGTTTAGCATTTACTATATCCCAAGATGCTTTTGACATGTTTGTGCTACGAAAAATGTAAGACTCATTGGCATTTTTTTGTAATATTCAATTTTTCTCCTATAAATCCGTCTATATTCTTTCACCCTATCGCCTATGCCCACCAAATTCGGATATTGTTTTTTTAAATAGTGTAGAAAATCGAGATTTTCACGCATCTCTCGTAACTCGTCATTATACCATTGTATATTTGATTTTTCAGGAATTTCACTTTTTACTTTGACTGGAAAAGCAACATCAATTTGTTCAAGAAGAATATTCAGGAAAATGTGAAATTTCTCATCAATATTTAGTTTTTTGTCATTTACGAAATCCCAATCTATGATATTTAGATTATTATACAAGGTGTTGAGACCTACCTGGGTTATAGGCCTGTACCTTATTTTGTTCAAGATTGGTTTTTCTTTAATAATATCTAGCTTTAAAACAATGGCCTTATGGTCTGACAAATTTAATTTGTGTCAACTGTATAGGACGTGTTATGAAAGGAATCAAAATTTAAGAGGAAGTTATCTAAGCAGTTCTTATTTCTTGTAGGTTCTTTTACTGAACAAATAAAACCAAAAGAGTTTATAAAATCTGAAAATTTACAATTTCTTAAAGTGTCTGAATTAAAATGTATGTTAAAATCTCCAGTTATTATCAGTTTTTTGTTTAAGACTCTGATCAGTTCAAAGACTTCATGCAATATGTCTAAAAATAAATTAAAATCCCCATCGGGTGACCTGTACAATGTACAACATTCATACCCACCGAGATTGTCAGTGCCGGAGCTGGGTCTCGCAGAAACTAACCGCCTTGTGCCACTCAAGCACGCGCTAGCCCCATTGCGCTACCGTCTCGGTAAAGAAGTAGTATAAGAAACATACACAAGTTTTTCTAATTTAACCGATGTTGTAGCTAGTAAGATACGTGAAATTCCCATAGTAGTAAAGTTAAAATCGAACACCCTGTATATACACATATATTATGTTAGAAAAGTTACTATAGGAATATTAAGCAAAAATGACCCTTCCACACCCTTTAATATTCCTATAATATTTTTCTGACTATTAATAGTAAGTAAGAATATGATTTAAAAAAACGTGTGATTTTCACGGTTTTACATATTACGTTTCAAATCAAATGACAATTTCGTGCTTTGACTGACATGTCATGGCCCAATCGATGACATTTAATGAAGTCAGTCATAATTCACTGCAGTGAATTATGAAACCATAATTCACCGCAGTGAATTATGGATAGGAGGAAACACATACATAATGAATGCATTTAGTAGTCGTGGACAAACTAAGTAATACATTTTGTTAAATTAATACAATTTAGTCGTGGACAAACTAAGTAATACATTTTGTTAAATTAATACAATTTTTAATACTTCAGTCATTTTGCAAATTAACTAAATAAAGTAAGGAAGTTATGAATGAAAAAGTTATGTGATAACAATTTCCTTTCTTTTTTTGTGATTTTTAATAAAATTCACATCAGTTCAAGAATACCTTTATGTAACTGAAAAGTGGGACAGTAGCCCGGCGCATCGGGCGACAGCACATCTAGCTGAAACAAATAGGTGCTACACTGGCAACGTTGTTGGGCCACGCAGGGTCTGCAACATATGTAATTACATATAATCGGGCTAAATAACGACCTAACCGTATATCCTGGCCACACAACGTCTTATGCATATATAAAAAATTTAAACGGTAAAATAAACTTACCCCTCTGCGGTTGCCCTGCTTTACAGCAACCAGAAATACATGGATGTATGATGCATATTTTTTTATTCTTTATGTAGAGGCCGGGCTACAGAACGACCCATTGGTATACCGGGCTACACAACATACCATCTATAAGTATATATATATATATATTATTTAAAACATCATATTTTTATTCCATATAGCTAACCTAGAAATAAAAAACGCACACACACATAAAGGTTTAATTAATATTTTCTTTATTCAAGCTTTTAATAAAAACATTTTTCTATCTAAATCATTCAGTATTTTATCTAAATTATAAGTTAAGCATTCACGTATATAGTATGTGTGAATGTTACAACGATATATTTCACTTAATTTAAATAGTACATTATTAGGAGATAACTCGTATTGCGATTCGCTTAATATGTTATTTGTGACATTTAAAAAGTTATCATAGAATTCAGTAAAACTTAAACTATGCAGTAAATTCATGTGTGATGATACAAGTTTGCTAATATTTATAATCTCGTATACAGTGTTTCTTGAAAAATAAAATAAACTTGAAACTCCAGCGGCAGACAATTTTAGCATCTTGTTTCCGATAAAAGGAGCCTTTATTAGTGCATATTCAGAGAAATGAATTTCCTCCTCCACTTCTTCTTCTTCTTCTTCTTCTTCCGCTTCTTTAATCTCACTATTAAAATAATCTGAGGTAAATTGCTGAAGGTAAGTAATAAAATCATCCCAATCTTCTCTTATGAATGAAATATTATCTGGTTTCGTGAATACAGGATGTGCCACGTTCAGCAATATTCTTACAGCAGGAACATAACCTCTTGCAGGAGAAAGTCCAGTAATTATTTTATAATTAGAATCTTTAATGTAAAATACATTTTCACAAATATATCGTTCTTCAGCGAGTATAGCCTCATGATAAATGTCATTAACGCGATCAATTTCACTCCAATAACCGGAATCTTCATCAGAGGAAAATGATGCACTAGCACCAGGTGATTTCATTATTATTATTGATTCTATCACACTCAAAGACTAACAGACAACTAAGCTGTATAAGGTATAATCTATCTTGTTTATGTAATTAGATAGAGGGAGGGTACTAATTTTATTTTAAAAAGGCCTCCAAGTTTCATAAATGTGTGCTATTCTCTCCTAAGATATAATGTAATTTTACATATTTCACGCCGGGTATAACGCATTTTCTCATAAGAACGCATGCAAATCGATGAACACACATGCAGGTTAAAGAATGTTATCTGAATCAATCCAGCTATTGTGCGCAGAATCAAAACCTAGCCATTTCACGTAAGACTTATTACCGCGCTTACGTAACACCTTTTCCACGAGATACACATCGGGTGTTTTTGTTTTTTGTAGCTCCTCTTCGTAGAATCCGCCTCTAATTGGTCTACCCTGCATATCTTCAAGTAAATAGGTGGTAGGATTGGTGATTCGAACCTCGGATATTTTAAATAACTCTGTACTCCAGTTTGGTGTGTATCCTTTGCTAAACACATGCTTACTCTTACTAACTCGCACTATATCGCCCGCCTTGTAGCGTCGTGATGCTGCTATCTTTATGTGATTGTAAGCCGAGAGTAAAATTTGTATTTCATTCTTAGCGTTAACATCTACCGGTTTTACCTGGGTGGTCCTATGTTTTCGGTTATTATACTCTTTAACAATGTCCGGAAGCACCTCCAGCCATCGGCATGAGCCGTTTAAACTGAAATACTTATATAAACGCTCCTTTAACGTTCTAATAACACGTTCAACTATGGCGGCTTTCTTAACAGTAAATGTGCTGTAGTATTTAACTTTAAATTGCTTCATCAAGCGTTGAAAGTGAACATTATAAAATTCCGTACCCTGATCTGTATTTAAATTATTACAAGATCTCTTGCTCCCCTTGAAGACATTCTCCATAGCCTGGGTGACTTCAGGTCCGCTCTTATTTTTTATCGCTTTAGCCCATACGAATTTAGAAAAACAATCTATCACCACCAGAATGTATCTAAAATTATTGTTATCCTTGGAGTAGTTTCCCATCTCAGCCAAATCTGCCTGCCATAAGTCATCTATTCCTCTTATTACTATGCGCCTGCGCCGCTTAATATTTCTACGAGCAGGTTTATGCAGCTCATTAACCAATTGAATTTTTTCTTTAGAATGCGACATCGGACCGCTAAGATGATGATGATGGTGGAAATAGCACGGTATCGAATTAAATGAACATATATGTCGAACTTTTATAATTTATACTCTTTTGCCTACTTTAAATTTATTAACATCCATCTCGATATTTTTCACCGTGTTAGACAGAGAGGTAAGATTCGCTTGCATTAGAACAATTACTTCATCATTTAATTTTTTTATAGATTTTCGGAGATCTTGTATGGAGCCTCTCTGTTTATCTAAACGAGTAGACGCGTCCTTTTGGTAAGTATTAAAGTTTGTCGCTAGAGTCGTAGCAATAGCAGTCATATTATCGTCCACGTACTTTTTATTGACAGCATCGCCATCTTCAGTGGGCGGTTGAACATTACACAATTTCAATTTTTCCACATCAATGTTTCCATCTTTGGTGAAATTAAAACCTCGACCTTGCGGTAATAGACTGATGTTCTTGCTAACGCTGCCACCTCGGGCTGAACGACCGAACTTATCGAGACTCATTGCGAATATGATGGGTATAGGGAGCTGTAACGCACTAATATATTATTCCCGCTTCTTTCAGTTCATTTAAAATGGCTAAGATTTCGTTATCATGTGAATCCGTATTTCCTGCAGCTTTGGAGGCATTTAAAAGTCTTCACCTGTCCACTAATTCATTGATATCGTCCCAGAAGAGGTATTCTGTCGGTTTTTCATTGTAAACCATATTCATACCCTGTCCGCTGCTATGAGGTTGAGTATGTTTTATTTTAGGAGTGCCATCACAACTATTGTTTTTAAATAATGGTTTTATCACTTTAGTATATTTATGAGATCGAGTACCATTTAATTGACTTGCAGGATCATAATTTCGTTTATGTGCGTTAGAGGTTTCTAGAATTTTCTTGTAATCAGCCAAGTCCTGTTCGCTGTAACCTTGAGGCTTCTTCATAAATAGCAGTTCATACAAGCCTTGTCTTCCGGTAAACATTTTATTGCCAATACTCAAGCCGGCATTAGAACCGATATTTAGTTCCATAGATCGGATGTATAATTTATTCATTTCGGTATTAAATCTCACGCCATAGGTTTCATCGTAATCCTTACTACTTTTATCATAGAGACCCGTTAAATATTGCTTAGCTAACGTAGGATACTGTTCAGCGGCAGCATCAGGGTCAATCGTACTACTTGAATCTTCAAACATTTCATCATCATCATCTTCTTCTTCTTCTTCTTCTTCTTCTTCCACTTCTTCTTTCACTTTTATTTTTTTCTTTATATCAGATTTAATGACAGAACTCAGCGCTCACTTGCAGTGATTGTTTGATGGTGTATCATTCCAAGTGCCTAGGAATCAACATTGTCCCGGAGTTTGACAAAATCTCCGGCTTATCGTGGAAATGTCCACCCTGTAGCACTGGGGATTCCACGACTGATCAGTCGAGTAATTTACATGTCTCCCGTATTCTCAAGAAACTTGATATTATGCAAAATGACATGAACGCTATAAAAACAAACCAATCTGAAATTACCAAATCTCTTGAATTCTATGGAGGGAAAATTGATGATTTTAATATTAAAATAAATCAGTTTGAGGAGCGCTTGAAAAAAGTTTCCTCCCTGGATTCCGAGATGACTGTTAAAAAAGATGTCGGTAACCTACAACAGGATGTTGAGTATTTGCAACAACAGCTTCGGTTAAACAATTTAGAAATTAATGGAATTCCTGAAAAATCGAATGAAAATATCATGAGTATTATGTCTGCCACTCTGACTGTTCTAGGCTTTGAAAACAAAATTATTGAAAAATGCCATAGAGTGGCGCATATGGATCCTAATAATAAAAATCCACGTTCTGTTATTGCTAAATTTTATTCGAGACCCGATAAAGATGCTATTCTCCGTGCGGTTCGGCAGAGCAAAGGTTTAAATGTCAATGAGATTGGTTTCACAGATACTGACAGTAACAATAAACCCTTAAAAATATATTTTAATGATCATTTAACTCCCAAATACAAAACTCTATATCGGAAAGTTCGGGAGATTAGTAAAGCTAAGGGGTATTTATGCTGGACTCGTGAGTGCAGAATTTATATACAGGATGGCTCGGGTAAAACAAAATTAGTGTCGAATGAAGACAATTTGAAAAACATTCAATGAGGAAATTGCATTTCATCTAATTTATATAGAATTATTTAGTTTTCAAGATGTCTCTAACTATCTATTATCAAAATACAAACGGTTTAAGGACCAAACTAAATGACTTTTATCTTGCAAGTACTGTGACGGGTGCGGACGTAATTTGTATTACAGAATCATATTTAAATAACAATATCAATAGTGCAGAGGTTGTTGACTGCAACATTTTTGACATTCACAGAAGAGACCGTAATTTGTTAACAAATATAAAAAAAGATGGTGGAGGTGTATTTATAGCTGTAAAGAAGAATTTAATCTCAAGATCCCGTGAAAACTGGTCGTGCGATGGAATTTGTGAAGATCTGTGGGTGACAGTGTATCTAGGTGATCATAAAAATCTGCACATTTGTTGTGTATATGTGCCGCCTCATGCTAGTGTTAATAATTTAAAAGCACATCTCAATAAAATTAGTGATATAATGTCGCATCATCCTGGAGATGTATTTCTAGTATTGGGAGACTACAACATCCCTGGGTTAGTATGGACACGAGATCCAACTGGCAATTTTTACGTTTCATCTAATGTAACTGACGAATTTGGTGAGGCCCTTATTGATACATCTAACTTCTTAGATCTTAACCAGTTTAATGGAATAAATAACGTAAACGGTAAATTTCTTGATTTAGTATTTTGCTTACTTCCGTGTAACGTTCAGGTTAGTAATTGTAGTAGTCCTTTTGTACAGGAAGATCGTCATCATAGAGCCCTAGATATTAATTTAAATCTTAATGACAATATAAAATTAAAATCAAAAAACAATTACAGCAAACATGATTTTAGATCCGCCGATTATATTGTCATTAATAATGAACTATCTAATATCGATTGGCAGGGTGCTATGAATAATACTTCACCAGATGAAGCCGCTAGTTATTTATATGACACCTTAAATTCTACAATAACCAACCATGTAAGACTCAAACATATGAAGAGAAATCATCCTATATGGTTTTCCAGGCGTACTCTAAATCTTATTAAAAACAAAGATAAAATGCGCAGGCGCTGGAAAAAATACAATGACGAGGCAGCACACGATGCCTTTTCGTATTTGAGACGAGACGTTAAAAAATCAGTGAAACAAGATTACAAAAACTATGTTGCTAGTACAGAGGCAAATATAAAAAACAATATAAAACCATTTTGGTCATTTATATCTAACAAGTCTGGCAGCAGACATTTACCAAGTGTTGTTACTTACAATGGACAAACTTTATCTGATGACAATGACATCTGTGAAGCCTTTTGTCAGTATTTTTCTTCAGTTTTTGAATCGAACACTACTCCCTCTAATATTCATGATAGTAATAATTCTGTAAATAACTTTGGCCTAAATATTAACTTCATATCAATCGAGCAAATTGAGCAAGAAATTGACAACTTAGATATAAATAAGAGTGCCGGCCCGGACGAGATCCCTGCCTTGTTTATAAAATCGTGCAAGCAGTCTCTATCATTACCGTTGTTTATTATATATAACAAATCTCTATGTTGTGGCTATTTTTCTAGTGTCTGGAACAGAGCACTTATTGTTCCGGTTTTTAAAAATGGTTCAAAGGGCGATGTCAGTAACTACCGTCCTATTTCATTACTATCGTTATTCGGCAAGATTTTTGAAGCTATAATTACTAAAGAAATATTTTTTAAAATCAAGCACATGTGTAGCGAAAATCAACACGGGTTTTACCAGGGTCGGTCGATTATTACTAATCTAATGCCTTTTATACAAACTACTCTTGAGGTCATGGACAGTAAATTGCAAGTGGACGCAGTGTATACCAATTTCTCGAAAGCATTCGATAAAGTGCATCATCCGACATTGTTAATTAAGCTTGAGAACTTCGGTATACACGGTGAACTGCTTAGTTGGATAAAATCTTATCTTACAAACAGGAGTTAGTGCGTAAAGATGAACAACTCTTCTTCCAGATATTTGACTGTAACATCTGGAATACCACAAGGTTCACACCTGGGACCACTTCTGTTTTGTTTATTTATCAACGACATTGGCTCTTGTTTTATTCACTCAGATTATAGTTTATTTGCCGATGACCTCAAAGTTTACAAACCTATTGAATCTCCAGATGATTGTGTCAAACTTCAGGAAGACTTGACCAAGTTTTTTTACTACTGCAAATCCCATAGACTCTTTCTAAACATTAACAAATGCTCCCAAATAACATTTTCTAGAAAAGTATATAACATTGTATACAATTACGATATAGGGGGGAGCAGCCTCAAGGTTGTTAATCAAGTCACAGACCTGGGCATTATACTTGATTCTAGATTGTCATTTGATGCCCACATTGAATTAATAGTCCAAAAATCTATGAGAAACCTGGGATTTATATTGCGCAACACAAAAAACTTCACCAATCCATCCTCAATAATTCTATTGTTTAATGGTTAGAAGCCATCTTGAGTATGGATCAATTCTATGGAGCCCCCAGTACTATAAATACATCGATAGGATAGACAAAGTTCAAAGGAAGTTAATTAATGTTCTGAATTATAGGTTTAATAGTAATTTATATTATGAATCCTATGAAAATCGTCTGTCATATTATAACTTAAAAAAATTATGTTCTAGGAGAATTGTATTCTCTGTATTATTTTTATACAAATTATTAAATAACTTTATTAATTCTTCCTACATTCTTGGTAAATTATTCTTTAGTATCAGTCAGTATTTCTCTAGATCTACTACTTTATTTTATATTTCATCTTGCCACACTAACTCGGCTTGTAACTCACCCATCCGGATGATACAAAAAAATTATAACGAGTACTTCACTCACATTGACTTATTCAATATTTCCTTGTATAGATTAAAGAAAGAGGCTTATTCTATTATATGTTAATCTTGTATTGATAAATATGTTTTTTCTTTTTTGTTTTAAATTCCAGTCACATTTAAATAGCAATTTGTATTAAATTTGAATTAGATTTAGGTTTAGTTTTCTAGGTTTAAGTAAACGTATTTTAAATACGCTTTAATACACAGACCCTATTATTATAATAATTTGTTGTGTAAACCTGTTATTTGGCATTGAATTGCCTGTTGGTGTACCTTACTTTAAATAAATAAATAAATAAATAAAAAATGACATTCTCTACTTTTGGAGTCTGCTGCTGCTGCTGCTGCTGCCAGGGGAAATTCTTAACCGCACCGAGTTCTCGTATTGGATCAATGACCGGTTTCAATAAACGTCTAATTGTTTCGTCTTGTTCAGCTCGACCTAATTTTAAAGCCAAGTACTTTCTTCGAATGGAATCTGAAGCTTTCTTTATCTTCCTTTTAAGTGCGAAATCTCGGTCAAAGCTATACACCTTCTCCCTAGATGGTTTATATTCCGCGAGAGTAAATTTTTTATTACCCTTCATTGTTAAACAGGTAAACAGGTATGTCAAACAGGTAACAGGTATTTTAAACAGGTAATAAACAGATACAGGGTTTTTCACAACAGATAACCTGTTTTTCAAAACAGGTCTGTACAGTCTGAGCGTCTATCTTATAATATTTGATGTTATTGAAATCTCATATACTTATATACTGATCAAAGCCTTTTCTATAACGTCCTTTATGTAATTCGAAATCTTTTACGATAACCAGCACTCCGAATTTATCGTTCCAACATTCTCTGCATAAATGTTCAAATTGTTCAAAGCTCATATCGGGTGTTACGTGATCATCAAACGCGTGACGTAAATTCATTTTATCCTGTTTAAATAATATTAGACAGTTACAGTTATCTCGAATGAGATGTTTCGGTATATGGGTATATGTCTGACAGAGATAGAAACAATCTACAAGCTTATGTCTCCCCATTGAGAAAAAAGCACGTATCTTGTCCTGCTTGTCGCATGCTACGTCATCAAATATAAATATGGAATTCGTTTTAGCTTCGGATGGATCGATGATATTTTCGTTAGAGGTGTATGGAAAGTAGCCTATGCCTTTTACCTTCTTCAGCACATCTTCCAATAATTTATATTTAGGTTGATACAAAGATTTGGAGTACACGTATACATTCTCGAACCACAGACCGTTAGAGTCGAATAATAGACTTAGTAGAATATTTGTCTTCCCCGCTCCGCTAGGTCCGCATACAATCGTTCTTAAAGCGTTAGGAAATAACTCTCCATGTTTATTAACAGATCCACCACCTTCTACAGAACCATTAGAAGTTATTAAATCTAAATTCTCTACAGGGAGAGACGTCTTTTGTCTTTGAATGCGCATCATGAACTCTATACTTTTCACTCTGTACATTCCTATATATAGAAGTTTCGATCTCGTACATCATCAGTTCTAGTTTAGATGACGTCGAGGAAACATCGTCGTGTAACAGGCAGAGGTGTAGTTAACACTCTTATCAACAAGCTACCTTTCGAACTGCATTTACCTGGTTATCAGTACTGCGGTCCAGGTACAAAGTTACGTAAACGTTTAGCTCGAGGGGACCCAGGTGTTAACATTTTAGATCAAGTGTGCCGCGAACACGATATTGCTTATAGTGAAAACGCAAACTTGGAAGACAGACATAAAGCTGATTACTTACTAGAACAGAGGGCTTGGGAACGCGTTAAATCTAAAGACGCCAAATTAGGCGAAAAAGCAGCAGCTTGGGCTGTCACTAACGCTATGAAGGTTAAACGTAAATTAGGTATGGGTGCTGCAGGAGGCTGTAATAATAAGAGAAAAAAGAAAATTCCCTTCCGCAAGGCCATCATATCGAACATTGCTAAAGCGCTGAAAAAGCATGCAAGTCATGATGTGAAAAAGGATATGGCTATGAGTGTTAAAACGGCGCGAATTGCCATCAAGAAAGCAGGTGGAAGGATGAAAATCAATGTCCCCCGGATTCTACCGCTGCCAAAGACCGGAGGCTTTTTACCTCTGATACCGATCTTTGCAGGTCTCTCAGCTCTTGGAGCTCTGTCGGGTGGCGCTGCGGCCATCGCTAAAACTGTTATAGACGCTAAGAACGCTAGGAAAACTTTGGAAGAAGCTCACCGCCACAATAGAGCCGTGGAGGGTGTAGCTTTGGGTAAAAAAGGTTCCGGGCTATACATGAAACCATATAAGAAAGGATACGGATTATACTTGAAAAAAAACTACCATTGAAGCTACCCAATAGAGCACTCTCTGACCTAGACATCTTAAAGTATGCTAAAAAGTTAAAAATCCCCCATTTCAGAGGCGTCTATATGCGAGACTCTTTACCTTCACGTCCGCCATCACCTAAAGGAAACGAGAGCGCCATCATTAACTTGGACAGCATAAAGGGAACTCATTGGGTAGCATATAAGAAAACAGGCAATTCCGTAGTATATTTTGACAGCTTTGGATCTCTGAAACCACCAATAGAATTAGTTCGATACTTTGGCGCGAAATTTAAAATTAAATATAACCCCACCGCATATCAAATATATAACTCTGTAAATTGTGGTCGTTTATGTTTACAATTTCTCTATAAAAATAATAAACACACGTGATGTGTAATCAGTATGTCATCAAACACATTCAAGGTCGCAAATCTGTTCTCTCCGTGACTTTTCCTAATCCTATAGAACTAGATCCGCGATACAATTATTCAATAGCGTTAATTGGTCTGGACACCTATAATACCATACCTAACATCGAGAACGGTGTGAATAACAAGTTTTATTATTGGGAGCTGGGTGATAGAAGCTTCAAAGAAAACGTCATAACTATACCTACAGGGTCTTATAAAATAAGTGACATTGAATCCTATCTGCAAAAGAGATTACTAGCCGGCAGCGGCGTAACATCCCAGCAGCAGGCTGACGAATACTTCTCTCTGAAACCTAACAATAATACACTCAAGTGTGAAATTAAAAGTAAACACGAAATTAACTTTAATCACAAGGATAGCTTGGCCTCCCTGTTGGGTTACAGTGCTAGCAGAACATTAAAGCCGGATATATTATATGAGTCTGATTTACCTGTTAATATAGTCAGAGTTATAACGATTCAAGTGGACTGTAACGTTACTGTAGGAGCATATTCCAATCATACTCCTACGCATACAATTCTTGAATGCGGTTTGAATGTTGATACTGGATACGCTATAAACATTGTACCTGGAAATTTAACTTATCTACCGAGGCGAGAAGCTGAGTGTGAGATTAGAACTTAAAAAACATGCGATTAATATTTAACCATAGTAAACCTAATATATACGGAGGAAGCTTACATCATCCTCATTCTGTATCTAATCGTACAAGTGCAAGGTCATCACCACCACCGCCACGTACATCAGGACCTGCCAAGTTAACGTATTCAAATTATTTATATTTATCGTCTTTGGGTTATCATGTTAGAAGAGCTACAGCTACTTCAAGACCCTCACTTCGATGATTCAATTGAACGAGTTGAAGTTCGAACGTACCATCCATTCGTTAAAGCCTATGAGAATAATGATGAAATTGAAATTGCTATTTATCAGCATGACGCTTTGATTGATATAAGTGAGGGGGCGCTATCAATCAAGGGAACTTTAAAGAAAAATGCCACTGGTACGGGCACCAATGAATTCACCAATAACGCTGGCGCCTTTTTATTTGATTCCGTAAGTTATGAATTAAATGGCTCGGAAATAGATAAAGTACGCGACCCTGGAATTGTGAGCACAATAAAAAGTTATATATGTTATGAAAAAGATGATATTTCTCATAGCATCGCAGGTTGGAATTATCCTGCTGGCAGCCTAATTACATATGACGCTACAAAATCCACCTTTTTCTTAAGAATACCCTTGAAACATCTACTGGGATTCTTTTACGATTATAAGAAATACGTTTTCGGTAAACAGGTTCTACGTTTGATAAGAGCTCGTAGCGATAATAATTGTTTCAAAGCGTCAAAAGATGATACAGATGGTGAACTAACCATCACCAATATTGAATTAAAAGTGAAACATGTCCATTTGAATGATATCCCAAAAATGAATTTTCTAGCTCAAGTTAATGCTGATACGCCAATCCTACTAGCATTTAGACAGTTTGAAATTCATGAGATACCCACCCTGGTGGCAGGTGCTACAAAAGAAATTTCAGTTCTTAAAAATGGCACTCAAAGTCCTCAAGCTGCCATCCTTGCTCTTCAAAGCAATAAGAAAGATTCCAAGACGAAAGACTGCACGCAATTCGATAATATTGATATATTTAATGTAAAATTATTGTTAAACAATGATCGTTATCCTTATGAAGATATGAGGTTAAACTTTAAGGCTAAAAAATACTCTGAGGCCTATCATATGTTTATCGACTTTAGCAAGTCGTTTGCTTCAAATAATAAACCTATGCTAGATTTTGACGCTTTTAAGAATCACACGCTATTCGTTATAGACTGCTCGAAGAGAAGAGCTCCTATTAAACCATCGATTGTAGACATAAAAATTGAAATTGAAAGTTTGACCCCCTTCCCCCCAAATACCAAGGCCTACTGCATTCTCGTACACGACCGCGTTTTGGAGTATTTGCCTCTCAGTGGAGTCATAAGAACCATTATGTAAAAGAGAGAGAGACAGAAGGGATAACTTAGTATGTGAAGAACTGTCGAAGAGTAAACATGAAATTGATGGTCGTAGATATTCAAGGTTTTAACCTACCCGATTTCTATCCTAAGGAAATCTCGTTTATTAGTGGAGATCAGCATGCCCATTATTTACTTAAACCTCTCTTACCGTACGATTCGTTAAGTTATGATTTGAAGAAACAAATAAATTACTTGGAATTACATCATCATGGGTTGAGGTACAGCAGTGGTTACGTCGACGATAATGGCCTAAATAAAATATTACGTAATCATCTACTTAATGGCGCTACTAACCTTGTGTACGTAAAAGGTCATCAGAAAAAGGAATTTCTGGAAATAAGATTACATGCTTTGACGCAAACTTCGTCAGCGGTGCCATCTATCATTAATGTCGAACAGCTTAGTGTTGATGTCGAGGTTCCAAAGTTCGATAAAGATTTACCGTATTGTTTAAATCATTTTACTATTAATAATAAAAAAATTGTATGTAGCTTAAGAAATGTCTTCACTCTTTATTATTGGTTATATTCTAGTTTACCTAAATAAATGTGTATTTTATTAATGATTTTTAATTTCTTTACCCTCCCCACTCCCTCTCCACCTATTTGATATTATCCTATATGCAAGCATTATGTACTTTTAGTATCTAGTTGAGCGTAATATGAGCAAGATGTCATCCTTTAACTGCTTGTTAGAACATCATTTACATAAATTACAAAAGTTAAAAGAAATGATTGAGTTTTATCAGGAGAAACAGCGTATGTTTTCGCAGTTTCAAAAATTAAGTGTTATCACTAACAGTGGTGTATTCAGCGATAGACGTGGTAAACAATTACATGCTACTGCAGCACGAAGAATTTCTCTCTAAAAAAATGCAGTCTCCAGTATTTTTATCTTGCGGCCATATCGCCAATTCTATAAACAGTCTTTGTAAAGTTTGTGAGATTCGTAAAAAGTGTAAAGTTTGCTATAAAAATGATCGCGATATGATATTCATACCGTGTGGACATATTGCAATATGTGCAGACTGTAGTTTTTCTCGGAAAACATGTGTAACCTGTGGAATACGTTTGCATGCTACAGTTCGTATAAAATAATCCTTAAATTTCATTAATTATTACCATTATAAATAAACATTATTTGAGGTTAAATCATTAGTGTTTATGTGAACGTCACGATGTATAGTTCGCAATTTATTCTACTACATGCGATATTCCAAAATATACTCTACGTACATAGACCATATAATTCTACAGACGCTTTTGTGTGCTTCGATAATCCACAAAATGATTCATGTCCTTCACAATGGATAATAAATTGGCTACTTATTCCTCTTTTATATCTAATAATACGGCTGGTTTAAAGATAAAAATAAAATTTAAAGATGACGTCATCGAAGAAGAATTTAACTGGATCTCACTTTTCCCCCCTTCACCCCCACCTGAACCTTCGGTATATTCAAGCCCTCCGCCGTCGCCTTCAGACGTCTCAGTTGAAGTCTTGCTTTACTACCTAACAGTTTGCTCATCAATATTACTGCTCAAGTGCATAATTAGAATTGTTCAGCGCAGAAAGTGTCTATTTATGCTAAATTAAGAAATACGTAAAAACATCATGTGTACCCCATCACCAGCATCGCTAAAAGAAGCTGTCGATTTGCTGCTTACTTCATTAAAATGTAGTCTAAGTGAAGGATGTCATAAAGAAAAATATAGCCTGGGCATATATTATTGTGAACTTTATATCGGCGATAATATTACGCTGAATAACTTTTGTGAATCGATGGTAAAATGCGGTCTTCATGAACAAAACAATATGTTTCCAAGTTTATAACTGATGAGGTGCTCTATAATAAATATATTGGTGATGATGAGGTTGACTTAATAGAAAAAGAAAGCTCTCCAGATCCTATTGCAGAAGCAATTGATTCGCTTCGTTTTATTTTGAGGTGTAATCTGAAACTGTATTCTAACCACCACCTTGAAAAAGAAGATCGCACTACCTGGCGCAATAAAATGGGAATAAAATATTGTGATTTTTATATCTGGGGCTATATTACATTGGATAAATTTTGTGCTACAATGAACCAATTGCAACTGCATGATTTATTATATGAACACCTGTCTGGACTTGTAAGTGATGAACTTCTCGATCTACTTCCCGATTACGAAGGAGCAATTTAATATATTTAATAAAAATGTATTTTATATATGAATAAATATCTTGTAACAATATCCGTTTTTTTATTTTAAAAAATGTAGTAAAGAACTTTGTTTTATAACCAAGCATCTAAAATACTTAACCTTGAAACATATAGCTATCTCCATCTTACTGATAGAGACTGATTAAAATATCTCTAATAGATAAATTCTACTGAATAGAGAGATAACGTATAATCCAGCAAATGTGAATGTCATAAATATGTCTAGTTTTTTAAATCTTGTACATCAGAAGCAAAAATACTTGTCAAGTGTGGGATTCGAACCCACGCTCCCGTTGGGGAATCTGATATTTTCAATTTGACGCCTTAACCACTCGGCCAACCTGACAAGCGGAAGCAGTGTTTCATTCAAATTACTTAAATGTGTGTACCTACTAAATAAAATTTTATATTGTCCAATTTTTATTATGATTTAAAAATGCTTTAGATTAGTTTATTAGCTGGTATATGATAATTAAAATATCTATCTATCTCTGTCTTACTCATTGAGGTTGAATAAAATAATTAAATAACTGTTCATTTTGCCTTGCAAGCTGTGAAGCCTACATGTAAACACGTGCAAATGTTTATAAAATAAAATTCCAAGAAGACGAGTTTGTTTACCTTATAGACACGTAGGTATATATAAATTTTTCTGTCATAGGCGTACCCTAGTAAAATTAATATAATTATACCTCCTTTTCAAGCAGGCACGCCTATGCTCTCTTTGTTTACATTAGCCTCAAGCTTATCGCTATGACGTCATCGTCTGCAGCGCCATCACGGTAAAATGCGGCGGCTAATTTTAGAACTAAACCTTCCGGTCATTGAACTAGTTCTTAGAGGTTCCAGGGCCAGGGTGCAGGATGCAGGATGCGTTAGAGCATTGAACCTCTTGCGTTAGGTCTGATGCATTAGCTGAAGAACGCCGCCGTCTCCAGAAGCCCTCCACCTCTTTCTATACTCAGGGTGGTCTAAGACGCCATCGAGAGCCATCGAAGTGCGTGGCCTTGAAAGTGGGACAGAATGAACCTAGTATATCTACTTTTGTGCTCTAGAGACAGTTTCAAGTTTACTGTATTACATTACTGTCTGTTCATCTCTGCTAATAATAAAGTGCATAGTTAGAATTGTACAGAAACATACATAAGTTAGATAAAATATGTGGATGTTTTACAGCAAATCAACATGGGTCAAAACTGAAGACTTAAAACGTGCCATTGAACGTCTGTCTGAAGAAGTATCAGCGTTAATATTTAATGAACAACATGATAATATTTATGATCTACAATCAATTCAAGATTATGAAACTCGTAATGCTGAATGTGAAAAACAAGTTGAGATGTATACTAGTGTCTTAAATTTATGCAGCAAGTTTCTCGATGGTGACATTAACATTCAGAAATTTTGTGAAGACATTATTACTGCTGATATGAAGAGATATTTAATAGATATTAAGACTTTCCTACCACAAGAATTTGTTATTAAATATAATATATAAATATATTAGACTTATTTTTGTTTTATTAGCTCTTCAATTATTACTTGGATACACGCGAAACTGATTACCACAGTTTTGTTATTATGCTTTTTTAATCATCGAGCAAAACAAGCGTGCTTCTCACTCACACCTATAAGCGCATGTCTCTCCCATACCTACTCACTTACTCACCTAAACGAACCCATCACATTACGCATGCATCTCTCTCACACCTGCTACCTCTACGAACCTACCCCATACCTCTCTGTCCAACACACTATCCAAACGAACACACCCCATACCTCTCTCTCCAACCCACCATCTAAACAAACACACTCCACCATCTAAACAAACACACCCCACACCTCTCTCTCACACCCACCGTCTAAGCAAATAGTTAATGTCGAGATTGTGAACAATATCGTTAATAAGTAATATAACGAATAACGGTCCAAGTATGGACCCCTGCGGAACTCCTGAAGTCTGAGTAAATTGAACAGATTGTTAACCACGGTATTGAACAAATTGAGACCGAGAAAACAGATAAGAATAAAATACATTCGTGAGAGGAATGCTGAGTCCAAAGCTCTCCAATTTAGTTAGTAATATACCGTGGTCCAATCTGTCAAATGCTTTGGAAAAGTCAGTGTAAATCACGTCCACCTGACTTTTCCGATCTAAAGCTTCAGAGATAAATTGAGTTTTGCACACAACGTTCGATACCGTGAACCGTCCCTGCATAAATCCATGCTGCTCAGTTACTACCATTGTTTTAGTATGAAATGATATGTGGTCATACATCAGAAATTCAAAAATTTTAGAAATTGCAATAGGTCGATGATTTAGTGGAGCTGCTAAGCATAACAATCGTGCACTTTGCGATACTAGAATGAAATTTGGCACAGAGGTAATGGTTTTCGTAGAGAACAAAATGTGATATGGTGCCAAGCGAAAAAATTTTTGTCGGCGGCCATCTTGAAAATAAGTTTGGGGACATTTCTTGCGATTATCGTGTACTTATGGTATAAAAAGTCCTAAGTAAAATTGAAGAACAGAAGATTCACTACAATATAACATTTATATTGTTTTGTCATAGACCAAACGGTTCTTTTCCTACAATTAATACGTTTGTAACAAAAATAATAAAAATATTTCACCGACCCCTCCCGCGCGGTCAAGCTTCGGCTCTGTTGGGACACGGAACGGGCTCGAACAGAACCGAACCCCGACCGCGTGCGAGGGGCCAGTGAATTGTTTCCAGCTTCGGCTGTGAAAGTGAGTTCTTAATTCCATGGATAATAATAATAATTAATACTTATTATTGTTGTTATTCGAGATGAAAATTTGATATTTGTATAATCCATACACAAAACTCTGCACAATGTTGAGAACAAGGGAAACAGGATTATCAACGATTTATGGAAGACCGACTCATCGACCAGAAACAAACATTTTCTAATGTAATTCACAAAAATAAATTTCCTCTGTTCGATTTCAAACCACCAAAAGCGTCAAAAAATTATAGCAAATTAAAAGTCATCAAGAATGATGTGCAACTATTTGGTAGGCTATACATTGCATGACAGAATAGGAGTGGAGATTTGAACATTTTTCAGTCATGAAAGCCAGCCACACCCACCGTCACTATCCAATAATGGACACATAAGACACTGTACAATCAATCTTCTGTTTTCACCTAACACTATTTCTGTATGTTTTAGAGTTTTTTTTCTCTTTTTGTTATTATTATTGTTATTATTATATGCTTATTGGAAAGATAATTGTTGAATAATACTTATTTTATAAATGTATAGGCATAGCTAATCCCTTCATGTAAGTTTGTATAAACTTTAGAATGAATAAAGAGATTGATTGATTGACACTGTACAAAATCGGATTTAATTTCTTGTTTGATGGAGAAAGTAGAAACTGTAACCAAATCACCTGCTTATACTGCCGGAATATTTGATGATCCAGTTATAGTACAAATGTTGAAACCTGGTAAGTCTAAGACATTTCAAGATTACTTCAACAATGTATTATTTCCATATGTTTACCGACAACTTGACGTTATTGAAGGAATTGATATTATTTGGGATATTCACCAATCCAATAGCATTAAAGCACATACACGACAAGCACGTGAGGCTGGTACAAGATATCACGTCACCCCTTCAACCCCTTTTCCCATTCAATGGCAGACGTTCTTCAGAGTGGATGAGAATAAAGAAGAGCTCTTCTCCTTTCATAACAAAAAACCAAAACTGACAAAGAATTGGTTGTTACAGCAGGAAGGCTGGCTCATTCTGATGCTGATAGTCGTGACTTAACCTGGATTTCTACTTGTTCGCATGAAGAAGCTGACGTTAGAATTGTACTCCACGTGTCTTATGCAGTTCTGGAAGGTCATGAATATATCAAGATTCGAACTGTGGATACTGATGTTAGCAGTAGCTGCGTTCTATCAGTTGAATATAAAATACTTATGGATTGCATTTGGAACAGGTAAAAACTATTCTTACCTATCTGCCAAAGGAATTGGTCCTAGGAAATTACTTTCGTTGCCACTGTTTCACGCTCTAACAGGATATGACACTACCTCATCATTTCTTGGTGAAGGCAAACAAACAGCTTGGGAAATTCGGAATAGTTTCGACGACCTAACCGAAGCTTTATTACAAATAAATACGAAACGTGAAGTAGAACCCGATGCGTTGCGGATTATTGATTGTTTCGTGATACTATTGTATGATAAATCAAAAAGCACAGACCGCTTCAATCACTACCGTCAACAAAAGAAGCTCTTGTTCAGCACGTAAAGCTTGCAGTTTTCCAGGGAGCTTTTATATGGGGACAATGTTTGATTTCAAATCCAAATCATCCAGATCTTGATTCTTAGGGGTGGAATTGGAAGATGGAGTTTATCAGCCTCTTTGGACCACATCTCCAGAAGCTACTTCAGCGTGTCAGGAGCTGGTTTCTTGTAAATGTCGAGTTGTATGTAGTAAAAAATGTTCACGCTCGTGCAGAGGTAAAATGTACGGTACTGTGTTTATGTGATGGAGACTGATGTTTGCTATTTTATAAAAAAAATCACAAAAATAAAAATATTTAGTTAAAATAAAGCTTACCAAAAGAATGTATTTAGGTATTTTTTATTAAAAATAAAATTATATTACAGCTATAAATATATTATTTCCCTAACACTGAGAAAACTAATGGAGTCACAAAAAAAACTCATTACACGATTTTTGTAGAAAATTTAGTTTACTTTAATTTGTGTAATAACAAAAATATACAATTCGCCGTTTTCGAGATAATGTCGAAGTAGCGACTGTTTTGATGATTTTGAGGTTATAACGACCGAAACAATTTTTATTTTGAGTGGCACTATATCCCATTCTGTTTGTTTCAAAAAGCTGTCTATATTCACCCAATTTCAGGTTATTATCACAATCTGAACGATTCCTAAGAAAATTCGAATTAAGCAACTCCACTAATTCTCTGTATCATGCTTATTAACCTTCTTAAACACTGGGCAAATTCTAGACTGTTTCCATGTATCAGGAAAAGACTCAGTTTTTAAAATTAGATTGAAGATGGAATATAGGGGTTTATAAAAAATACTAGCACAGTCTCTAATAATAAACGCGGGAACTTGGTCTGGCCCAGTAGTCATATTCCCTCAATTTTTTTTATTGATTTTAGTACGTCATTCTCACTGAACTCATGAACAGCAAAGATATTATTATTGTCCAAACTTTTGTCTGGTATATAATTGGTAGAATTGATAAAAGCACTGGAAAAGAAATCTGCAAAAGAATTGACAATATCCCGAGGACTTTCGAGGCTGGCATTTTTATAGTTCATAGTATTAGGTATACGTGAGTTATTTTTGGAGTTAATGAATCTCCAAGATTTATTGGGGTCAGTTTTTATAGAATTCTCGGCCTCTGCAATGTAATTATTGTACGCATCACTAATAGATTTTTTTAATGAATTTCGCAGCTATCTGAAATTGTTATAATCCTCCTCAAGCTTGGATTTTATATATGTTTTCCTAGCTCGATTTTTTTGCTTTAAAAGTCTAATCGTGTCTGAATTAATCCACGCAGGGTATTGTATGAGACACGGGATCTTTTTAAGGATGTTGTTTCTAAGTACGGCATATATTTTTTCGTACAATTCAAAAAGAACTTCATTGACTGATGCACCAGACACGAATCCCGGTAAACATTTTATTTTTGAGAATAGATCATATAGGACCATCCGTAAGTGACGTCTTTAACATAACGTTATTATAAGATTATTATTATGTGTTTTTGTGCACCATGGAAAATACAACATATTATTAATATAATAATAACTATCCCAAAAATGACAGAATATAAATTACATATTTTGAACGTAAATTTTAAGATGCCTTAATTTCAGCTATTTAGATATGTTATTATTGCGTCATTTTATGTACGATCGAAAAAATTGCTTATAATTGACATAGAAATAAGCATTCTAGAAATGACATAATATAACTTCCGTAATTAAAAACAAAATTTTAAGATGCATTAATTTCAGCTATTTAGATATGATATTAATGCGTCATTTTATGAATGATCGAAAAACTTGTACTTAATTGACATAGAAATAAGTATTCTAGAAATGACGTAATATAATTTTCGTAATTAAAAACAAAATTTTAAGATACATTTCTTTCAGCTATTTAGATGTGTTATTATTGCGTCATTTTATGTACGATCGAAAAAGTTGCATATAATTGATATACAAATAAGCATTCTAGAAATGACATAATATAACTTCCGTAATTAAAAACAAAATTTTAAGATGCATTAATTTCAGCTATTTAGATATGATTTTAATGCGTCATTTTATGAATGATCGAAAAACTTGTACTTAATTGACATAGAAATAAGTATTCTAGAAATGACGTAATATAATTTTCGTAATTAAAAACGAAATTTTAAGATACATTTCTTTCAGCTATTTAGATGTGTTATTATTGCGTCATTTTATGTACGATCGAAAAAGTTGCATATAATTGATATACAAATAAGCATTCTAGAAATGACATAATATAACTTCCGTAATTATAAACAAAATTTTAAGATGCATTAATTTCAGCTATTTAGATATGTTATTATTGCGTCATTTTATGAATGATCGAAAAACTTGTACTTAATTGACATAGAAATAAGCATTCCAGAAATGACGTAATATAATTTCCGTAATTAAAAAGAAAATTTTAAGATGCATTACTTTCAGCTATTTAGATGTGTTATTATTGCGTCATTTTATGTACGATCGAAAGAGTTGCATATAATTGATATAGAAATAAGCATTCTAGAAATGACATAATATAACTTCCATAATTAAAAATAAAATTTTAAGATGCATTACTTTCAGCTATTTAGATGTGTTATTATAGCGTCATTGAATGTACGATCGAAAAAATTGCGTATAATTGACAGAAATAAGCATTCTAGAAATTATATAATATATCTTCCGTAATTAAAAACAAAATTTTAAGATACATTACTTTCAGCTATTTAGATGTGTTATTATTGCGTCATTTTATGTACGATCGAAAGAGTTGCATATAATTGATATAGAAATAAGCATTCTAGAAATGACATAATATAACTACCATAATTAAAAACATAATTTTAAGATACATTAATTGCAGCTATTTAGATATGTTATTATTGCGTCATTTTAGGTACGATCGAAAAAATTGCATATAATTGGCATAGAAATAAGCATTCTAGAAATGATATAATACAACTTCCATAGGTAATTATAAACAAAATTTTAAGATGCATTAATTTCAGCTATTTAGTTATGTTATTAATGCGTCATTTTATGAATGATCGAAAAACTTGTACTTAAATGACATAGAAATAAGTATTCTAGAAATGACATAATATAACTTCCGCAATTAGAAACAAAATTTTAAGATGCATTAATGTCAGCTATTTAGATATGTTATTATTGCGTCATTTTATGTACGATCGAAAAAATTGCATATAATGGACATAGAAATAAACATTCTAGAAATGACATAATATAACTTTCGTAATTAAAAACAAAATTTTAAGATGCATTAATTCGGCTATACAGATATGTTATTGTTAGACGATTCTGGATATATGTTTATAGAAAGTTTTTGTCTTATTTTTAAACCATCCAAATACTAAACGTGGTAGCTGTCGCTTACATTTCGTATCGATACGAAGTGTGTCAAGCCAGTCCTCCGCTCGCTGCCCATTATTATTCTTCAATTTTCAATTCAATTTCAATTTATTAATCTTCAAAAATGTACAGTACAGTGAATTGTGTAAATTAAGATAATGTATTTAGGTACATTATCTTATTATCATTATTATTCTAATAATTTTATCTCTACTTTTGCGTACGCATCGGATAAGCTATGGGGTACCTAGATCCAGAATAAAGAAGAATAAAAGGCTAGAAGCTATCATTATATTTGGCTATGCCAAATAGGTACCATTGTGTAAAGAGATTTTAGTAGGTATTGTATTTTTTGCCAATGATGAATTGTATATTAATTTTTAGCGCTACAAGGAAGGTATTTTTAATTCGGCTAATATTGAAGATAATTCTGTAGTTGCGCCTCTTTATTAGGTATTATTTTTTACTCAATGCTAATATTGCTAATACAAATTTGGCGGTTATTTCTTGACAAATAGAACTGGAAATATTCAGTTAGCAAAGTTTGGGAATAGTAAGCAACGAAAACAAACACCCATATTTGGGAATCGTACGGCACTAGCATTTTCATTGGTTTAGAAATCATAAACGCAGTTTTCTGTGCATGTAAGAACGCAATACGCATGCGCTCTGTGAGCTCAGTTCTAGATTTAGTTCTCACTTTTCACGTTTTGAGCGGCAGCCGGAAGCTATAATGACACCGTTGTCTGGCATTTGTACTAGTTGTACAATTTGTACTAATTTGTAGTGTTTTTGTTGTGGCTAGCGTGTTGAATTAATATTTTTAAATATTTTTGTGGTGATTGGTGAAATAATAGGTATGTATTAATTGTATTATTTATATGTAGGTGTATTTATGGAAGTTATGAATAATTACACAGCTTCATTTCACTAGTAGGTACCTAAATGTAAAAGGAGCGATAGGGAAATATTAATAAAATGCATTAGTCATTAACAAAGAGGAAAACAAACAGCCTTCTTTGCAAATACAGAGAAATAATACGCTATTTACATTCTTTACAAATAAAAATAAAATAATGGAACTTAGTAGGTATGTGCAATACCTAAAATATAGACCTATTTTTGTTGAATTTTGTATGTCTTTGGTTTTCAATGTTTTCGTATTTTTCTTTTTTGTTTATAATAATAAATACCTAGTATATTGTATACTTAGCCTTGTTGAGATATAATTTTAACACCGTATTTAGAATTACATTTTCTAGATGCATGTGCATGGGTTTGGAAAATTTCGCATTTTTTCGATTTTTTTTTAATTTTTCCTGCGTATTCAAATATGCATGTACAGGGTGTCCCAAATTGCTTGATTTTGGCTGGTTTTCCTATTTCCAGACCAGGTAGATAAAAACTGACCTATGAGTCTAGAGCTCGATTTTTGTGAAACGCCGATTGGCGAAAACCACATTTCCATATCTCTAACCGTTTCCGAGATATCGGCAAAAGTTGACATTTTACAGATTCCGAAAAACTTTTTTTAACGTTAAAAAATGTTATTTTTAAAGAGAAATGTGTCATATGGGCGCAAGGATGACTAGACATATCTTGGCATATATATTTTTGGAAAGCTTATTTTTTTTCCTATTTTCTAAAGTCAAAGCCAAAACTATGGTTTCCATTTGAAATAACAAATTTAGCTTTGATATCAAACAATCGAAAAGCGATATATTTGTTTTGACAAATGCATCTCATTCTACGTCAAAAAGTTTTTATCGTTTGAAAAAATATCCAAAAATAAAAAAGTTGACAATTTTTCGGAATCTGTAAAATGTCAATTTTTGCCGATATCTTGAAAACGGTTAGAGATATCGAAATGTGGTTTTCACCAATCGGCGTTTCACAAAAATCGAGCTCTAGACTCCTATGTCAGTTTTTCTGTACCTGGTCTGGAAATAGGAAAACCAGCGGAAAACCAGCCAAAATCAAGCAATTTGGGACACCCTGTACATCCATCGAAAATGACCACCCCTAATAACTTCTTTATTTTTGATGCTATAAAAAATTTTTTTCTATAAAAGTTGTAGGGTTTATTGAAAGCATTTGGAATATGTATTCAGGAAAATAATAGTCCAACCGGGTATTTGGAAAAAAGGGCAATGTCTTGCAAATTGTGATAAAAGCATGAAATTTGGTACAGGTGCTTTTTAGGCAATTATAAGCGATTTGACCCGCATGACCCATATTTCGAACCCGTAGGAGCAAGATGGCGGCGGTTTTCAAAATGGCGACAATCCAAAACAAAAAACGGTTAATAATGTGTCGATTTTGACAATGTGGGGGTCGTTTTCAAGTAATTCTAGGATGAAACAAACTACGGAATGCATATTTTTTTGATCCAAAACCATTTTGCTTAAAAAATGCATTTTTTTAACATTGCTTCGTAAATTTAAAAATTAACGGTTCTTGATAGTATTCTACTTATTTTAAAATGATCAATGGAAATTTTATTGGTCTTGTAACCTATATTAGCTAACAAGTAAGGGGTCCTAAAAATACAAAATTGTAAATACAAGCGATTGAATGAGTTGCCTACGTATTGCCAATATGTACAGTCTTATTTTTTCCTTCTCAATTATAGATAAGAATGGTAATTTCAATTCCTCACGGCCATTTACACTTTTCTCTGCAAAATTAGATACATTAATTTTCAAAATCCGTGTATTAGTTTCTGCAAAATTTACTCCTAAAGAAATCGCGGTTAATATCAGAGGAGTAAATCGCAACCTTAAGATCTGCGTATCAGGCTGGGCAGATATGGGGCCGAGCAATTGATATGTCCAATGTGACGTTACCAGTACTTAATGATTGGGGCTGGATAAAATCGAATGGCATTTGGGAACCATTGTGGTCTTCCTTGCCACATATATGGAACGCGTGTAGAGAACTTGAGAAGTGTGGTTGCAAATCAGGTTGCGATACAATGCGATGTTCGTGTAAGCGTGCTGATCTGCCTTGCACTTGCGAGTGTAAAAGTTCAGCATCCTGTAATAACAAAAATAAAAATTTTATAACAGTAAATATGTGTATGTTGAATGAAATAGGTTTTATTATGTATACCCTGTTGACCCAGTTGAGAGCTGGGACATTCTGAAAGAAGAGCGAGGCGGGGGCCCCTTAACTTGTTAGCCAACATAGATTACAAGACCAATATTTAAATTTCCATTGATCTTTTTAAAATAAGTAGAATACCGAATATCAAGAACCTTTAATTTTTAAATTTACGAAGTAATGTTAAAAAAAATGCATTTTTTAAGCAAAATGGTTTTGGATAAAAAAAATTCACAGTCCTTCGCAAAGATGCAACCGGAGGAGACATTGGAAATGACGAAGTAGAACGCAAATCTTGTGTTATTTCGGATGTGATAAAAATGAAAATTTGTTGCAAAGTAGTAAATAGTTATTTCATTAACACAAAACACTTTCAAAAAGTAAAATCTTATTATCAGTAGTTTTATTTAGAAATTAAAATAAAAAGTTATTTTATTAACAAAAACATTCTCATAATAAAACTAAAATGGTATTATACAAATTTTTTTCACTAACAAACATTTTTAATGTTAAAACTAAAATAATTTAATATAATTTCGGGAAGATGAAAAGTGATTCCTAACAATTACAAATACCGATATCGATTAATCGCAAACTATTAAACGCAGCTAGTAGTACAGGAAAAGTGTCCAAACTGAACAAGAACATAGTGAATTCGTTGAAACTTGACATATACGTTTAAAAATATATATCCCGAACCGTAAGGGGTGTGTCGGAGCTGCCTACTTGAAAAATCGTGGGATAAACTAGGTTTTTCACATGTATAATAAAAATTGGCAATTGGACCATGAGAAATTTTCAAAAAATAAGAATATTTTCATTTATAGAGAAATATTAATTTTTGACTATCTTATTAAATTTTTTTACCAATTTTACGTTTGTTTCCTTCATTTTCTGCTTGTTTATCTATGAGTATATTCTGCAAAATGAAAAAGTACATAATCATTGTACATTTGTACAAGTGAGGATTATCGAGTTGTTTAAAATTTTATATACCGGGTGACCACGGATCATGGTAAACTCCAACCATTTCCACAATTTTTGAGCTATCCAAATGAAATTTTGCAGCAGTAATGTAGGTACTTCCAAAAAAACCCATTCACCTGTCAAAGTTACGTCTTATAATTGTTTCTTCCATGGCTAGTGTGATAAATAGTATAAAATGGCGTGTTGTGTTCGATGATATTTCCTTTTTTTTATTACCTCCACATTGCAGATTAATCAAGGATGGGCACATCAATGGATTCCATACAAAATGTATTATTTTATGGTATCGGTTTACCAGTATGATATCTTTTGGGAAAATGATCAAAATGGACAAAAAGTGATTTGGTCAAATTTGAATGCACGCCAAGACGCCATTTTTATATTTCCTTTGTCGATCTAATTTTTTGGGAGTTATACCAAAACATTTGAGCCAAAATAGACCAATCATGGCACTCTAGATTAATAAATGAAATTGGCTCTAAAAAAATCAAGTGGGCTTAAAGAGTCCCCAAAATAGTTCTATCGTACTCAGAATGTTCTCAGTATTCAAAAAATGCAATAATATACAGGGTGTTCTATTTAAAATTCCATCGTTGAGGTCACTTCCGTCGAAACCGGACGTCGAAAAAAAAATCGGACGGTCCAAAATGAGTCTTTTTGGACGTACTTTACTGCTACAAAGTTTCATTTGGATAGCTCAAAAATTGTGAAAATGGCGGGGGTTTACCATGATCCGTGGTCACCCGGTATAATGAATGAAACACACTTTGTATCCAAAGAAGATCGGAATCGATAGTATCTAAATCTTCTGCGTCGTTTAGATCCTCGATAATTTTATCCATGTATGAATTTAGACATCGCAATTTCCTTAAATTTGTGAGCATCTTCAACCTGCTTTTCTGTTGCGGTTGCAGGAGATAAGCTGCAATATTGATTCTGCTGTTGGCACAAAAAGTGTTGTCACAGTTTGTAAGGAGCCGTTAATTTTCTTCTATCCCCACTGTTGTGGATTTTTTTCATTGCCAAGCCATTTCTGAATTTTGTAGAATACTCGTAATGAATATTAAGCCTCTGAAGTTGGTGGTAGTAATTCCAACTTTGATTTTTGTTTGTGCAGCGATTTTTTGAATTGATTAAATCTGTATGAGTTGAGTGAGACATTTGTGATTTTCCTTGCACCGTATACAAGTAGGAAAAGAGTTTCACCAGCCTATTTTACTTGTGAGGGGGTTGAATTGAATTGAATTGAAAGTTCCTACTACATTAACTAACTGCATTTCTTTCTGAAGAAGTTTGATGACTTCAATTTTTCTTTCTGAAATATTCTAGACGTAGTATCATAACCACCGAAGGCAGGAGTCAGTAAAATTGTATTTTTCTACTACCGTCTATATAAATGAACTTTGTAACCCTAGCAACACGCGTGATAACGAAAGTAAACATTCGGGTTAACTTTTTGCTAAGGCGTTGCTATCTACGAAAGTAGAACTTATGCGGCCAGGACAGAAAAGTAGAAAAACAAATTTTAAACGAAATTAATTCGTTCTATTTGCACAAATTCATACAACTAAACAATTTTGTATTAATAAAGAAAGTTCTTTCTAGCAAGTACGCCAACATTTTTGTCGGCACTTTCCTGGTGATATAGCAGTTATTTAGGCAAGATCCGAATTTTTTAGTAGTGATGCAATGCTGGGATTACACAAAATGATTATTATAAAACCTTGGAATTTAAAATAATTTAGAAAACAAATTAGTTGTCTAGGGTAGATTTTGAATACAATGTCTGGTAAAAATATATATAACAATAAAATAGATCAAGACAAATATCTTAGCTGTAAGGAAGTCTTTATTAGTAAATTTACACGCAATAATTATAAGGAAAAACTGAAATATAAATAAATGAACAAAAACTAAAACTTAACTTAACGATGAGTTTCAAACAGTTCCAGAAACAAGATTCCTTCGTTCCGCTTAGGGAGCCTTCAGGAAGAAACTAAAGTTCTCGTTGAATATATTCCTCGTCTCAGGTTTTATGTTACTGCATATGATGTTCACAATGAAATATAGATAAATGTGCTAGGCTTATCTTCTGTGTTATTCAATATACCAATCTCAAGTACCAAAAAACGCCAAAAATATTCAATGCCCAGAAATCCAAATATATTTCAATAAATAAAATAAAATTCAATAAAAGCTGGTGGTATTGCTCAGTTTTTCACCGTACCAAAATCGTCTAAAATGCATTACATGAAAAGTTATTTTTAAGTTAACCTATAAACACGTGGTCTTTTAAAGACAAAAAAAACTCACAGTCCTTCGCAAAGATGCAACCGGAGGAGACATTGGAAATGACGAAGTAGAACGCAAATCTTGTGATATTTCGGATGTGATAAAAAGAAAATTTGTTGCAAAGTATTAAATTGTTATTTCATTAACACAAAACATTTTCAAAAAGTAAAATCGTATTAAGTATCAGTAGTTTTATTTAGAAATTAAAATAAAAAGTTATTTTATTAACAAAAACATTTTCATAATGAAAACTAAAATGTAGTACAAATTTTTTTCACTAACAAACATTTTTAATGTTAAAACTAAAATAATTTAAAATAATTTCGTGAAGATGAAAAGTGATTTCTATCAATTACAAATTCCGATATCGATTAATCGCAAACTATTAAACGCAGCTAATAGTACAGGAAAAGTAAAAAAACTAAACAAGAGTTGAAACTTGACATATACGTTTAAAAATACATATATTTCAAGAAACTTAAAAGTCCCGAACCGTAAGGGGTGTGTCGGAGCTGCCTACTTGAAAAATAGTAGGATGAACTAGGTTTTCACATGCATAATAAAAATTGGCAATTGAACCATGAGAAATTTTCAAAAAATAAGAATGACTTATTATATTTTCATTTATAGAGAAATATTAATTTTTGACTTTTTTACTAAATTTTTTTACCAATTTTACGTTTGTTTCCTTCATTTTCTGCTTGTTTATCTGTGAGTATATTCTGCAAAATGAAAAAGTACATAATCGTTGTACAAGTGAGGATTATCGAGTTGTTTAAAATTTTATAATATATTGAATGAATCACACTTTGTCGATAGCATCTAAATCTTTTGCGTCGTTTAGATCCTCGATAATTTTATCCATGTTTGAATTTAGACATCGTACTCCCTGACAATTTCCGTAAATTTGTGAGCATCTTACACCTGCTTTTCTGTTGCGGTTGCAGAAGATAAGCTGCAATTTTGATTCTGCTGTTGGCACAAAAAGTGTTGTCACAGGTTGTAAGGGGCCGTTAATTTTCTTCTATTCCCGCTGTTGTGGATTTTTTTCATTGCCAAATTAATTCGTTCTATTTGATCAAATTAATACAACTAAACAAGTTTGTAGTAATAAAGAAAGGTCTTTCATGGAAGTACGCCAACATTACATTTTCGCCAATTTTCGCAACATTTTTGTCGGCACGTAGTACCTACCTACTCCATTTTAAAAACGTTTTATAAGTTTGCATATACCTTGCTTTGGATTTCTTGGGGTAAAACAAGGCACAAACAATATTCCCATTAATATCGCCACAAAACATATGTATTTGTTTATTTGTTTTATCAATAGAAAATAACGATACTAAATTATTCAACTAATAATTAAATAAGATAAAAAAAAATACTTCAGCAAAAGTTGTTTAAACCACCATAGATATAAGATAAGATAAAATTTTTAGGTAAGATATATTAGAACCACACGCGATATATGAAAGATATACACAAATTTTGGACACACACTTTTGGATAAAGTCTATGCTATAAATCTAAAATTATGCTTTATAGCAACGATACGGCTAATTCCACCACTTATCCAAATTGTGTCGCAAATTCAGTGAGACTTCCAACAGAAATTTTGAGAAATCCGCTAACACACACAAGGTGAGTGACTCTTTTCAAATTCAAAATTAAATAAAGAATTTCACTTACCCTGTGCAGTTTTGCAATCCTCCTAGCGGAATTCTCGTTCAGTCCTGAAGTCCTGGGGCCAAATTCTGAAGAAAACCAAAACCTCTAGGAAAGGTCAATCCCAGTTCTTCACCCTGTATAATATAAAAGTCTCACGGAATCGTCTGCTCTTCACAATTTCCTAGAAATTAAACAATCGGAAAAAATATGTTCTAAACATACAAATATAGATACATAAGTCAAGGTACGGTAAGTTAATATAGCTTAATATAATCGTTAAATTACAAAAACGGCAAAAAACAAGTGAGACTATCTCAACTCGTGAAATTACACGTGGTCGGAATTAAAGAAGGAAAGAAAAACGAGTAAAATTTCTAATTTACTACTAATTGACAAAGTAATTACTTTACCTTAATAATAAAATTCAATAACCACGAAATGCTTATATTACAGTTCAATGTGCAACGACACTTGCGAATTGAATTGGCCCAATTCCAAGTGTAGCCAAACAATTAGATCCAGCTAGCTACAGCGTGGTTGTGAATTCGGTGAAGCCTTGTTTCAGAGTACTGAGATACTAATGCGGCAATATACGGGCGCCAGAGTATTTATAACTAAATACACAAAAGTTTATTGAAAACACAATTAGGTATGTACTACATAAACTCGAAAGAAAAGAAAGCTGTGAATTTAACAATTTTAATTTTACAATTTCTTTACACTTAACAATGACTAAATATAATTAAAAATCTGGAAAATGTGAACAACAAAAAAAAAATGAATAAAATTTACGATTTAACCAATTTCTATGTCTGTCTGTTTTCGGTTGTAAAGGCTTACTCGACGGAATAAAGTGAGACGGAAGGGGTTCTCCTGGTAGCGATGAATCCTGCGAGTACTCGAGGTTGATGAAAAGGTTGTGAGATCCTGTCTCCACACTCCTGCTCAATCCAGAGTGTCCAGGTTCCAACCAAATTTATTACTTTTCGGGAACACCCAATATCTCCTCACTTCTGATGTTAACTCATTATAAATTTCCAGTGAGTCAAATTTCCAGAAAACCAGATGTCATGAAATAAAGACAAAACAGTTGAGAAAAGGAAACAGAGAAATAAAACTAGGTTGAAAATTATTTCAACTAGTGGTAGATGAAAAAATAACAAAGTTTCGGCAATATAGTTAATTTACTAGATAAAATTCACAAAATTAATATTTCTTAATAAACATATTATAATACAATAGAAAAAAAATTGTAAAAATGACACAACAAAATATTAGAATTTGTAAAATGACCAAATTTACATAAAAATACGGTATCTGACACCAATTACTAAAAAAATGAATTATTAACAAAATAATACAAAAATTTGAACACAAGAATTTAATAAGGTTGCAAAACTTCACTATCAGTTTGTTAACAAATAACCTAACTTGATCGAATTTGTCCTATAGGTTGAAAACCATGTGGAGACTAATTTTTTTAAAGGACTATAATTTAATGTCAGATTTGTACAGAACAACAGAAACTTAGAAACGTTAATGAAGTAATAACTGTAAAAATTTAGATATTTAATATTAACCCATTACCGCCCAGTGATACCATATGGTATCAACAAATCAGCTGTTACTCTTGGGGCGGGCATTCTCAGACAATTAGGTGGGGGTTAAATTTTATTCTTGATTTGGCTTAACCGAATACCATTGTGGGAGAAGTTGCGCTGTCGTGGCAGTTGAAAACACGTGTTTTAATTTGGAAATTTCTTAACTTTGAAAAATCATGGACATTCGATTCATGTAAGTAAATTTATTTCATTGACTTCGCTTTTTCTTCTACAATAAGTAGTGCAATATATTAGGTTTGAGGTATACTTTGCCAGGATATTATGTATATTACTTAATTTTTTAAAGCAACTTTCTATAGGGTGGTCAAATGTCAGTGATACTAAATGGTATCACTGGGCGTTTACACTACTATAATGTGCGGTTTTATTTCAGAGGAGGGTTAACCTTATCCAAAGCTCTGGATATGGTTTATGCCGATGAAAATATTGCTAATCAAGTAGACGAGATATTTATTGAACCTCCTGAGACTAACGTTGAGACCGATGAAGACTCTGCAGATGAGGACGAGGTAGGTATGATTCACAATCTAACGGGTAGACAGCTACGGGCACCTGTGGAAGTCAAACTAATCGACAACACTCGATTGTGTGACAATAGTGTCGAGCCTTCAACGGTACCTGAGGAACTTCCAGCTTCAACCGTTGAGGTTATCCACGAAGAACATCTTATGCAGACAGAGCAGCACGTACAACCAAAATACATTTGGATCAATGATCATCTCCGCAAAAAATTGGATTGCTGTTGGATCGAAGGTGATTTAGAACCTACACAACACATTTTTCCAGGGGCAAATTATTCCCAATATGAGCACTTGTCATGTGTTGACATATTCGAGAGGTTTTTTGACAATGAGACCTGGTAGAAGAAACTCAGAAATATGCAATTTTTTTAAACCAACCCGATCCAAAAATTTCAGTAAACGAAATTAAATGTTTCCTGGCTATCCTAATTCTAAGCGGGTATAATACTCTTCCATCAAAGCGTATGTATTGGGATTTAAAGGATGATGCAAAAAACATATTGGTTAGTAGCTCTATGCGGCGAAATCGTTTTCTACAGATCCAAAGGTTTCTCCATTTGGCTGATAATACTTAAATGGACAAAATTAAAAAGCGATATTTTGATAATTTTGTGCCTGTTCAGAACCTTGACTTTGAAGAATCAATGATTCGATACTACGGCCGCCACGGATGTAAGCAGTTCATCCGTGGCAAACCGATTAGATTTGGTTACAAAATGTGGTGTTTGAACACAACAGAGGGTTATCTGGTGAATTTCGATCTATATCAGGGCCAAAATCCTCGCGGAAATGTACAATACGATACACTCTTTTTGGGAAATCAGCGTCTCCATTAGTACTGATGCTTGAAGAAATACACATTTACGGTACAACATTTATGTCGACAATCTGTTTACAGGGTTTAATCTTCTTAGTTATCTAAGACATTTAGGTTATGGTGCTGTAGGTACTATCAGAGAAAACCGGATACCGAAATCATGCACGTTGTTGAATAAAAAGGCTTTTTCAAAAAAGAGAAGGGGCGAATATCAGCACGTCATAGAAAAGAATTCTGGAATACTTCTAGTGAGATGGCTAGATAACTCTGTAGTAACAATGGCTTCGACAGATGCAGGATTATCTCCTGTGGGATCCGTCAAACGATTCTCGCAGGCTGAAAAATGCAATAATTTTGGTAGATCGCCCATACTGCGTCGCCAAATATAATCAAAATATGGGCGGGACCGATCTCATGGATGAGTGTATTTCCAGTTATCGAGTTGGTGGGAGAAGTAAGAAGTGGTACTGGAATATATTTACATGGTTATTAGATACTGCAATAAACAACGCTTGGTTACTGTACAGAAAACACCATAGTAAAACTACAAATTTATTGTTTAGAAGAGAATTAGTACAGGTATATTTGTAACTTACACGATAATAACTTGTCAATAATAAAATCGATATAGCGTGAATATGATGAAAAAAGGAAACCAGAAAATCGGACTTCTGTCACATCCGAAGCAAGCGATCCAATGAACTGCAAATTGATTAATTCAAAGAGAAGAAAAAAATACTATAGATCACTTACCTCGATGCTTTGGACGCTCCTGGACAGAAATCGGTAGCTCTGGACAGTAAATAAATTCGGCCAAAACCCAAGTCTCAGATGGACTTCCTTACTATACAAAACCAGTGTAGTTTTCCTTTTTCCAGCTCATATGAACCACAGTCAAACCTAATAACAAGAAAAAATCCACACAGAAATTGTTCTATGCGCGAAATAACGATAATCTGCAAGTTTCACTTACAGCGATTATTTATACAATTTAAATATTGTATAACGTTTCAATTAACAGTAATTGAACCACTAAAACGTCTACTTTAGACAAAATACGGTAAAACGGAAATGGAAATACCCATCCACGTGCTTAAAAAATAGTGTTACTAGGTAATTATCTGCAAATAATCCAAAATATGGAAATAATATGAAATACGGTAATTATTTTGACAAATTATTATTTTTACTATAGCACCATAAAGCTGAAGCAATAAAAAAGCAAATTTTATGAATATCGATATTTAAGCGAATACAAGAAATGTACGACTTACCTAGATAAAATTCGAAAGGCAAAAGACAATCCCCCTAGCCTGGGACAAGGCTCGTTCACACCGTTTATCCGCCGTGGCGTTTTTGTTGTATTTTTTCCTACCACATACCGATCATATGCGAATACAGGGTTCTCAGTAGTAAGGAGTCATATTTTAATACGCAAAATAGAAACTATAACCTGCTGTAACGAATTGCAACTTAAATCGTTACAAATGATTAATTAAATATCTGATAAATTTACAATGCTAGTACAGACCAAGTGTTCTCTTCGGAAGCCAGAGCACGATAAGGTCGAATAAAAAGGTTTCCTCTAGGCGATAGTTTTTTCCCGATAGCTGTGTTCTATTGAAAGCTGTTTACTTACCCAAGTCAAGTCGTGCACAAAAATAACATCACTAGGATCGATATCAATTATTTAGAGAAATTATTAACAATCAACGGAGGCACAGGTGTAACGTCGATAAATAAATAAGGAAAATATTCCAGTGACGGAATTTAACTAAATTTCGTTACACACCCCCTCAACTTGGGTAATGAAAAATTTGAAAGCTCTGGGAGTTTCAAATTTTTCAATAAAGGGAAATAACCTGTAAGTGCAGTAACGAAGAAAATTGAAAATTTAAGAGGGAGAATATTTACATTACCATAGAAATTGTATTCCGCTTGAAAATGTTATCGCCACTCAAGGAACACCCCAAATCATCCGACACGTGGTGGGAAGGAAAAGATAAAAGTTAACCCAGCCAAAATCCATTTTGCGCAATTTCTAGGAATTCAGGAAATGCCTCGTGAATAGACTTTGCTAGACAGCCCATGTCAGATGACCGTCATGAATCTCGAAAAGCAACACACTTTCAAAGGAGTCACGAAAAGTTAGAGAGAAAAGACAGAGAAAAACTAGATCCAGGAGGGAACACGTTGGGGTCAGCCTCTAGAGACGAGTTTGGCGCCTCAGCTACTGTGTAGCCGTTGCCAATACAAAAAAGAACAGAAGGTTCCCATACTGGATGTAGGTCCAGAAAGCTAAAACTAGTGATTGATGACCACCAGGAAAAAATGACTCTATGGGACTTACCGAATCAGGCGCAGTGTTCGATCCCTTGATCCGGCAGACCGTCAGGGGCTGAGGTTGTGAGACCCTCCCTAACGTCCTACTATTAAAAGCAGTCCAATCAAAGCTAGAACACTCCCATCCCGACTAAGCTCCCTTGTTGCTACGACAACACAAAATAACACAGTAACACAAAAGAAACTGGTCGCCTATAACCAGGAAAAGAGTAAAAAGAAGGCATAAAGAATCCTCAGTATTTATAAAATTTACTAGCTTAATATTTATTTATGACATTTGCCTACTAATAATAAAACAAAAAAATTTGGGCTGATTCTTGATTTGGCTTTCTTGACAAATTGTAACTAAACGGCCGCCATTCTAATTTGAATAAACAATAAGAATTGCGACCGTTAATATTAGTTACTAGCATTTGATTTTTAGTACATGTGGGCCACCCGATATATTTAAAAGAATATTATTTCGCTGCTAATATGCTGTGACGATAACGAGCTTGGGATTTTAGAATCGGTACAGTTTGTTATGACTATGTAATTTCCGGACTCGGGGCTAGAAAAACAAAATAATTCGTCACCAGAATTGAACAGTCGAGAGATTAGATATACTAGGGCCTCTGCTATTTCTTATATATACAGCAGATATTTATCAAAATATAAATTCTTGTGAAATGCAATCCTACGCAGATGACACTCAGTTAAAGTATAGTTTTCAACCAGACCAATATCAGCAAGCAATGCAGAATGTAAACAATGATCTCTCATCATTAGATAAATATTGTCAGAACCATCTTTTAAAAATAAATCCTCAAAAATCTAAATCTATATTATTTTGCTCTAATAGTAACTATGAAAACATTAAAAATAATTGTATTTTAGAAATAAATAATACGCAGATCCCGTTTGTTACTGAAGTAAAAAATCTAGGCCTAAATTTTGATAATAAATTTAATTTCACTGGACATATTAATAGCTTACTCAAGCGCTCTTATATGTGTTTAAAATTATTATACGCTAATAAAGCTATTCTTAATTTCAAAATTAAGAAGAGACTTTGCGAGTCAATTGTTTTGCCTATTTTTTATTATTGTAATGTAGTATTTTATCCTTGTCTCGATTTAAGATCTAAAGACAGAATACAAAAAGTACAAAATACCTGCTGTCGTTTTATTTGCCTAAGGAAATTTGACCATGTAGGCGAAAAAAGTCGACAACTTAAATGGTTCAAAATGAATTCCGTGTGGAAACATCATTTTCTGGTATTTATGCACCGTTTGTCAATAACGTCTACGCCTACCTACCTTAAAGATAAACTAGTGTTACGAGATCAAATACATAATATTAACACCGTACATATAACACATAGTAGGTTCACTCCTTTAAAAGCGCGAATACGGCCGACGCACACCGACCGCTGTTGCTCCTTGCATCTCGTCCCCGCTGAAAGCTTTGCGTGGCACCCATAGACAGAGACAGTACAGAGTGTCCCAATTAAACGGAGAAAGTATTGCGGTGATTTTATATAGGGCAACCTAGTAAAAATATAATAATTATTTTTGCGACTTTTGTTCGTAAGTTTCTGTTGTTGTGCATTTGAATCGTTAAAACCCTCGTAAATTAACTTCCCTGCTACTTGCACTTGCACGTATCGCCCTCGTAATTTGAAACTCCCGTCGCCGCATCGCAAATTCAAGGAAATACATCGCAGATGTCGGCACAGCTTTGATCGGCGAGGATGAAAGTGCCGCGAGTTACGTTTTTTAGGCAGGAAAAAACCTTTTTAAAAAACACTAATTTATTTCCAAAAGAATACAAAAGCGAGATGGTTACAAAGACCGTTAATCTGCTACTAACTAACATGAGAAATTATATTTTACATGTCTCTAGATAAGTGATTATCTAGTCGGTATTATATTATGCTGATGGTTGTGGTTTAGAGTTCATAACTCGCGGCAGAGTGAACCTACTATGTGTTATATGTACGATGATATTAATATCAGATATCAATACGCGCTCACTATGCCACACCACACTACAGTCGCGTTTCAAAAATCCTTTACATATAATGCCGTAAAACTCTACAATTCAATACAATCAACATTTAAAACCTACAGTGTAAATACATTTCGACTTCGTCTTAAAGCTCTTTTGCTTCAAGAAGAATTTATTTAACATAATTAATTATATATTTCACTAGCTGAATATCACTATTTTTGTTCTATGCCTACATATATTATTATCTTGCTACTTTTATTCTTATTTTCTTTTTTGTTCATTCTCTTTATTGCGTGTATAAATTATGTGTATTTTTCGTAAGGGTTGAGTGTCAGAGTAGCCAATGTGGCTAAACTCCACCCTTTTTGTAACTGTAATTGTATGTATTACATTTACGAAATAAAGACGTTTATTATTATTTTTTTTTTCCGGTTTCCCGAACCTAATGCTGGACAGTCTCCCTGTGGCCTCCGACACCACACAGAGAGAGCGCCAGCGAATAATCTACAGCAACTCCCCACATCCCGCAGGGTTAGTCACTGTAGATTCCAGACTCGTGTGCCCTAAGTAGACGGAGGGATCCCAGGATGACCGCTTTCTGCATTTGACCAGCCAACCATTCTGCCGATGTTTGGCAGGCAGGCATGGTCTTTAATGCGGCGAGCAGCGTGGGCTTCATACCTCCGAGTACACCGATTATCAGGACGACCATCTTGACAGAGTAGCCTGGGTATAGCACTTGGAGCTCGTACCGGAGATCTCTGTATTTAGTCCGTTTCTCCTCCTCCTTCAAGGCGATGTTTGTCTCAGCAGGTGCTGAGAACTCGATGACATACATCACCTTGGTTTGATGGTCGAGGAGGACTATGTCAGGCTTATTGGCTTGAATTCGCCTGACGGTCGGGAACGAGTAGTTCCAGTAAATCCGGCATTTCTCGTTCTCGACAACGGACTCGATATCTCCGGGGATATAAGGCAGCACTGGTGTTTGGTCTATCTTGTACGAGTGCCGAAGATGATAGTATAGCACTCGTAAAGCCGCGTTATGTCGTTGGATGTAGGCCGAAGTGGCATAAATCGGACATGCAGATAATAGATGCATGAGATTCCTCTGTTCGGCAGCTTTAATTTGGGCTGTCAGACGATTCGGCGGAAGCTCAGTAACTGTGCAGAGTTTAGATTAGATCTATCATGTAAACGGAGTGTTGTGAAGTGGGGTGAACGGAGACGGTTTCGAGGCCTTGAGAGGAAGGCACTGTTTTTTGGTCGTTTGTCGGCAAGTGTTGTGAAATCCGAGACCGAGCAGTGGAGTGTTAACGTTGTTATAAGCAAATTTGCAGAGTCAGATTTAAACAGTACGGCAAGTGGCTGTTTATTTACCAAGAAAGTTGCCATAAACTGTTATCCGGATATTTTATTGTATGCTGTGTAGCACACTATTTTATTGTTTTATGTTGAACGTGCCGACCGGCCATTATACTTATCAACCAAATAAATTTATACGTTTCTGTAGACTATCTATCACCTGAGAACCCACAAAATACCCAGAGTCTCTTCATTGGCGCCCAACTCGAGGCTAAAATAAAAGTGAGAATTTAAAGTTAAAATTGTAGCGGTGGCCAGGGTTAGAGAATAAATGAAACGTAGCATGCAGAATAATAGGGTATAGTGTTTACAAAGTCAATTGAATCCAAGCGTTTTTATATCTTCAAAGTGCCGACAAAGTACCGACTACCTTTAAGGCGGTGCAGATGAAACGTTTCAGTTTCAATTGACTTTGTATAAACTATACTATAAAAATTTGCATGGGCGGTTAAGTTCAAAGAAGATTCGCATAAAAGGAATTCCAGTCACTCAAATCGACGAGCCGGTGAAGCAAATCGCAAAGAAAAAGGAGGCAGGAGATAAGAAGTAAACAAACAACAAAAAAAGGTCGTAAAAAATTATTTATGTACTTTATTACTACAGGTGCACTGTGAACTATAAATCGTAATCATGTAAAGGGAATATGAATTTTACTGTACTGTGTTGTTGATCGATATATTTCTGTATTTTGTGAGAATTATTAATTCTCTGTATCTGTAATATTGATTAGTTTAAAAAAAAAATTGTTTAGTTTAAGTCTCGGTTTAAGGAAACTTTTGTCAAGTAGGTTAGACAATTTGTATGAAAAAAAAAATGCCGAAAGGAAAGCAAACTGGGGGTAAGAAAGGCGGTAGAGACAGAGATACGGAATTAAATGAAAGTTCGTTAGAAAGAAACCGAGTAGATTTAGAAGATATTGTTTCTAAATTAGCAGACGGTATGGAGGAAATGCAGTTTAGTATTACAAAGTTAGCCGAGACAATGACACAAAATTTTAAAATTAATAAAGAAAATAGTGAATTGAGTACTCAGCCTGTTACCACAGAGAAAAGTAGTACGATTGACAAACAGTATATCGTAATGTGGAAAGAACTGGGGGGGTTCCAACTTGAATTTTTATACGGGAAGTAAGACACACCCTATGTATTTTTTAAAAAAATTAAAAACTTTGTTAGATGAGGCCGAGGTTCCGGCATGTCGTAGAGTCAGATTGGCAATAAATTGTTTAAGGGGCACGGCATTAGAATGGGCTGAAGACAGAGAAGAGGGATTTATCAATTTTGAAAAGTTTACAGAGGCATTTAAAAATAAGTTTTGGGGTATTGAACATGAAAAAGATTTATATTATGAAATAAGGTATGGCAAATATAAAAATGGTAATAGGGCCGATTATCTTTTGAATCTATATAAACAAGCGTCGTATTTATCGGAGAAAATACCGGAAAATAAACTTGCAGAGTGGCTTATCCCACATTTTGATGAGACTGTTAGGCGGGGTATTTTGCTAAATGGGTTAAAGACAATTGATGAAATTGATGAGTATTTGCGGAAATATGATGGCACAGTGGGTACAGCTAACGAGAATGTCTCGAATTTTCGATCAGGGGAAAATAGAAATTACCGGGGCCGATCAGAAACTTCTTATAACAATTATTATCGTCGTAATAATGAAAATATTACGAAAGCGTAGAACGGCCATAGTGATTTTTATTTTATAATTTACAGTTTAAACTGGGAATTAGGTATAATTTACACTTTAAACTGGGAATTATGTATAATTGACAGTTCCAACTGGGAATTAGGTATAATTTACACTTTAAACTGGGAATTATGTATAATTGACAGTTCCAACTGGGAATTAGGTATAATTTACACTTTAAACTGGGAATTATGTATAATTGACAGTTCCAACTGGGAATTAGGTATAATTTACACTTTAAACTGGGAATTATGTATAATTGACAGTTCCAACTGGGAATTAGGTATAATTTACACTTTAAACTGGGAATTATGTATAATTGACAGTTCCAACTGGGAATTAGGTATAATTTACACTTTAAACTGGGAATTATACATAATTTACAGTTCCAACTGGGAATTACGTATAATTTACACTTTAAGCTGTCAATTAGTATAATTTACACTTTAAACTGGGAATTATATATAATTTACACCTTAAATTGTAAATTATACACATATTTTCCAGTTAAAACTTATATAAACGCAGTAGGTACACCGTACCGTTCGATCAAACAAGTTTAAGACCTAGTGCATTATATTTGCAAATGGACATACAGCCCTAAAGTGCTTATTATTAATAATTATGGATAATTTAATAGCATTTTACTTTACTCTGGGTTTACAGCAGCTAGAAATAGTTTCCTGTCGCAACGCATCGAGGCATAGTGGTCAATTTTGAGAAAACATCATTCTCAATATTGGATGAATTTATTTAATACTCTAAAGGATGATGAATTATATTCTGGAACTTTTTTGGATAAATCCTTGATACAATTTTGTTTTTTAAAAATAATACAGGTAATAAAGAAATTTATTTACATAGGCACTAATATGTTCGTTTAAAATAACGAAGATGTTGCCAGTTTCACCTACAATTTGCAACGCCGCGTTGTCGATAATATTTTTGGCTAATAGAGCACACTCTGTTACCTTGGTATCTAAATTTTCAAAAGGATATGTTCACCCGTTCTCCATATACTTCTAATATTCCATCCACTGTGAATCACCCTGTATATTTATAAAATTAATACTATTTATTCACATCAAATGTGTCTAGTCGACAAGAGTAGTTGCCTTTTATTTGTTTCCGAGACAAACTTCAAAATAAATAGTGTTTAAAGTTAAAATAAAACGAAAACAAAAATCATTAGTGATCCTAAGACCATACTACACATTTTCTGCAAAAGGTTAGTTAAGTTTCATTTTGTTTAACGCATAAAACGGAAAAAACTGCAACAATAACAAAACAACACAAAGGCCGAGTACCGCCTACACTGAATAACAGCAAGGATTTGATATTAAATACCACATATACTTAAAGATACCCATACACTAGAGCATCGCTCGTCGTCCTATTGATTTATTTATTGTATTATTTAATCAAATTATGAACAATAAAGAAACTGATAATCAGGCCTCAAATAATAAAGAATTGTATGAAAAATTATTAGAAGCGATAAGAACAGAAGCTAAACTAAGTAGAGAAGAAATAAAGGAAGAAATAAGAACAGAAAATACTAAATTATTTGAAAAAATTTATGAACAAAACAAAAAAATTGATAGCTTGGAAAACAGATTTAGTAAATTAGAATTAAGGTGTATACATCTGGAAAGACAGCAGAGAAAAAACAATATCGTCATTTTTGGGTTGAAAATACAGCCAGAAATTGATATTTTGCAATTTACTATTAATAAACTTAAAGATTTATTGGGAATTGACATATCGATTTCAGATCTAAATAACATTTACCAAATAAAAACTGTTAATGGGTCGCCTATAAAGGTCGAGTTTGTAAGTTACCTCAAGAAATGTGAAGTTTTTAAAAATGTCTATAAATTAAAAAATACAAAAGTTTTTATTGCACAAGATTTATGTTTTCAAGATCAACAAGATAACAAATTATTACAAAAACACTTAAAATTAGCAAGATCTAAAAATCAATTTACAAAAATCAAAAGTAGTAAGTTAGTTATCAATGATGATGTCTATACTGTTGAGCAACTAAAACAAATGGATAGTGACACACACACAGTGTATAATTCAGAAGCTTCAGATAAAGTAAATCATAGTCAGAGCGCTCCATCGACCCCTGTACTGTCTACCAATACTGATATAACTGGAAACGTATTTTTTTGATAAATTAACTTATGAAACAAAGGTGAACTTAGCTGTATCTGAAACTGAAGAGTCTCCCTCTAAGCCTCCAGCAAAAAAGAAAAAAATCGCAGAGAAGAAAAGTACTTCTTCAGTAAGTAGCTACAAATCAACGAGATCTACTCAAAATGAGTCAAAACAAACCCAACAACTTTTAAGGAAGTAATCAGTGGCGTCAGTTTCCAATTGTCCATTGTTTTATTTTTGCTAGTATATAGATTTCTTTATTGTTAAGTTAAAAATATATGTTTTGTAATTTTTCTTAAACTAAGCTCTTGCATTATAGTTTTCATATCCCGGTGTTATAATATACCAGTTTTATTATTAAATTAATTTTATATTTATTCGTGTATACCTATATGTGTAGTCAATCTATGCGTTATGTATGTTTGTATATTATATAATATACATGTGTTTGCCATAAAGTAGGATACTTTGGTGTCGTATTTAATTTAGCGTCTTATCGTATATTTTTTTTTTTTGCTGTTTTTATTTCAAGTTTATTTATATGTACCTATATAAATAATTTGCTTGCTATTAGAAATGAAATGTTTTACTATAGCACACTTAAACATAAGATCGTTGCCTGCAAATTTGATTCAGTTTAGGGAACATGTATATGATGCAAATTATGATATAGTATGTCTGTCTGAAACATGGCTTAATAGTGCAATAACAGATCAATCGATTGCTTTAGAAAATTATAATGTTTATAGACAGGACCGGCTAGGAAGAGGTGGGGGTGTGGCTATTTATTTTAAGAATACCCTTGGTGTAAACTTAATTACGCATGTTTATGCGGAAGATACTGAGCAACTGTGGATAAGTTTCAGACAAAACCATAGGAATATTGCGCTTGGTGTATTCTACAGACCTCCTAAGTAATCTTTAACGTGTTTTTAAGTGAATTTGAGAGTTGCATTCACAATATGGCTGTAAAATTTGATGAAGTAGTCTGCTGTGGAGATTTTAATATAGATATGTTTCAGTTTACTACATCCGCTAATGTGAATTTTCAAAATATTTTAGATGCATTTGGTTTACAGCAGTTAGTTAATAAACCAACAAGAGTCTGTAGTAAGTCATCTTCTTTATTGGATCTATTTCTATGTTCTGAGTCACTTCCTGTTGAACCCTGTGATGTACTGGACAACATCAACATAGCAACAGATCATAGTTTAATAGTTCTGTCATTAACTAACAGCGTTGAATATACGGACAATTATATAACAACTAGAAGTTTCAAAAATATTAATATGACTGATTTTAATATGGACTTATATGCAGCTCCCTTCTGGAATATTTTGTACATAAATGACATTAATAATAAACTGAAATATTTTAACAGCATTATCATAGATTTATTTAACAAATATGCACCTTTAAAATCAATAAAACTTAACTACAAAAAACAAAAACCCTGGATAACTGATAACCTAAAGTTACTAATGAAACTTCGTGATAGAGCACAACAAAAATTTAAAAGAACTCACAATAACGTTCACTGGGAATACTATAAAGAACTACGAAATTTCACTAACATAGCTATTAAAAATGAAAAAAGAGCATATCTTAATTATACTTTAAATAAAGACAAAACAAGTAAAAGTTTATATAAAGAATTTAAAAAATTAAACATATATTCCAAAAACAGCTCAAACAGAGAGGAGGTATTACCAAATAACATAGCTGATGTAAATAAAATTAATACATATTTTATAGAGTCCTCTCAGTCGAATAGTGAGCCAGATGCTGATCTGTTAAACCTTTTGTTGAGCAATGTTAAACAAGGTGTACCTGACTTTAATTTTTCTACGGTAGATGAAGATGAAGTATATAAACAACTATTATCAGTCAAGTCAACTGCAGTGGGTACTGACGATATTGGCATAAAAATGCTACTATACTGTTGTCCTTATATAATAACTTATATTACACATTTAATTAATTATTCGATAGAAACCGGTATTTTTCCCACACAGTGGAAAACAGCATACGTTAACCCGCTCCCTAAATTAAAAAAACCAATGGAATTTAAAGATTTGCGGCCAATAAGTATACTACCTACTCTATCAAAAGTTTTTGAAAAAATTTTATATAGCCAAATAAAAGCTCACTTAGACAAAAACAACTTATTACCCGAAAATAAATCTGGGTTCAGATCCCTACATAGTTGTACCACTGCACTTTCAACAGTAACTGATGATATCCTGTCATCGGCTGATAATAATATGTTAACTACATTAGTACTCTTAGATATCTCCAAAGCATTTGACAGGATTAATCATAAGCTACTGTACGCTATATTGCACAACATAGGCTTTAGTAAAAATGCAGTGGCTCTGATGGAAAATTACTTGTCAGAAAGAAGCCAAATTGTTAGGTATAAAGAAAACATATCCCAGCCACTATACACAATAAGTGGTGTGCCACAAGGGTCAATCCTTGGACCTATCCTATTTTTAATATATACGGCGTCAATCCAACTATGTCTAAAATATTGTAAATGTCATTTATATGCGGATGATACGCAGCTATACCTGGCTTATAACGAGACTCAAATTGAAGAATCAAACGCACATATCAATGAAGATTTAAATTCGCTATTAAATTTATCACAACAATATTGCCTAACATTAAATCCATTGAAATCTCAAGTTATGCTTTTTGGGCCCAAAGCATGTCGAGAAAGGTGTTCGGAAAAAGTCAAAATTATATTAAACAATGAACCACTTCCTTTAACTAATGTATCAAAAAACTTAGGACTTTATATAGATTGTGAGCTAAGGTTTGACAAACACATCAACCATATTATAAAAAACGCTTTCTGTAACGTAAAACTAATATATAATATTCGACATTTACTTAATTGGAAAACAAAAGTGAATCTATGTGAAGCGCTAGTTCTATCTCATTTAAACTATAGTGACGTAATATACGGTCCATGCCTTACAAAATTTAATCAGAATCGTCTTCAACGAATTCAAAATTCCTGTGTGAGACTCATCTACGGATTTAATAGACATGAGTCAGTGAGTCAGTATCTCAGAAACTACTAGCTCTTAGATGGTTGTCTATATCTAAAAGAAGATATTTGCATAGTAGTTGTCTGTACCACAAAATACTGATTCATAAGACTCCCTCTTATTTGTATAATAAAATAAAGTTTCGAACGGACATACACAATTTAAATATCCGCAGAAAAGATGCTCTTACCATACCTAAACACAAAACTGCTCTATTCCAAAGGTCATATTCTTACACCGTCTGCAAAGTTTTAAATGGTATACCGATTAGTGTAAAAAATATGAAGGATCTAAAATTTAGAACAACAGTTAAACAATTATTATTTGAAAATAAGATTATTATAAACTTTAATATATAACAATATTCTTAAACCTAATTAATTATTTTAATTTTTCTTTTCTTTTTACTTTTATTTTGCAAATAAATTTACTTCTGTCTCTTTATGAGTGATTTATTACGTTATTGCATTGTTAAGTCAGTGCAGTATCCTATTTTATTTTGTCAGCAACAATAATTAAATCACAGCATCTCTTGTAATTCCAATAGGGAACAATTACTGTTTTAGTATTTAGTACAATAATTAGTTTATTAGTTATTAAGTTCAACTGCCTTAAATTAGTTTTGATAAAAAAATTTTTTTTTTTTCTTGTTTCATTTTCTTGATAAACAATTTAAGGCAGTGTCATGGGCCATATGGAAGACACAATTTACATACTCCAGTATGTAAAGCGTAATATGGTCCTTTTTAATAGGCGTATGTAATGTAATAAGGTGTATAATTTTGTTGTTATATTATATCGTGTACCGTTGTATCTAATCTTTACACTTTGTACTTTATATGCTTATTAAATAAATAGTATTATTATTATTATTATTATTATTATTATTATTCTTAGTGTACGAACATGTTAGTATGTAAATAAATTTCTTTATTACCTGTATTATTTTTTAAAAACAAAATTGTATCAAGGATTTATCCAAAAAAGTTCCAGAATATAATTCATCATCCTTTAAAGTATTAAATAAATTCATCCAATATTGAGAATGATGTTTTCTCAAAATTGACCACCATGCCTCGATGCGTTGATTTGCACAGAGATTATAAAGACTCTAGATAGTTACCGTCAATGTATTTACTGGACGCGGCAAAAATGGATGCAGAACTCAAGTAATTTGGAAGCAGGCCACCGAAATTTGTGTGTAACACATTATGAATGAATACCATCGGCACCAGTCTAAGTTTCGGTGGCCTGCTTGCAAATTACTTGAGTCTGCATCGATTTTTGCCGCGTCCAGTAAATACATTGACGGTAACTATCTAGAGTCTTCATAATCTCTGATTTGCAAGACTGGTACCATACAAAAAAGAAGGGGGTCCAAAATGTTCTTGTCGATTTAATTGCCTTAAATGATTTTGTATTTGTTCCACGATTCCATTTTCGGTTCCCAAATCAGCTCGAACAGTTTGTGGGAAACCGCTCACTAATTTTATAGCGTCTAGATAATAACCACCTATTATTTTAGGGTCATTACTGTTGTTTCCAGCCTTTATCCATATGATTCGTCTAGAGAATCCATCAATGCAACCACTTATATAAATACCAAAGGGTTTTAACTTGTCGTAACAGTCCATATATGCCACAGAAAATTGGGGCCTTTATTTTGATACAATCTCCGTCGCAATCTTCGTCTTCTGCGAATTTCTACACCATCAGGATCGATAATTGTTAATAAAAATCTAATTGTTTCTTGAGTAACTGGTAGGTTATTTTGAATGCACTTTAAATGCATCCATTTATACCAACTATACCAAATTAAGGTGTTATTAATTAAGTGAAAAGTTGTGTTAAAGAATATAAGTGAAAAATTATAATAAACATAAATAATATCATATAAACTACGAAACACGACAAATATATGTCTAGCTTATCGTGAAATATAGTCAAACAACAAAAGAGTGAATAATACATACGCTTACCCGTATATATCGTCTTTGCCCGTAGTTAAAATACACGCGGTCAACTGTTCTCAACAATGAATGAAGTATCAAGTGCAGAATTATTACAAAAACTGGAAAGTATTATAAACAAAAACAGTCTTGAAATCAAACAAGAATTAAAACATAAGTTTACTAAGATCTGATTTAATAAAGTTGCATGTGCTTATTTTATAATAAACTTATCTGTTAATATGAAACCACTATGATAGTTCTTAGCGTAGGTGTTATATGAATCTCTTCTAGAAATGCGATAAGATAAAGAATGTCTCTACCGGGACACCAATATAACTCCTCCCGCAGAAGTGGTGACATCGTCTCCTGGCGATGAATTCCCTTGATTGGTCTGTAGACTTGGTCGGCTATTGTTGTTGGAAAAACAACATGATGAGATGCTAAGGCGTTGTTTACAGCACTTGAAGTAGGTTACGATAACAATAATAAAGAATAATGTCACAAATAGAGTGATTAGTAACCAATAGTTTGTGGCAAGATACTGATGTTTTCTGGGATGAACTGAGTCTTTATTGTAGCTTTGGCTAATTCTTTTAGGGCACTGATATTTGAAAGGTCAACTTCGTCTAATGGCAATGGTTCGTTTTTATTTATGGTAAGGTTCCATAGTTTAGGTATCTCAATTTTTGGTAACAGGAACATTGGAAGTGGAACTTCACTTCTCGTACCTGTAAAGCGTTGATTTGCTATCGTTGTGCTCCATCCTATAGGTAGATGAAGGACAACCGGTTGATGAATTGTCTGAATTCCATTTTGGCAATCGGGGATTTGAAGGGTATTGACCGGTATGATCAATATGTGATTCTCTTCTAGCGTAGCAAATATTGGTTTTGTAACTGATACGTGGTGAACAGAACAGTGGTCATGATCAGCTTTGGATAATAACTGGATCAAACAGCTATCGTCACGTGGTTGACTGGGTGAGTTGCAGATGTATGAGTCTTCTATTTTTGGACAGCTATGTGGCGTGGTGATGTAAGTGTCAGTACTCATTCCAAGGTAAGGATTAGTAGGGATTATAGTGAGGTTTTGAACAGGGACTGGAATTATATGGTAATAGGAATAAATCTCGGTTGCTAAGATTGGCAAATTAATTACAAAAATTATTAGTTCGTTTGAAAAATGAACAGTTATTCCTAAATACGAATAGTAATTTTGAAAGTATTTTAGTTCTAAAATATTTTGGCTGTTATAAAGTTCTTTTGCTTTATTCAGAATATACATCAAGCTGCGTTTAGGTAAAATTGAATTATGAACTAAGTTCCATTAAGCGAAAGTAATTGCATTTTCTAACTCGTCCAGGAATTCATTAATATGTTCCAAATTGATGAAAAGTTGTGATAGCACGTTTTGAATAGAAACAGTGATTAAGGCGTGAGTCATTTCTTCTCTGAATTTTGTTACCGTTTGGGTAAGAAAAGATTTAATTATCTTTTGGTTTCGTGTCAGTGTCGAAATTGTTTCATTATAATTGTCAATTAGATGGGATGTTAAACTCATTTGAGCTTTTAGTTGATATTCAATTTGATTATCGTTTTTATTTAGCTTTATTAGAGCCTCGTTAATTGTTTCACGGTCATTATTATCTAAAGTGCCAAATAGCCATTTAGATACGGTGCCTATACCATTTATTAAGCCTAGTTTGGTACGTGTTTTGCTTTGTGGAAGAAGATTGTCTAATTTTGATTTTGTTCTAGTGACTAATTGTCGAGCTTGCGAAAGCGACGTTAGTAGTCCAGTGTTAGCTATACAATTATTAATTTGATAAATTGTAGCTTTAATCATGAGTAATTGAGATTCTGTAGATTTTAATTCATTATCAACTGATTGTAAGTTAACGTAGTGTACAAATTTATGTTGTGTTGAACGAGACCTCATTGTACCTAATTTTAGTGTCAGAAGTCCATTCTCAATTGGAGTTATTTTAATTTGGCAAAGGACTGTCGAAAAGGTAAGAAATAGGGTGAGCGTCAAGTGCATTGTCGTTGGCGTTCTTTCGTGGTCGTCCACGTGGGCGTGTACCTGGAACAAGGATACGTTTCTTTTTAACTCTTTTCTTATGATAAGTTCCTCGGGGTGTTTGTACTTTTTTATTTAAGTCTGTCTCTACGTCTGTTTTAATGAATCTCGGATTTGTTTTATTGCGTAACTGATCGTTTTTTATAAAAATGGTGTCACCAGGGTTTAACTCCTCAGGGTCAATGCGTTTTTCATTTAAATTTTTACTACGTTTTTCTTTTTCTGTCGATAGTCTAGTATGAAAGTTTTGGTAAAGTTTTTGTGAGTTTCTTGCGTGATTTTCAACATAGTCAGTCAGTATATTTTCTTCATTTATGTCAAAGGGTAAGGTTTGATGTAGATGACCAAACAGGATTTCAAAAGGAGTGTGTTTAGTATTACTATGTGGGGTGTTATTATATCCCATAATTGCTATTTTCATCAGAGATTTTACATTTTCGTCAAACATCTAATTTGATCTAGAAGTGTCGAGTGTAAGCGTTCTACCGGTGAGTTGGAAGTGGAGTTATGCAATGTAATATAATGTAACTTGATTTTATGTAGTCTACAAAAGTCAGAAATTATGTGATTTCTAAATTCTGTACCATTGTCGCAAATGATTTCTTTGGGAATGCCTACAAAGGATATGAATGTTATTAAAGCTTCCATGACTTCAATAGCGGATTTTTGTGCAACATGTATAGTGCAAATTTGGAGAAAGGATCTAGGAATGTTAAAAATGCGTTACTATTGACAAAGAATATGTCTACGTGAATTATCTCCATTGGTTTAGAAGGTGTATGTGTAATTTCGAAAGGTGGGTTTTGTGGTTTACGTTCATATTTACAGGTTTGACAAGTGTCGCAGGTATTTATATAATTCTGTACATCTCGAAGCATATTAGGCCAATAGTAGGTTTTAGTTAATGACAACAGGGTAGCGTTTATGCCTTTATGTTGGGTTTTACCTTCGTGATGATATTTTATTCTTTGGCGTTGTTCTGCTGCTGTGATTTCATCTGACAAGAACAGGTTCGAAATTGTTAAATTTAATCTTGCAAAATGATTTTGCAATGTTCTAATTATCCTGAGTTTTAAAAGTTCGTCTCGTTTAGTACGGAAAAACAAACAATAGTGTTTTTTAGGGTCAATGACATTCTTGAACATTTTTATAATTTCTGCTTCAGTAGCACTTGATTTCATAGTGACTTTATGTCGGGTATTGTTGAATATCTTTTCATGTATTGTGAAATTTGCAAGACAATTGATTGATTCAGTAATAATTACTTGGTGTGCATATTGATTGACACATTTATCTGTGTATGGAAATTCTTGAATAGGATTTTCCTGTGCAGAATGTATTGTTGCTGTTTCATCGTTTTGTTCGGTTATTGGCTGTTGTAGTGGTGTAATGATGGATAGTGAAATGTTGTCTTCGAAATCCTCGCCTTGTGTTTCGTCTACTAGTCTTTCTGTTGGATCTAAAGAATTTAGAGCTTCTTTTAGACTTGTTTCGTCTACTTCTGGTATTTCGTCAACGTTATTCAACATCGAGAGAAGGTCGTCTTCTAAAGCTGTAGTATTCGCTCTTGTTAAGACATTAACTTGAGGTTCATCTTGAATTCTTATCCTAGATAGGGCGTCTGCTACATAGTTAGATTTTCCTGGTTTGTACTTGATGTCGTAGTCAAATTCTTCTAGGTGTAATTTCCATCTAACTAATCTTGTGTTTGGTGTTTTTAAATTGGATAACCATTCTAGGGGTTTATGGTCCGTATAGATCGTGAATTTTTTTCCAAAAAGGTATGGTCTAAAGTATTTACAGCTCCATACAATTGCGAGTAACTCTTTTTCAATAGTTGCGTAATTTGTTTCAGCAGGGTTTAAGGTTCTTGACGCGTATGCTATTGGATGCTCATTTTGTGTAAGCACTGCTCCAATGGCGAAGTTTGAACTGTCTGTGGTTACTTTGAAAGGTTTTTCAAAATCTGGATATGCAAGGATGGGTTCGTTAGATAATAAGGTTTTACAATGTTCAAAGCATGAGATGTATTCTGGTGTTAGTTCAACTTTTTGGTCTTTCTTTAGGCACTTAGTGAGAGGTTTGGTTAATTTGGCAAAATTTTTTACAAATTTTCTGTAATATCCTAGTAAGCCTAAAAATGATTTGATTTCCTTGTGTGTTTTCGGAATAGGAAAGTTTTTTATGGATTTGATTTTGTCAGGATTTGGTTTAATACCATTTGGAGTCACAATATGACCTAAGAATTCGACGTTTTTCTTAAGAAATTCCGATTTGTCTAACTGTACTTTTAAGTTAGCATTACGTAGGGTTTGAAAAATTCTTTTGAGGTTGGCAATATGCTCTTGAAGAGACGTTGAAAATATAATTATGTCATCTAAGTAAACTAAACAAATTTTATTAATGTGTTCTCGAAGTACGTTATTAATCATTCTTTGGAAAGTGCTAGGAGCATTTTTGAGTCCGATGGGCATTCTCAGGAATTCATAATGTCCATGTTCAGTATTAAAAGTTTTGGGTATTGATTCGGGAGCCATTTCAATTTGATGGAATCCTGAAGCAAGATCCAATGTAGTGAAATAACAACTTCTGCCAAGTTTGTCTAGGATATCTGTCACGTTAGGTATTGGGTATCTATCTGTGATTGTTTTCTCGTTAAGTCGTCTATAATCAGTAACAATTCGCCATTTTCTTTGTCTTGAAGCGTCCAATTTTTTTGGGACAACCCAAATTGGTGAACTCCAAGGGGATATACTGGGACGTATAATTCCGTCTTGAAGCATTTTTGAAAGTTGCTTTTGAACTTCTTCTTTGTAGATATGTGGGTAGCGATATGTTTTCGAATAACAGGGGGTTTCATCGTTTGTTTTAATTTCATGTTTGATGGTATTAGTAAAAGGTAGTCGATCTGTCGGATTTTGGAAAATGTCTGAATATTCTACGCATAAATTTATTATCGATTGTTTTTCTTCTTCATTCATATGCTTGGTTCTGATAACATTTTCTATATCAATTTGATTGTTAATGTCCTGGTTAATAGAACTGAGATTGCAACTAAATATTTCGTAATCTTGATTTTCAAATTGAATAGATTTTTGAGGTTCGGTAAATGAAACTAATTTGTGTACATTGGGTAAATTGTGAACTTCAACTTCAGCAAAATAATTTGTACTGGTTGATAAGGTTTCAGGAACATAAAAGGAAGTTGAGTAAAATTCGGGGATCAAGACAGGTCCGTTTTCTACGACTACTGGAATTTTGATTCTGCGAATTTCTAATGGATTTAAATCGTAACTGCAAGTTGAGAAATCTTCTCTAAAATATAATGGAATTTGTATATAATCATTTTCTAAAGTTTGATTTGACAGATTTATATTTAGTTTAGCATTATTTATAAGTTCTTGTAGCCCTATGAGTCCATCAAAGTAATTATGGAAATCATGTAAAATAAAATCAATAGGTACGTCAGAATTAAATTCAAGAAAAGGTGGAATTTTTGCTTTATAAAGAGCTTTAGTTTTACCGGCACAAGTTTGAATTACCGTTGGATCAAGGTAAATTTCTTGTGGAAAATTCATTTCTATTATGGCAGGTCTAATTATTGAAAAGGAACATCCGGTATCAATTAGAAATTTGAAAGTTTTATTTTTAAGAACGATATGGATGTATGGGAGTGCATTAATCGCGTTTAGGTCGGGTATTGTGTCGGCTCGGCATTCATAAAATTTGAAGATGCGTTTTCAACTTGATCAAAATTATTCGGTGCTTGTTCTTGTTGTTCTAATTCTTGATCAGTGTAGTTCTCTTCATAGGTTTCCATAAGAGCTATATCTTCGTTTCTCTGTTGCTCATACTCCATTTGATCTTGATACGCTTCGTTATGATATGGTGGTACATGATCGGTGCTTTCGGTATTATTTAGATAATGATTAACACCTGACATAGGTTTAAACCTTTGCTGAGTATTGTGAGATATACCAGACATTGGTGTTGGTTTTGGTAGGTTTGTGTTTTGATTTGGTTTCCAAACATTTTGTCGATTTGCTGGTCTAAAGGTTTGATTATTGGTAGGGAAATTTGGATTTGCTTGTCTTGGTTGCTGTTGCACATTAATAGGTTGCGGAGGGAACTGGTTGTGGGAGTGCGTTGGATAATTACCTACTTGTAAACTGTGGTGTAAAATTTCTTTGTGTGGGATATGCATTTTGGTTAGAGTTTTTTGCAAAATTATAATTTCGATTAAAATTTGGATTATAAGTATTTTTATACGGAGTAGTATTCTGAAATATGGGTTTTGAGGTTGGTTGATAGTAGATGCTTGGTATAATTTAGCAAAATTTTGAAATTCTTCTTCTTCTAAAACATAATTTAGAGCGTCTTCCAAAGAGTTTGGATCTTTTATTCTAACAATTGTTTGAATATTAATAGGCAAGTTAATGATAAACATTGTTTTGGCAATATTATTATAATTTTGTATTTGCAAGTCTCTAATTTGCGGATCTGGGAAATCCTCATTTATTTTTGTTATTATGACGGCTCGTAACTCTTGTAGTCGGAGTCCGAATTCATAAGGTCGTTCATTTTTATTAGGTCTTGTGGATGTCAATTGATGTGTTAAATACTGTAAGTCGCGTTGGTCGCCGAAGGTCAATTTTAAAAGTCCTTCAATTCCTCCCCAGGTAACTAAGTCAGTACGGCTGGCTATTAAATTTTGAGCACGGCCTTTTAATTTATTTTTCACTGCCTGAAGAACGAGATTATGCGTAACGTGGTGCGCATCATCAGGAAAGTTAAGAAATGTGCTGCTAACTGATTCAATATAAGAATGCAGAACTAAACTGTTTCCATCAAAAAGTGGTACCGTGTCAAGATATAATTTCAATAATTGTGTATCTAAGGTTCGTTGCTCTGGAGGAGCCATTTGAATTTCTGGAATTGTTTCTAAATTGTCAATACTTTCTTCAATTTCTGAAAGATTGCGATTTGCGTCTTGCAGTTTGTGTCTATTCAAGCGTTCGGTAATAAGTGACATCAAATAATGAAATTAATTTTGAGATTGCCACACGCCAGACCTTGACGTTCAGATTCCTATGTCAACAACAGTCTCAATCTGCCTACTCTGTTGCTTAGAGACAAGGTTCTTACTAACAAGATAGGTAGTGAACAAATAATTAAATTAATTTTGAGATTTCCACACGCCAGACCTTGATGTTCAGGTTCCTATGTCAACAACAGTCTCAATCTGCCTACTCTGTTGCTTAAAGACAAGGTTCTTACTAACAAGATAGGTGGTGAAAGCTTTTCCAAAATAAATTGTAAGAAATGTTTGTTTCTGAACTTAATGCTAATTGAATTCTATTCTAGTGATCAATCGGATCGATTTTCCTAATCTAATGAACAAACGGGTCAAGCTTTGCTTAAAACTAATGACCAATCGGGTCGAATTTGCCAATCGGGCAAGCGAAAGTAAACAGGAATGAATGAGCACTTACCGTTGCCTTGCCTTGGTTCTTTTCTTGGTTTGAAATGGTTTATTGTGATGAACTCTTGCTAAACAGGCACTAGTTTTTGCAATAAAGTCACTCTCCCCAAGCCGTGTCGACTGCGCCAGTGATGTGGGAACGAACAATGTCAACAATAAAAACTCAAGTGTTCACTTCAAACGTTTACTAAGATCTGATTTAATAAAGTTGCATGTGCTTATTGTATAATAAACTTATCTGTTAATATGAAACCACTATGATAGTTCTTAGCGTAGGTGTTATATGAATCTCTTCTAGAAATGCGATAAGATAAAGAATGTCTCTACCGGGATACCAATATAACTCATATAAGCAACCAACTGGATGGAAAATTGCAAAAATTAGAAGAGAGATGCAATCGTCTTGAAAATAAAATCACCACACTGGAGATAAAAAATAAGAAAAACAATATAATAATATTTGGGCGTGATGTGCCACAGGAAAACTTAATTACTACAACGATAAATAAACTAAATGAGCTATTAGGTATCACAATAACTGAGAGTGATATAACATAATCATAAATCACGACCTTAGTCTAGAAGATAGAAAAACTACTAAAATTTTGCATCAAAATTTGAAGGCAGCAAGAAAAAATAATTATACAGCTTACATTAAAAATCATAAATTATATATTAATGGTACATCATACCGCCCAGATGAGTTAGAGCCTTTAAATATTACCGAAAACTTAGAATAGTCTAACGTGCAACCACATATCAAATCAAACAGCGCTCCACCTACCCCAACACCCTCTCAGAGAAAACCTGAAAGTGATGAATGTGATGATGTTTTTGCCAACAATTACACACCTAGTACTCCGTTAGGATTGTCAACAGGAACTACAAGTAAGTTACCTGAAAGAAAGATACTTGAAACAAATAAGAAAAAACTATCAGAATCGACACCCAGAACTGAAGCGCGAAAACAAAAAGAAAAGGAGACTCGTTCTTTAAGGAGCAATAAACTGGGCTTGGAAAAATAAATTAAGTAGTTTTGTTGTTATTTTTTAAATTTTTAAATATGTCATTATGTGTACTTGTATGTATTTGCTAGGTCTAATCACTCAATGGATCCATATATTCGAGATTACAGTATTAGAGAAATAAAAACTGAGAATGTACTTAGCTGTAATGAATGTGATCGAGTATTACAAGTAAATAATAATAATCCCAATTTTAAGCTTTTGCAAAATAACATTAGAAGCATAGGGAAAAACTTAAATGAATCCAAGTGCTATTTGGATTTATTTACTTGTAAACCTGAATGCATAATACTCACTGAGACATGGCAAATAGATGATACTAGTTTATATAACATCCAGGGATATGATATATTATATAATCACGGTACCTTTAATCAGAATGATGGCACTGTTAGTTACATCAAATCTGAATTGGACTATACACATGACATAGTGACATTGCCAAATAATAACAATATTTTACTTACTAAAATCATATATTTAAATAAAAAAATTAACTGGAGCATTACAGATCTCCCTCATCATATGTCCTAATGAATTTGTAGCAAATATTAATAACTATTTTGTGCATGGAAATGTTAATGACGCGGATTATTTTCTTTTTGTTGGGGATATAAACATAGATATCTCAAAGGACAATATAGTAGAAGCGCATATGTCATGGCGTGGGAAATAACTGATTAAAGTTAGAAACATAATTTTTCTGTTGAGTTACATTGTTTTATTTAAGATAGGTAACTCATGTTTCCACCCGCAGACGAGCGGGCTTTGACCTTCACCGCCCCATAAGGGGTGTTTTCTTCAATCTTTCATATCTCGTGAACGGTATGAGATAGCGACTTGATTTTTTTTTTGAAATGATTGTATTTTTGTATAGAAAGAAAAAGGTCGGATAAACTATTGTCATATTTCGAATAGTTAGGGAGGTAATTTGGAAAATTATGTTGTTTTGTCGCACTTGAATTGAAACATGCTTCCAAAACAATTGTAGGTGATGGTGCAAGCTTCAAAATGGTATGGATACCTACCTGTCATTAATTTATTTTATTTATGCAATAGAACACTCAACATGATAAGGAGATGTGAGGTATCTACGTTGCTTTCGTGGAAACTATACAAATTGAGTTTTGAACTAAAATGATGCATTATTTCAAAATATTCTGTCCTAAATAGATGAATTGCATTTATACATCGTTTGCCATAAAAGTCGGTCTATTAAAATGTTATATTTTTAATCCTGTACAGAAATTTGAGAAATCGAACCTAATGAAATAAACGTAATTAACTATAAATAAATGAACAGCAAGTTCAATACATTCTACAAATCTTCCTCGCTGAGGTCAGTTATTGACGTTTCTTATTCTTGATCCTCGTCACTACTGAACTCTACTGAATACTCCCGTTGTATCGCATCCCGATTCCCGATAATGCATACATTGCTAGCAGGGCCTCCATTTGTACTTTGCTTCGCACAGATTATTGAGTAAAAAATAATAAAGGGGTGCAACTGTCAAGGTTTCGAGATTTTAGTATTGTATTTCTTTGCCTATAACTTCATGATTGTCATCAATTTTTAGTGCTACAGAAAGGTATTTGTAATGTGGCTGTATAGCCCTTAGAATTGAAGACAATCATGAAGCTATTGGTAAAAAAATAAAACAGTAAAATCTCGAAACCTTGACAGTTGCGCCTCTTTATTATTTTTTACTCAATGCACAGATGCTACGGATGAAACTGTTACACCTCTTCTCTTGGATCCACTTCCTGTTTAAAATGTGATATGGCAGGAGAAGTCGTCATAATACTTCAATAAGAGAAAAAATACATCAGAATCTGGAGAGCATACGGTAATAGTAAATAGTAGGCGATTCTCTTGATGTTGAATGTAACTTGGTCGCTGCTAGAGAATGCAATATAAGTTTTGTGTCCACTTCCTCTTGCGTACTTGCTAAATGTTCCAAATGACCTTTTTTATTAGAAAAGCAGATGCCACGATACTATCAGATTTTTAGATTCAAACGTAGCCGATTTCATTAACTTCACTGAAAGGTACTCAGTTAGGTCGTTCTTCGTATTATTATGAGACAGCAAATATTTCGTAGATATATTCTGATATATGAAATTGTTTAGATAACGGTTTGCTCTTGTAGCTTCTTTAAATTAATTATAAATAAATCTCATTATTATTATTATTATTATTTACTATTGGAAGTGTCATTCTGGATGATAGATTCAACTTCCATCAAGAGCAAATAATGACCGAGGAACTGCTGAAAGTTCATAATCTCCTAGTATTTGTTTCAGGTTTAGGTCGGGTCTTGAACGGCACAGTATTAAAAGTCTTGAGAATAATAATCGGTCAGCTATTAATTCCGTGATAGCGTTATCTTTTTTGGTAACTATTTTTTTATTGCCTTCACGGCAGAGATGATGTTAAGGTATAGGTATAGAATTTATATCGGAATTTATATAAATTCGTTTTTTTTTTACTTTTTTGTAATGTTACAAAATAAAAGAAATCTGGAGGTAGGATTTTTAGTATATTTCTAGTTTTTTTTTATATATATATAATTTTTTACCGCGATATTCATGTTCGCCTGTCTGCAACTGCGCAGACGGCAGTGGATCAAGGATAGCATTCTGAAGACGTTGGTGACAAGTGCTGTGCTACATTTTATCTCGATTTTTCTACAAATATTTTAACCGCAAACAACAACTCAACTCCAGGGACGTCCCTTTCAACACATTACAATCTTACACATTGCCGAGGATTTTAAAGGTAGGCGAACATTCGTTTTTCTTTTTTTTCTCATCATTTTTATTTAAGTTATGCCGCTTTAAAATTTACCAAATCGATTTTCCGCAAAGAACGAGAATACCTATAATTTACAGTCTAAAATTAATTAACATAAAATTGGTCCTTCGCCCCACGATTTCTTTTGTTTAACGATATCGTACCTAATATTAATACTGAATATACCTATAAATTTGGTTTTTGCTGCCCAGTTAAATTTAATAAAGCCACAGTAAATTTCTTCAAGGTTAAGCATTTTTTGTTTTGCGCATGTATCGTATCTTAGCAACGACTCACATATTCTAGGTATACCTTTTTTTGTAATAATTGAAAAACTTCAAAAAATATTGTTCAGGTCCGCACTTGGGTTAAGATACTGCTCTAGCTATTTTCCAGACAAACAATGTCCACCGCTGATAAACTTAAAAGAGCAAAGAATTTCCGCTCTATAGAAATTAATCGTATTCAGGAATTATTAAAATTAGCTCAAACCGCTCAAAGAGATGATTCTCTTCGTTCACAATTTATTCAAAGATATGAAACTGTCAGAGATATTCAAGAATCTTTTAGTAAACTTCATAACTCGGTTTTTAATTATTTACCGGTCGACGCCGATGAAGAGTTCGCAAATGAGGATCAAATTCGTACCGATTTTGAAAATGTTCTTTATAATGTCAAAGCTATTCATTATGATTTATTTGAACGAAATAAAAATATAAAAGACGAGGATTCTAATTTACCTAGACCGAAACTTCCTGAATTAAAATTAATCAAATTTAATGGAGATATCAAAAACTTCACTTCTTTCATGGATGTTTTTGAAGCGTTAGTTCATAATAATTCGCAACTTTCTAACATAGAAAAATTTTCTCACTTACTTGCCTCTTTGGAAGGCCCGCCAAAAAATTTAGTACAGACGCATCCTTTAACTTCCGCAAATTATACTGTCGCCTATGAAAGTTTAAAGACTAGATATTCTAATAAACGTTTACTAGCCACTTTCCACTGGAATGAAATTGAAAATTCACCGCGCTTAATTAATGAAAATCCGCTTGCACTCCGACGTCTTCTAGATACTTTCACTGAAAATATAGCCGCCCTTAAAAATTTGGAACTCCCAGTGGACGAATGGGATTTCATTTTATCCTATATGATTTTAAAACGTTTAGATCCTACATTAATATCTAGGTTTGAAACACAATATGGATCTACAGCTATGCCAAGCTTTGAAATTTTAAAAGAGTTTATTTCGAAACAGTGTATTGCTTATGAAACCATTTCCTCTACTTCCAGTTCTTCTATTCACCGTCCCAAAAATTATATTAACGATCGATATAAAAATAATTCACCTCAAAATACTTCACGTAAAAGTAGCTCTTTTTTAACCGCATCTAAACAAAATAATAACAACCGCTCTTGCATATTTTGTAATACCTCTGATCATTTAATTTATAATTGTCCTTTTTTGCTCAATAAAAATCCTCATGAACGCTATAATTTAATTAAACAACACAAATTATGTGTTAATTGTTTGAGTCATAGTCATATGTTTTCAAATTGTAATTCAAATTCTACATGTAAAACTTGCAATCAGCGACATCATTCATTATTACATTACACACGTAATATTCGACCAACCAATCCTCATATAAATATACCTCTAGTCTCCACTGAACAAAATACTTCATCTCAAATTCCAATTATTGAAATAAATAATCAGTCTCAAAATTCTAATCGCGAATCTAGAACCCACAATGAAATCGCAACGCCCGGTCCTGTGTCACACACTTTTTGCCAGTTTGGAAACGTAAACAATACTAACGTGGTACTTTTGTCCACAGTTCAAATTAATATTCGCGACGGGTTTGGAAATTTTCAAATGGCTCGTGCGATTTTGGATTCGGGCAGTGAATCGTGTTACATATCGAAAACTTGTGTGCAACGTTTGGGTTTAAATATGAGACAGTGTTATATTAATATTTCTGGTTTAGGAGGAATGAAAACTAATTCAAATATCGGTGAGGTTATATTTATAATTAGGCCGCTAAATAAAATGTTTCCCACGTATGATATTCACGCGATTGTGTTGGACAAAATCTGCTCGGATATGCCAGTCTGTGACTTTGATATTAGTAAGTGGAACCATATTAAAAATATAAACTTAGCTGATCCGAATTTTAATATATCTAGTCCGATTGATTTAATTTTAGGAGCTAATATTTTCAATAGAATTTTAATTGATGGTCAAATTCCCGCACAGAATGCTACTTTACCTACCGCAATAAATACTACATTTGGTTATGTTCTTATGGGTGAAATATCTAATGTTTATAATTCTTTCTATCCAATTAATTCATTTTTCACAACTCGCGATTGTAATCAACTAGACCATAGTATTAATAAATTTTGGAATTTAGAAGAAATACCGCAACAACAGAGTATGTCCCTTGAAGATAACCAATGTGAAAAATATTATTCTGATACCACTTTCCGATTAGATTCGGGACGGTATGTTGTATCATTACCTTTTGTTAATAATAATTTGCCTAAATTTGAAAATTCTAAATTGCCCGCACTGCGTAGATTCTATTCGCTAGAAAGAAGACTTCTATCAAATTCAGAACTTTATAAGGAATATTGTCAAATAGTTCAGGAATATTTAGATAATGGACATATGCAATTAGTTTCCACTCGTGATGATAACGCTTATTACTTACCGCACCATTGTGTTTTTAAACCAGATTCTATTTCTACCCGCGTACGCATTGTCTTTGACGCTTCCGCAAAGGATTCTAATAATTTATCTTTAAATGATACTTTAATGACTGGTCCAAAACTACAAAAGGATATTTCTTCAATATTATTAAATTTTAGATTACATCCGGTTGTTATGACTGCAGACATAAAGGGAATGTATCGTCAAATTTTAATAAACCCTTCTCATTATAATTTTCAAAGACTTTTATGGAGATTTTCACCAGATGAACCTCTTAAAGAATATTTCTTGAAAACCGTAACTTTTGGTGTCAATTGTTCTCCTTATTTAGCACTTCGAACAATTATGCAACTCGCTAATGACGAAAACCAACATTTTAGCTCGGCCGCGAACGTTCTTTTGTCAGATATTTATGTTGATGATGTTGTGACCGGATGTAACTCTGTTGAAGAAGCTCTTAAATTACAAAATGACCTTACACTTTTACTTAAACTCGGAGGTTTTGAACTCAGAAAATGGGCTTCTAACAGTAAACGCCTTTTATGTGATTTGCCACAAGATGTAATACATAGTAACTCGTTATGCTTTGACGAAAAAACTGAAAATACCATAAAGGTTTTAGGTCTTAAATGGAATCCCTTGGAAGATACTTTTTCTTATTCAGTTCGACCTTTGGACAAACCATGTACTAAAAGAAATATTTTATCTGAGCTTGCACGAATTTATGACCCACTTGGGTTTTTAACGCCAGTTACTTTAGTTTCTAAATTATTAATTCAACAATTATGGTCCTTACATTTAGAATGGGATGACTCACCCCCGCAAAATATTTTAGATCGTTGGGAAAAATATAAATTTCATTTACCGCTTCTATCCTCTATACAAATACCGCGACATATTTTTAATTCCGACTACGACTATATCGATTTATGTGGATTTTCTGATGGGTCGCTTAAAGCATATTCAGCGTGTGTCTATGCCCGAATTACCGCCAAAGATGATTCTCATATTGTTTTACTTTGTGCGAAATCGAAAGTCGCACCTTTGAAGCGTTTGTCTATTCCTCGAATCGAACTTTGTGGTGCTTATTTGCTTACAAAATTAATTAAATTCGTAATAGAAACGTACGCTGCACGAATTACTTTCAAAAATATTTTCGCTTTTACTGACTCTACCGTAGTTTTGCATTGGTTAAATTCGTCTCCCCATCGTTGGAAGCCATTTGTGGCAAACCGCATTTCCCTTATTCAAGAAAGGTTACCAAACGCTAACTGGCAGCACGTTTCTTCGAAAAATAATGCAGCTGACTGTGCTTCTCGGGGCCTTCTGCCCTCAGAATTTGTAGATTTTCGTCAGTGGTGGGTAGGTCCACCTTTTCTTAAAAAACCATATTCTGACTGGCCTACACAAAATTTTTCCGCACAAGTTGAAGAAATTATTGTTAAAAATGAACAAAGAAAGATTGCTCTCATGTCTACTACGAACTCAGATTTTTTAGACAACCTTTTAGAGAAATTTTCCTCCTTAGACAAACTGCAAAGAGTTTGTGCTTATGTACTACGGTTTATTTTCAATCTAAAAAATCCGCATAATAAACAAACTTCTTATTTTACTATATATGATTTACAAGCGGCATTAATAGTTTTTATTAAACATGTCCAGCAGCAACATTTTTCTTGTGAAATAGACAATATTATCGCTAAAACTCGCTTATCAAAACCTTTTCGCCGGTTAGGAGCATTTGTTGATGATTCTGGTATTGTCAGAGTAGGAGGACGACTCGAAAACTCTCTGTTAAATTACGATAAAAAATACCCTATTATTTTACCTCAAAAGAGTCATTTAACAGATTTAATCATAGCTTATACTCATCATAAATATTGTCACCCCGGTGTACAAACAACGCAATACTTAATATCTCAAAATTATTGGATATTATCTCCCAAACGCGCGATAAAGAAAGTATTGTCCAAATGCATTAAATGTTTTCGACTTAACCCTTCACCTATTCAACCTATTATGGGTAATTTGCCAGCCAACCGTGTTTCTCAAGTAAAACCCTTTTCAATTATTTCTATTGATTTTGGGGGACCGTTTTTTACAACCGCTAACAAATCTAGAGGCGCAAAGGTATTTAAAACTTATATTTGTGTATTTGTATGTTTTGCGACAAAAGCCATACATATAGAACTAGCGAGTGATATGACCAGTGAAAATTTTTTATGCGCTTTTCGCAGATTTATCGCTCGTAGAGGCCGATGTACTGAAATTAGAACGGATCAGGGGACTAATTTTACTGGTGCTAACAAATACTTGCTTCAAATTCTAAAGTCAGCCGCTATCGAGGAACAAATTAAGTGGAATTTTAATCCTCCGCATGCACCCCACTTTGGCGGATTGCATGAAGCGGGCATAAAGTCCGTGAAAACTCACCTATCTCGTGTCGTTGGTGCACAACGATTGACATACGAAGAATTAAATACAATCATTATACAAATCGAATCCCTATTAAATTCCCGTCCTTTATGCTCAATGAGTAATGATCCAAACGATTATTCGGTTTTAACTCCGGGACATTTTTTAACGCTTCAACCTCTGACTTGTGTTCCAGATCCGGACTTATCTCATTTACAATTAACTCGTCTTGATAGATATCAGCTTTTATTACGTTTGCACAGAGATTTTTGGGTAAGGTGGCACCAAGAATATCTGCACACCTTACAACAAAAGTTTAAATGGAATGCTCCGGGTACTACATTAAAAGAGGGCGCTTTAGTATTAATAAAACAAGACAATTTACCGCCTATGTCTTGGAAATTAGCTAGAGTTGTTAAACTGTTTAATGGATCCGATGGTGTTGCCCGCGTGGCCGAAGTGAGGACCAATCAAGGGACATATTCACGTCCTTTAGTTAAACTATGTCCTCTGCCAGAGGCATAACATTTTTTATTATTATTATTTTTTTTTTTATATATCTTTTTTTCTCGCTTTTCAAAATTTCATTATTTTAGTTTTTTGTTAAATCCCTATTTAACAAAAATGGTGGGTAGTATGTTAAGGTATAGGTATAGAATTTATATCGGAATTTATATAAATTCGTTTTTTTTTTACTTTTTTGTAATGTTACAAAATAAAAGAAATCTGGAGGTAGGATTTTTAGTATATTTCTAGTTTTTTTTTATATATATATAATTTTTTACCGCGATATTCATGTTCGCCTGTCTGCAACTGCGCAGACGGCAGTGGATCAAGGATAGCATTCTGAAGACGTTGGTGACAAGTGCTGTGCTACATTTTATCTCGATTTTTCTACAAATATTTTAACCGCAAACAACAACTCAACTCCAGGGACGTCCCTTTCAACACATTACAATCTTACACATTGCCGAGGATTTTAAAGGTAGGCGAACATTCGTTTTTCTTTTTTTTCTCATCATTTTTATTTAAGTTATGCCGCTTTAAAATTTACCAAATCGATTTTCCGCAAAGAACGAGAATACCTATAATTTACAGTCTAAAATTAATTAACAGATGAAGTTTTAATTTTTTGACTGGATTCCATAGATGCATGTCAGTCTGCGCGCTGATCCACATTTTAACGGTGTTTCTATATTTGCGGCTTTCGGTCGGTGGCGTGAAATGTGAATTTCACACGTTGACATTTAAACGAAATATATTGTTATATACATCGTTTTAAAGCTAAAGAACGAGTGCAAATTTTTTATTTAGGGATATTTTTGAAAAAGTGTTCTGCTTGTTTTACACCGATGAAAGGACAGAGAACTTTTTTTTTTAATGTTGTTTTTTCCGAATAAGTTAAAAACGCATAGAGATACGACTAAATCCACAATACCTTTTTTTCTTCGTAATAAAAAGACCTTTAATTTTCTATGATGAATAGTTCTTGAGATATCTTAATCAAAATATTTTAACCTTCAGAAGGTGCAGAAGGTGAGGCCCGCGAAGCTGAAGGTGGAAACATGGATTTTCATACATAGAAAGATGCCTTTTAACAAAATAACTATGTCTCCAACTTTAATTATTTATTTCCCACGAACCCCCTAATTTAGCCGTATGCGCTTCCACTAATATTAGCACTGTAGAATATTTAAACACTATGTATGAATTTGGTTTTGTATCGGCGATAAATGATTATACTAGGTGCAAGGAAAACAGTAATTCTTGTATAGATCACATATTCATAAAAACAAAATCTGATTTAGAGTTTATTTTACCTGTAATAATTAAAACAACATTAACGGATCACTATTTTACATATTTGCAAATTATCTTAGAAAATACATTAAATAGCGAACATAAAAATGCACAGCAGATCACTAAATTAAATGAAAATAAATTAAAAGAACGTCTCCGTCAAATCAACTGGAATGCATTATACCAAATCGAAGATGTTGAATCTGCAACAAAAAAATTTATTGATATTATACAAAAAGAAATAGTAGAATGTACCTCAATTGTAAAATATAAAAATAAAAAACGTAAAAACTGGATAACAAATGGTATTTTAGTATCTATAAATACGCGTGATAAAATGTACCAGCAATTACTTGTAAATCCAAACAATATAGAACTAAAACAAGAGTATATACGATACAGAAATACATTGAATGCACTTATAAAAACAACAAATATACAATATTTTAAAACTAAAATTAATAAATCTTCAAAAAATAATAAAGTTATGTGGGATACCGTAAACGAGATCTGCGCTAAAACTAAAACTTTACAAGTCATTAATGCTATTAATAATAATGGAGAAATTGTCGATGACATTGAGTCTGTTACTAATATATTCAACGATCATTATGTTACTTTAGGTAAAAAACTAGCAAGTAAAATAAAACAGAATCCAAATTTATATTTAAACCAAGAAAAGCTATACATTTATTACAATCATTTTTTTTAACCGCTACAAGTGCTACAGAAGTAAGTAGTGTAATATCCTCCTTAAAGAGTAAAAAATCGGCTGGAATAGACGGCATAAAATCCGAATTACTAAAAACATTATCTCAAGAAATAGCAGCACCTCTAGCATATATTATTAATAAATGTTTTGAAAAAGGTTATTACCCCTCTGCCCTTAAAATATCAGTGATAGTTCCGATATATAAAAGTGGAGATCATAAAGAAGTTATTAACTACAGACCAATTTCTCTAATTACTAGTTTTTCCAAAGTATTCGAAAAAATATTGAAGATAAGATTGTGTAGTTATCTTGATAAGTACCATATCATATCAGATAGACAATATGGTTTTCGTGAAGGGCTCTCTACGCAAGATGCAATCCTACATTTAACCTCCAATATGTACACTGCTTTGGATAATAATACGCCTGCACTTTCCGTATTTATCGATCTCTCAAAAGCGTTCGATACTGTTAGCCACACTCTACTTCTGGAATCACTGCAAAATATTGGCATCAGGGGCGCCCCCCTTGACTTATTCAATAACTATCTTTCGGGCCGATTTCAATGCGTTGAGATAAATAATAACTTCAGCGAAGAGTGAGAGTATGGGTAAACCCGAGTAAGACGTATTTGTATCGCTCCGCATAAATCGCTAAATTAAATCGGTTATAAGTGCTAATAAATTTTGTAAATTTGTGTCAGTTTAAAAAGAAAAAAATAAAACATATGAATATGACTAAGTCTAAAGAATGTGCATCCTCGGCTGATATACAAACTACAATTAAAAATGCAGTAAAGGAGCTGTTCGAAGATGAAGAATTTTTAATCAAGGTCGCAGAAAAAGTGAGTTTGAAAGTGAATGAAAAACTCCAGTTGTTAGGACAAAAAGTTGATGATCTACAAAAACAAAATAAACAACTAAAACACAAGGTGAATGAACTTGAGCAATATTCCCGCAGAAATAATTTAAGAATTTTCAATGTAAATGAACAACTGGAGGAGGAGTTGAGTAAAACAATTATAAAATTATGTAAAGAAAAACTTAAGTTAACTATTAAAGATCATGAAATTGAGACTTGTTACAGAACTGGCCTGCAGAAACAAAATACGATTAGACCTATTTTTTTTTTAAACTGTGTAGTTATAACACAAAACAAATTATCCTGCAAAACAGAAAGTTATTAAAAGGATCGAAAGTGAGCATTGTGGAAGATTTGATAAAGGAGAAGTTAGACTTGTTCAAGACTTGTCAGAGTCATCTAGGAAGAGATAAGGTTTGGATTTATAATGGTAACATTATGACAAATTTGAATAATAAGCATCAAGAAATTAAAGATGATGACCACTGTAAACAATTAACCGAAAAGAACTAATAATAATAGTAGACCATGCGGGGTTGAATACGGTTATATAATATTATAGGTATTATATATTACATACTTTTTTTACATACTAAAATTTTATTTTTGTTGTCTACATTTCTTACAATTATTATATAAATAAACCTTTTTTTTTAATGGTAACATTATGACAAATTTGAATAATAAGCATCAAGAAATTAAAGATGATGACCACTGTAAACAATTAGCCGAAAAGAACTAATAATAATAGTAGACCATGCGGGGTTGAATACGGTTATATAATATTATAGGTATTATATATTACATACTTTTTTTACATACTAAAATTTTATTTTTGTTGTCTACATTTCTTACAATTATTATATAAATAAACCTTTTTTTTTATATCTTTATAGATAAAATTAGTGTATTAGTTTATCAATTTTTGCTGCTGTCTTGTAAGTCTCTTTTCATTAAACTTTTTGTTTCAACTTCTAATTATTATTTTATTTTTGTCATATTAAGATCTCATAAATAGCAAATAATATATTAAGTATACAATTTATAACCTATGTCTTCTCGTAATCATTTGCTCAAGAGGGTGATTCCTTCATAATTAATTTTTTTTTCTACAATTGTTATTATATGTAAGTATTTCATTATTAATTTCTGTACATCTTCAATGTTACCATAATGAGTGCAAGTTTTATTAAAGTTGGTCATCTTAACACTAGATCTATACTTACAAATTTTCTTGAATTTAGAGATATGATATCAACAGGCAAATACGACATATTTTCTTGCACTGAAACATGGCTAAATCCAAATATCACAAATGAAAGTATACATATACCAGGATATAAACTAGAGAGGAGGGATCGAATAGGAATAGGCGGTGGGGTATGTATGTATATATCTGATCGATTCAAATTTAAAAATATTGACTTTGTTGTAACTGAACATTTTGAGCAATTGTGGATAACTGTCACTACGGGTAAAATCAAATTAGCCATTGGTGTTGTATACAGGCCACCTAATGGTAGCTTACACAGTTTTTTAAATAATTTCGAGGAATCTATTTCCAGCATTTACCCTCAGTATGATCATATAATCACTCTAGGGGACTTTAATATTAACCTGTTAAATATAACAAGTAATTATGGGAATGACTTTTACACATTCTTAGATGGCGTGGGGTTAAAACAAATTGTTCAGGAACCCACCCGTATTACTGAAAAACATGTATCTCTTTTAGATTTAATCATTGTGGATTAAGAATTAGTAATTAATAATGTTAGTGTAGCCGATGCCTCAAATATTAGTGATCATTGTAGAGTTACCTGCGATATACAGCTACATACAGAAAAAATAAATTCATCATATCGTACATTTAGAGATTTTTCAACATTCAATTTAGAACAATTTGAATCTGAACTAAAAAGTATTCCCTGGAATAATATATATTTATTGGAAACTATCGATTAAAAAGTAAATTTCTTTAATAGTAATTTGCTTCTTCTTATAAACATTCACGCTCCATTAAAAACTGTAAAATCGAAAAAAAAAGCTTCGCCCTGGTTAACTGATAACATTCGTAAATTAATGGGATTGAGGGATAATGCTTTAAAAAAATTTAAACTTACCAAAAGTACACAAAGTACCTATAAAAACTATAGGAACTTAGTTAACAACACTGTAAAACAAGAAAAAAAGGAATACTTTAACAATAAGTTATCCAATGCAGATATGAAAGAAAAATGGAAAATTTTAAATAGCTTAAACATCAAGAAAAAAAACACACCTTTTAACTTTCCGGAAAATATTAGTTTAAACTCGCTAAATTCTTTTTTACAAATATCAGCCCAAATCAGAACACAAAACTAGAAATATTAAGCTTCTATAAAAATAACACAAAAATTCACTTTCCAGATACGTTTAAATTTGAGACTATTACTGATTATGACATATCCAAAATTTTGTTAGGTATAAAAACTAAGGCTGTTGGTAGTGATGAACTTAGCACAGATATAATATTGTTGGCGTGTCCTTTTGTAATACCGTATATTACACATTTGGTAAATTTTTGTCTAATTCATTCTACATTTCCCAGCCAGTGGAAAGAAGGTCGTGTAGTTCCTATTCCTAAAATTGTATCACCCAAAGAGTATAAAAATTTCGTCCCATTACAATTCTACCTGTTCTGTCTAAAATAATTGAACGTATTGTTGATTCTCAACTTAGAAAACACAAATAAGTATAAATTACTTCCAATAAATCAATCTGGGTTTAGACCGAATCACAGCTGCGGTACAGCTCTATTAAACATAACCGATGATATTATTTCCAGTCTAGATAATCAAAAAGCTGTTGCCTTGATCCTACTAGATTGACATGATTTGTCACGAAATACTTTTTGCAATTCTTCACTTTTTAGGGATAGATGAATCTGCTATTAATTTTTTCAAAAATTATTTTTCTAACAGATCGCAAAGAGTAGTAAAGGATGGTGTCGTTTCTGATATAAGTTTGATTACCAGTGGCGTAGCTCAAGGATCAATCGTCGGTCCGTTACTGTATACAATGTATACAACTCATTTTTTTAGCGTAATAAAAAAGTGTCAAATGCACATGTACGCAGATGACACTCAACTTTACTACTCTTTTGATCCTAGTGATGCCGAAATAGCAGGACATTTAATTAACGAAGAATTGCAAGCATTAGTTGATATGTCAAAAGCCCATAACTTGTTATTAAATACATCTAAAAGTTCAGTCATGCTTTTTTGTAGCGAAACAAATATAAATAATATTCAGGAAAGGCTAGTGGTGAAATTAGAAAATAAACAGTTGCATTTTGTGCCATTTGCTAAGAACTTGGGTGTAATTCTAGATAATAAATTACGATTTACACTACACATAAGCAAATTATTACAAAAATCATATGCTACATTAAAAGTACTTTTTCAGCACCGGCAAGTTCTTAGTACTGACATAAAATCAACCCTATGTGACTCATTAGCTCTCTCACAGTTTAATTTCTGTGACTTTTTGTATGGTCCGTGTCTTTCCTCCCTAGACTCGCAAAGAATCCAATGCATACAGAACGCATGCTTGCGTTTTATATATGGTATAAGAAAATACGATAGAATATCTCATACATTGCTGACATTAAATTGGTTAAATATGTCTAACAGACGCCTAATGCATACGTATGTTATATTCTATAAGATATTTAAGCAACAATCTCCCCCTTACTTATATAACAAAGTGACATTTCGCTCTGATGTGCATAATATCAATGTTCGCCTAAAAGATAGCTTATCTTTACCTAGATATCGTACAACTTTTATTAAACGATCATTTACGTACAATGTTGCCAAATATCTTAACAACGTATCATTTGTCAATAAAGAAATATCTCTGAATTCATTTAAATTAAAGATTAAAAAGGAATTACTCTCTAAGCAAGTGATTGGAATAAATGTAGACAGCAGCACTAAATTGATTTAAATTTATTTATGTAAGTATAATATTGTAATTAACTTTGATGTTTCTTAATTAGTAGTTTACCAATTTGTTTTCTTTTGTTATTTTTCAGTTTTTAGCTAGTATTTCTCTCTTTTTTTTGGTTCAAGAGGAAGAGCAGATTAGTCTGATCTTGCACCATTTGATTTACTAAATATTATTTATTTAAGTTTTATTATCATATTGTATGGGTAAATTAATAAAGTTTCTTTCTTTATTATATTATTTTAGAAATATAGAGTATGGCGTACCTCAAGGCACAGTGTTAGGGCCAATTCTGTTTAATATATATTTAAATGATTTATTCTCTATAGAATGCAAAGGCGAAATAGTCACATATGCTGATGATACAGCAATTAAAAGGTGAAAACTGGGACTATTTAAAACTTACTGTAGAGAGAGATTTAAAAAATATAAAAGAATGGTTCGAAAGTAAACTTTTAACAGTAAACTTTACGAAGACATTTTATTTACCGATCTGTACGAGTAAAAATTCACTACCGCCATTCCAAAACCTCACCATATCCGATGAATTTAATATAAGCTGCACAACACAAATCAAGTATCTAGGAATTCAAATTGATAGTCACCTAAAATGGGATAAACACATAAATTATGTCGTTAAAAAAATCGCAATATATTATTTACAGATTTAAAATTCTTAGAGACATTTTAGACATCCAATCACTAAAAACCATATATTATTCACTTGTTGAATCTCACATCATATATGGAATACTTGTTTGGGGTGGAGTGGGAAAAACAATATTAAATAACCTACTTATTGTGCAGAAAAAAATTCTAAAAATAATGTTTAAAAAAGATATTACTTACCCTTCATATACTCTTTATAAAGACTCGGGTTTAATGGATCCACGGCAACTGTTTGTCTTTCATTCGAATATATATCAGCAAAAAACAAAAGCTAATCTAAAAAAAATCAACATATTTACGATACAAGAAACAAAAATCATACATACCTGCCTCCTCGTATGAATAAAACTATTGGACAAAAGTGTTATTCTTATATAAGCTCCAGACTATATAATCATTTACCTAATGAAATACAAAATATAGTTAGTCAATTTTTATTTAAAAAACGGTTAAAGCAATATGTATTATCCCTACTGTCAGGGGTATCAGGCAATGAAGCACAACTCACTTAGTTTAACACTATGTATTTATTAGTTTACCATAATAACAATACATTAACAATATATACGAGAATCAGCTCATGAAACGACATAAGCAGGACCGCCGTCCTGCTTGTCACAATGACAGACACCTTCTGCTCGATAGGTATATCTTCCCATCCCGTCTCTCTTTACTGATGCGGCGTTGCCTCGCTTGACGCTGTTCACCCTATGTCAGGATACTTATTCCTAACTCCTGACAGTCGTCCATCCTGACCCTGGGTTCGTCCTCGAACCACCCTTTTAGAACGTCCTTGGCGAAAGTTTGAATTGATCGTTACCAGTGGTCTGAGGATACGTCGGATAACCTGTCAACATAATACAAACAATTAGATAATCTGTCCAGAGTGCTGCTTGCCAGCAGCAAATATTGAAAATATAATTTGTTTCCACCACCTCCCCCCTCTTTTTTTTTATTATTATTATTCCAGCCCAAGCTGGTCACCCCAGACTATGCTGGAAACCTTAGGCTAAGCTAAATACCCCAGCCTATGCTGGACATTTTAAATTATACTTTACACCCCAGACTATGCTGGAAACTTCAGATTTTACTGAACACCCCAGACTATGCTGGAAATCTCAGATTCTACTGAACACCCCAGACTATGCTGGAAACCTTAGATTATACTGAACACCCCAGACTATGCTGGAAACCTTACTTATTGTAGAGAGCCAAATCTCACATTTTATTTTGAAAGTATAGAATTAACATTACTTACTCTAGTGGTTTGCTTTATCTTCACACGGTGCCAGAAAAAGATTTAACAAAAAAAACACTTTTTTTTTTTAATTATTATTTAAGGCTGGCCAGTCAGACTTTTTACGACTGAGTTTCACATAACAGTGCACCCACTTCCAGTATCTATTAAGGATAGTAACATTTTATTTTTAATTTGAACGTTTTTACAAAACAAATTTGCTGAACGCTTACACAATATGTTAACTTCCTTTCAAAACTTGTCTTTTTCCAGGTGATTAGTTTTTTTTCATATTTTACACATTTTGCTTGTAGAGCTTGATTTAACTACAAAAACTACGAGGTGGCAAATTTAAATTTTTGAACCTTTTCTTAGGGCAGATTATCTTTTTGTGACCCGGTTCTTGACAATAGGAGCACATTAACTTTAAATTTTAAGGCGCCGGGGTTTTGCCTTGGGATGCCGGTTTTATATTTCTCCGCGTCTTGGGCACTTTTTGGTCCAGCTCCCTGCACTGAGCACTGACCTGTATTTTTATTTTGATCACAGGTCCTTAAAAATATTAACAGTTCGTCTAAATGTGTATAATTATTTGCAAAAGCGGCTTGCTTAATATTGTAATCCAAATATCTGTTATAATTATATTGACTTTGTCACGTTCTGGAATTTCCCACAACAGTTTATTAATCCTATTTATCTTATTGTTATAACAATTAACTAAACATATATCTTTTATTGAACTATGTAGTGTTGCATCTGAAAACAACGTACCAATCGCATTTAAATCAATATCAAACATATTACGCAATTGGTTTTTTATATCATCCTAGCCGTTACAAGATATGTCGGAATTTAAAAACCACTCACAGGCTCCACCAGCGAACTTTTCAATTTCGTAACGTGTTGCTGTTACATCGTTCCATCGCATGAAGTAGGCTCTTTGGCCAACCAGTCGAATCCACTTGTTAAGGGAATTCTCTTTGTCGACTGGGTCAAAATTTGGTATATCTCAAGTGAAAATATTATATGTTGGCTTATCCCTGTTCGACGTGGTACTATTAATCTCAGCTTGCAATGCTTTCACCTGCTCTTCCAGAGTACTTAAAGTTGTTGCTCCAGCTGTACCACGTAACAAGGGGGTCCTTTGGCTTATGCTGTACCATTGTCTATATAACGTTATATAGACAATGGCTGTACACATTATTTCCTAGAGAACGTGTGTTTCCTACGCGTTCAGGTTTTCCAGATTCCCGGCATGTCATTGTGGAATTTACATTAAGAACTAACACTAACTAGCACGATTGTTTATTTAATTTGTGTCCACTCAAATCAACGTCACAATCACTCTTGCACTTAATTATTATTAACAAGATTTGAACGTATGATTTTAACTGCGGGTTTCAGAATTTGAGGATCCCACTTTCTGACTATGTCAGGGGTATCAGGCAATGAAGCACAACTCACTTAGTTTAACACTATGTATTTATTAGTTTACCATAATAACAATACATTAACAATATATACGAGAATCAGCTCATGAAACGACATAAGCAGGACCGCCGTCCTGCTTGTCACAATGACAGACACCTTCTGCTCGATAGGTATATCTTCCCATCCCGTCTCTCTTTACTGATGCGGCGTTGCCTCGCTTGACGCTGTTCACCCTATGTCAGGATACTTATTCCTAACTCCTGACACTACCTCGTCACCTAGCTCATGATATGGTTGATTTAAAAATATAGTTGTTTCTGTTATCGGTAAACTCTTTTAATTCTTAATTCTTTTATAATTTGTATCCGTATGTGTGAAATATTGTGTTATTGTGTTGTATCATTACTTACTTATGTCAGGTATGTATAGAAATGCGTATATTCATTTAATATTATAGCATACTTAGTTGCCATTGTTATTACTTTATTTATTTATACAGGGTGTATTCTAAAATCACCGACAAACGGAAACTGGAGATTCTGTGATCCAAAATAAGACGAAAGTTGTTATAAATGTATTTCCGAAAATGCTTCCTAACCGAGCTACAGGGTTTTGGAAAAAAAAATTTTTTGTAGTTTTTTGGAGTTTTTTCAAAAACCGCATAAGATATTATATTGAAATTTGGTACACTCGAATGTCTTACTGAATACAATTAATGAGGTGAGTTTGAGTCGATTGGCTCAATCCAGTGGCGTAACATCGTTTAAGTTACTCCCTCGAATCACAAAAAAACGTACGCCACTGCATTTTTTTTTTTCAAATGCATATTTTTAGATTCTCTGTTCTATTCTGCAAATGAAATCATACTTTATGTTTTTTCGATTAGGCACTCCGTTTTTGAGATAATTTGTATTAAAGTACGACCACACATTTTAATAAAAAATAAAATTAGTTTTTTATTTAAATAAAATTTATCAAAATAACTCTGTTAACTATTACATAATAAAAATATTTTAAATACATTGAAAAAGGAAATATTAATTTAGATACTGTTCAAAATGCCCTCCGTCTTGTAGGATTTTTCAAAACCCTGTAGCTCGGTTAGGAAGCATTTTCGGAAATACATTTATAACAACTTTTGTCTTATTTTGGATCACAGAATCTCCAGTTTCCGTTTGTCGGTGATTTTAGAATACACCCTGTATATATTTATTTATTTATATTTACATTTTCACATGTATTATATTATATTATATGTCTTAACCATGTACAGGCTATGCCTTTAATGGTTCTACCTCTTTTATTTGCAGAATATTTGTATCCGTGTATAATTGGCTGTGGGTTTGAATATTTTCTTCTATAAATTTGGCCACGGATAAAATGTCAGTAAAATGTTTTCTTCTATATAAATTAAGGTTTCTTAACTTTCTTCTTAAAGTCCGTTCACTAATAAATATGTTATGATTTAAAGCCAAACAGGAAACTATTTCTAGCTGCTGTAAACCCAGAGTAAAGTAAAATGCTATTACATTATCCATAATTATTAATAATAAGCACTTTAGGGCTGTATGTAAATTTGCAAATATACTAGGTCTTAAACTCGAACGGTACGGTGTACTGCATTTATATAAGTTTTAACTGAAAAATATGTGTATAATTTACAATTTAAGGTGTAAATTATATATAATTCCTAGTTTAAAGTGTAAATTATACTAATTGACAGTTTAAAGTGTAAATTATACGTAATTTCCAGTTGGAACTGTAAATTATGTATAATTCCCAGTTTAAAGTGTAAATTATACCTAATTCCCAGTTGGAACTGTCAATTATACATAAATCCCAGTTTAAAGTGTAAATTATACCTAATTCCCAGTTGGAACTGTCAATTATACATAATTCCCAGTTTAAAGTGTAAATTATACCTAATTCCCAGTTGGAACTGTCAATTATACATAATTCCCAGTTTAAAGTGTAAATTATACCTAATTCCCAGTTGGAACTGTCAATTATACATAATTCCCAGTTTAAAGTGTAAATTATACCTAATTCCCAGTTTAAACTGTAAATTATAAAATAAAAATCACTATGGCCGTTCTACGCTTTCGTAAAATATAGAAAGAGCAAATGAAAATGATAATTATTCGGGGCGTGCGGGAACTCGCAATAATAATAGGTCGGGAAGGCAAAACGAATCTAATCAAGTAAACCCTGAGGTACGAATTTTGACAAAGTTTAATATTAGTCAACAAAATTTATTAAGTGATTCAGAGGACGGAAGTGACGGCGAATTTTTGATGTCACCTATTCTCAATGGAAAAGTTTTTAGCCAGGAAGTAGAGATATTAATCGACACCGGAAGTCAAATATCAGCAATTTCGGAGGGTTTTGTTAAAACGCTGCAATTACAGGGTGTGGAAATTCCAACATTACCAGTAGCTAATACAACGATTTCGGTGGCAGTAGGTACGAAGCGACAACCGATTAGAGAACAGGTTTTATTACCTCTGGGAATAAATGATGAATTATATGATATTGTGGTACCAAAATTAAATAAAAATATTATAATTGGATGTGATTGGTTACTAAAGAATAAAGCGGTTGTTAATTTTGATTCGCAAACATTGGGGATGGCCAATGGGGATAAAAAAATTAATCTCTGTTTAGAGAAGACCGATGGGGGGGTCTATAAATTTTGTATCTCATGATGAGAGACATCAATATTCAAAAGAAGATTTGACGCAAGCGGCCGATTCTGCGGAAAATCTTGATAGTAACGGAAAAGAACAACTACAGATACTGTTGAATAAGTATAGGGATATATTTTCTAAGTCACCGGGGCGAACAAAATTTTATGAGCATACAATTCAACTTCACGATTACTCACCTTTCTATAAGCGGCCTTATCCAATTCCTTTTGCCTACCGAGAGGCAACGCCAAGTCAACGAAATGTTAAACTAGGATGTAATTGAACCGGCCCAAACAGAGTATGTGTCGCCATTAGTGGTAGTAAGAAAAAAAGATAACTCTATCAGAGTATGTTTAGATGCGCGTCATTTAAATAAGCGAATGGTCCAGGACCATGTCGTGCCTCCAGCACCTGATGAACTGTTATCGAAATTTACAAAAGGGTTGTATTTGACAACTCTTGATATGACGTTATCGTATTGGCAGATTCCTATACGAAAACAGGATCAAAAGTTTACAGGTTTTAGTTATAATAATGCCACATATGTTTTTAAGGTGCTTCCGTTCGGACTATCAACTTCTGTGTCTAGTTTTATACGTGGTTTAAACAAGATTATAGATCCAGAATTTGAATCGTTCGTGTTAAGTTTTGTAGATGATTTATTGGTAGTTTCACCTACTGCGGAAAAACATATTGAGCATTTGGAACGTGTATTTGCGGCTTTTAAAAATGCTAATTTAACATTAAAATTACGTAAATGTGTTTTTGCCCGGAATAAAGTTTCTGATCTGGGCCATATTATTTCATCCGAGGGTATTCGTATTGATCCATCGAGGGTGAGTGCGATTCAGAATTTTCCAGCACCGCGAAATTTACGAGAATTACGAGGTTTTTTGGGTTTCATAAATTATGAAAGAAGATTTGTCCAACATTTTTCTGATTTGACCGTACCATTGCTACGACTGTTGAAGAAAGACCGCAAATGGGAATGGGGTGCAACAGAGAGAAATGCATTTGGGGCTATTAAACAAGCGTATTTATCGGTTACATTTGTTCATCATCCAGATTTTAATAAAGTTTTTTTTATACAAGCTGACAGTTCGAGCTATGGCGTAGGAGGTATATTAATTCAGTTAGATGAACTAGGAAATAAAAAAATTATTGCATACGCTGGTCGTACATTACGCGATGCAGAACTGAATTATACTGTGACTGAGTTCGAAGCACTCGCTATTGTGTTTTTGCTGCAGCATTGGCGTACGTTAATACTGGAACACCCTTTAAATATCCTTACGGATCATAAATCTCTATCGTATATTATGAACTGCCCTCTTAGAACATCGAGACTAACTAGATGGGTATTATACCTATATGCAGGAATATAGACACATGAAACCAGATCTTCCAACTTGCTCAGAGGCCCTAAACACAGGCTCCAGAGATCGGAAAAAAATTCCCTAAATTTAAAAATATATAATAGACTGTCACCTGAAGTTAAAAAACTTAGTACGCATCAATTTAAAAAACATATTAAAACGGTCATATTAAGTCATTGTTTTTACTCCATTCAGGAATATATGGACACCCCTCCAATGTAATTCTAATATTATATACATTATATAATAATATATTATATTGTATTATTATTTATTTATTATTGGTATATTATATCTTTATCTATTTTATAGTGTTAAAAACCTATTAGATTTTTTTTTATACTTTTTTATACCATTTTAACTACGCTATTTTTTGACTTGTGTAAGTACTTTTGTATGTGTGACACCAATAAACTTTATTTATTTATTTATTTATTTATTTATTTATTTATAATTTTCAAATTTTTCATTGTAAAGGGAAGGATAATGTAATTGCGGACTTTTTATCCCGCCACCCTCAAAAAGTAAATATAGCAGACTCACTCGATCGTGATACGAATGTTGTTTTATCAATGTTGCAATTAACTCAAAAATATAAAGAAGTGAAGCAAAATCTAAAAACTATAGAAAAAGACCAACGAACAGAAAGATGGATAAGGGAGAAAATTGATTATTTTGAAAATGAGAGGGATAAGATAATTTACCGAACTGAAAAGTGGTATGGAACTATTTGAAGGTATTTTGTTCAGAAAAGGTACGGTGGGAAATATGGGTTATAAGTTATGTGTGCCAAGTAATCAAATTAAAGCACTAGTTATTCAACAACATGAGGATATCGGTCACTTTGGGGGAAAGAAAACTTTTAACCACATGCGATCTGTGTTTTACTGGCCAAAAATGTACCGACATATCCGACAAATTGTCGCATCTTGTGAGCTATGTCAAAAGGCGAAAATAAGTCCTTTTTCGGTAGGAACTGTCAACACTGTACTATGTAGTGAACCGGGTCAACTCGTTTGCTGTGATTTAATGGGTCCATTGCCTGTCAGTCGAGCGGGATCGACTCAACTATTAGCCGTGGTTGATGCTTTTTCGCGCTATACTCGTCTATATGCTTTAAAAAGAGCGAGTGCTAGGGCGATCGTTAATAAATTTAATAATGACTATTTTACGAATGTTCAAGTACCAAAAAGTATACTTACTGACAATGCTACACAATTTAGGTCGAAATTATGGTTAAATGCTCTTGCAGAGAAATCAATTGCTCCGAAACATACTTCTGTTTACTTTCCTCAGGGTAATCTTACTGAGAGGGTAAATCGAGAAATTGGACGATTAATTAGATCCTTCTGTTATAAAAAGCATACCAAGTGGGCCTACGTTATGAAAGACGTAGAACATTGTATCAATAATGTTATACATGAGAATACGGGATTTACCCCGTTATATTTACAGTTTGGCCATATGGAAAGAAACAATATTCATGACATAATAAAATTTCCTTCTGACTCGCCGAAAAAAATACAACCTTTAAGGGAGTTATGGCATCTGTCCCATCAAACTCAGCTGTCAAAAGCGGAGCATAGGATAATGAAACTAAATGAAGGCCTTAAGCCAATAGTGTTCGTTGAGGGCGAAAAAGTACTGGTAAAATCCCATCCTCTGTCTTCTGCCGAGAATGCACAAATTAGAAAGTTTTTCTTGCTTTATGAAGGACCGTACACAGTTCTTTCGCAAGTGGGTCCGAATTCATATCTATTAGTGGACAATGATGGTAACAATGTGGGGCCTCATAATATTAGAAATTTAAAAAAATATAGGGAGATCCCGGAACAATTTTCATAAAAAAAAAAAAAAATCCGTGCGTTTTATTTTAGTTTTTATCACGAGAAAAAAATTATTATTTTACTTAAAATTGAATGTTCTATTGCCAGTTTGCTTTGACTATCTCGCATTCAATTTGGGGGGTAATGCAGTGTTTAGATTAGATCTATCATGTAAACGGAGTGTTGTGTAGTGGGGTGAACGGAGACGGTTTCGAGGCCTTGAGAGGAAGGCATTGTTTTTTGGTCGTTTGTCGGCAAGTGTTGTGAAATCCGAGCCCGAGCAGTGGAGTGTTAACGTTCGTTAACGTTGTTATAAGCAAATTTGCAGAGTCAGATTTAAACAGTACGGCAAGTGGCTGTTTATTTACCAAGAAAGTTGCCATAAACTGTTATCTGGATATTTTATTGTATGCTGTGTAGCACACTATTTTATTGTTTTATGTTGAACGTGCCGACCGGCCATTATACTTATCAACCAAATAAATTTATACGTTTCTGTAGACTATCTATCACCTGAGAACCCACAAAATACCCAGAGTATCTTCAACTGATTCTGCATCAGCACCTCGCCTGCCTCCTCGCCTGTAGTCGAACACGAGACCGAGTTCATCTGCGACCCTCTCTGCTGCCTTAAACAATAAAGCGCCAACTCCCACGGTTTCATGATCTCTCACTAACCGTAGGAGCGGATCCGAGCTCCTTAGGATGTTACATGCCATACTTAGTGCTACTCTGCCATGCATACACTCCAGACTCAAGAGTCCTCGCCCCCCCCCCCCGTTGACGTGGGAGGTACACACGAGGAACGGACGATCTAGGATGAATACTACTATGGATATTCATCATTTTGCGGGTATCCCTGTCCAATTGGCGCAGCTCATCTACTCGCCATTTAACTACTCCAAAGGAGTAGAGCAGAATCGGAACGGCAAGCATATTAGTGGCAGACACCTTGTTCTTCCCCGAAAGTTCAGAAGACCAAATCTTTCGGAGTCGGTGTCTGTACTTGCCACGGAGAGAATCCTTTATTTGGTTCACATCCTGGATGTGGCGTTGTTCCACACCCAGGTATGTGTAGGTCTCTCCGGCATCCAAATGTCGTAGGATGCTTCCATTTGCGAGCTGTGCATCTTCGTGGAATTCCCCGCATCGTCCTCTCTTGAGGTGGACGACTGCGCATTTGTCCAATCCAAACTCCATTCCAATTGCCCGCATGTATTCCTCGACCACCCTGAGGGCATTTTGAAGTTCTCGCTCTCCGGAGGTATAGAGTTTAAGGTCATCCATATAAAATAGATGGGTGACCTTATGCCTCCGGTTGCTGGGTGGCCCACACTGATACCCGCGGGTTTGGCGGAGTCCAACAGATAGCGGCAGCAGTGAGATGCAGAAGAGGAGCGGACTCAAAGAGTCACCCTGAAACACTCCTCTCTTAAATGTCACCAACTCTGTCGAAACTCGCTCGGCACCGGATGTTATGGTGAAGCGAGTTCTCCAAAGCGGCAACAGTTGTTCGATTCATCTCACTAGTGGTGCTGGTACCGCAAGACATCCGAGCAAGTGTAACAAAAGCTCGTGGGATGTTGTATCAAATGCCTTGCGATAATCAATCCAGGCCATTGACAGATTCCACTAGTACTGCACAGAATCCTGTGTAATACAGTGGTCTATCAGCAGGTTTTCCTTGCAACCTGCCAGGCCCTTCTTGGCACCACGCTTCTCGTTTATCTGTTGGTAGACCGGATCAACAGACCTCAACATCCTGGTATACAAGATACGAGTAAATAACTTGTAGCAGGAGTTGAGGCAGGTAATCGGCCATAATTTTTTGGGTCAGACAGATCCCCAAGCTAATGCGAATGATCGAGAAGAATTCGAAAATAGTTATTTTGCCGTGGAAGGAAATATTAAGGCATTGTGCAAAAGATTTTCATGCTCTACCGTTAGAATTGATACAGTAGCGCGTGTTAGTAATGATACATTAGCGGGTGTTAGTAATGATCAACGAATTAGTACCACTAGAAGGAGCTTGCCTATCGTAGTATGTCTTTTAACTGTAGGCATACATCTAAAGAGAGAAACTGGAATTAAAAAAAGATAGACAATACATAGAGACACAATGACACGGGCGGGTTATTAAAAAGGGGTGACATATAAAGAAAATAGAAAGAAATCATAATCCTTTAAAATAATCGTCTTCTAACAATAAAATGAAAAGGCACCATTATACCATCTTGTCTATCTATTGAAAAAGTTTATTATATAGATGTTTGAAGTCAGTAAAAAAAACGCTTACAAATTAGAATTTTTTATTTCGTAAAAGTACATAAAAAGTACATAAAAAGTATTAAATACCTACATTAATATAATATAATATAATATAATATAAAGAAATTAGGAATTTAAAAAAAATAAAACTAAATTTAACTGTTGCTCAGTGTACCATTACTTATGAATCACCATATATAAAGCTATGCATGTAAAAATTCGAAATGTATAAAGTAAACAACTGTAGGGAAAAATAGTGATTCGAGATTGTTTACCCATTTTCAAGTTTCAAACAATAATGCCTATTACACTAATTTCCTCATCTTAAAATTTAATTTTCAAAGTCAAAACTCTTTTAAATTATCTTTAAACTTTTCAAACTTGATTGCCTTATACACCGGTTAAAACATATTTCTTCCTCACACTGCATGGAACATGTAGAAGTTGAAGCTACATTTGGAATAGCACTATCTCGTAAATATCTTACTCAAGATGGCTTTCTTACAAAATCATTGTTCGCAAAATGGTCAGAACAAATAAAAGTATTTTTCGGAATAACATAATCAGGACCTGCTTCCATATATTCATTCTTTCCAGATTTTTTGGAAATCTAAAAAAACTAATTTACTGCATTACGATTGTAAAAACATAATAACTCGCCAGATCAGAAATTAAAATGAGGTACTCACTGGAAGAAATAGTTAATTATACTAAACTTAAAATTATTTGGTACCTATAATATTAATTACAATACCTGACCTAAAACACCTATTGCCATTACAAACCTCCGCCCATGCACTTACCTATGAAATGACCGCTTTTCGCCCTTTTTAAATAGAACTTTACAAACAAAGCACTTCCTAACCATGTCTATACACTAAATAATGTCTATAATACCAAAATAACTTTAAAACACAATCAAAATCACACATTAAACACAAAATTACGCTGCTAGATTAATGGCTGCCAGAATAAACAAACAATTGTCAAAGTTGTCAAACATAAATTCAACGCGGATATGTCCGAAAATCAGCGGGAGTACTCGAACGACACGCGCCAAATTTAAAATTTGATGAACCGACCAATAAAAAAGTGTGTCCGCAAATTAGTAAGGGATCCAAGCCTTCAAAACACGTCAAAATCGTCAAGTAACCCATTCCAGCAAGGTAAATAATTTTTGGCAACAAATTTGGAAAGAGGGTCCCTAGGGGCATCAGAAATTGCTTGTTGGACTTTTGTTGGCTCTTGCACAACTTCTCAAACTTCTCATGAATACGTGTTTTTAAACGTTCACCTTCCGCTAAAAAAATAACTATTAGCGATATTGATCTGTTTTTTTTTATTTATATAGTAGAATCATGAGCGCCTCTATCTGTAGCAATGGAATTTAAAAATCACTTGCAGTTTTTTTTTTAATAAGTCCTAAAGTTACAGCAACGAAATTTGTGTATTGAAAATTTCGACATATGGGAAACTATATTAAATGTTAAAAATTTGTACACACTATATGTGGACAAAATGTGGTCCTAAGATCGAAAAAGTTTTTAAAAAAAAATCAGGTCGGTATCTTACACTGTTTGAGAGTTATAGATTTTTTAAAGAGGCAGTTATTTATGTTTGCGGAACTCCTAGTAGTATTAAAGCTGATTTCTGGCGTGCGCGTTGCCATCCAGCTTATTGTAATGCATAAACAATTTGCAGATAGTAGGACAAAACAGCTTTTGGAATTGCGTGATTGTTATTGAAATTTTTACAAATTATGTAAAATAAAAGTCACATTTGACAGATTATGAGGGTGTTGTTGATAGATAAATAAATTATTAGATTATTTACTATCCCATTATTTAGGTATATTATGTACAAATGGTAAGACATTTTACAAAAAATTTAAAAAAAAAATATAAACACCTATACACAAGTCATTCAATTACAAGCAAGCACTTACGTATTCCTAGTCAGAATCACTGTCTGACAAGAGCTGCTGTTGGAAATGTTAAATATATTTTAAATAATTTTGTGCTTAAAGAAAAACTAGTTAGTAAATTTCATTGTGACAATAATTTAATGTCAATAAATTTATGAAAGTAAATAACTGTTCAATTGTCAGAAAATTAAAAATAAGCCCTTTTTTCATAATTATTCTCCAAAAACAACAATTGGCGACCGTGACAGGACAGAAATGGAGAATTTAAGCCATGTGAAAAAAGAAAGGGCGCAGTTAAGGCGAGTTTTTACGAAGACATGTAGGGAGTTAGACAACATCTTTAAAGAAGATTCTGTGAACAAGGAAGATTTGAGGACTCGTTTAAGACAGTTGGAAGACAAAGGTGCCAGGCTATTTATTTCAGATGAAAAAATTCTACAGTTATTGCACGCATCGAATGTAGAAGAGGAAGAAATCGTTCAAGAATGGGACTCTGTTGAGTTATATAGAGAAGAAATGATAATTTACAAGTCGAAGTGTGATCATTATCTAAGTGATGTAATAAGTAGACAAGAAGAGGCAACAAGTTTTTCCAACGCAGAAAGTTTAAACAACAGAAGAAAGTTCCGGTTACCGAAATTGGAGCTGAAAAGATTTGATGGCGATGTTAGAAACTGGATAGGATTCTGGGGACAATTCAAGAAAATACATGAAGATAATGATATTGATGTTGAGGATAAGTTTCAGTACCTACTTCAATCAATGGAAATGGGATCAGCTGCTAGAGAATTAGTGGAGAGTTTTCCTCCATCAGGGAAAAACTATGAAAAGGTCATCAGTCAACTAAAAACCAGGTTTGCTAGGGATGAATTCCTAATTGATGTATATGTCAGAGAATTGCTTAATTTAGTATTAAATCAGGCTATGAAAAATAAGTCAGGTATGACACTTTCTATTTGACAAACTAGAAACTCAGTTAAGGGCTCTAGAATCACTAGGTGTCACTAGTGACAAATATGCTGCCATGCTTTATCCTTTGGCAGAATCCGCACTGCCAGAGGATCTTTTAAAGGTTTGGGAGAGGCATCGTAGTACGAATAAAAATTTAGATAGCAAAGTCGACTCATCCAATCATTTACAAATGTTATTAGATTTTTTGAGAGCAGAAGTGGAAAGTGAGGAACGTATCAAGTTGGCTCGAACGAGTTTTGTACCTGCAAAGGAAAAAGGATGGAATACTAGAATCAAGCAGCAGCAGAATGAACCTGAACTACATACTGCAGCAACAATCTTTTCGGCACGTGTAAAGGATGGTAAGAAAACCAATTTTGATAGTTGTTTATTTTGCGAAAATAAATCGCACTCAAGTCAGGACTGCATTAAAGCACAAAAACTAACTTATGATGAAAAAAAGGGTTTAATTATGAAGAAAAGATGTTGTTTTGCTTGTTTAAGACCGAATCACAATGTAAGGATGTGTAAAGCATATATTAAATGTTTGATATGTGGCAAGAAACATTTTGCAATAATGTGTCCAGACTTGAATGTTAAAAATAAGGAAACTGAAAGAGAAAGAGAAGATTTAGAAAACAAAAGAGTTGAAAGTACACTTACAAACAACAATCATACAGAAACATTGTTACAAACAATAATTGTGCGACTTGTAAGTGACAAGAAAAGAAAAGTTGTGAGAGCGTTGTTAGATTCGGGATCACAGAGATCATATATTTTATCCGGATGTGCCGTTGAGATGAAATTTAGGAAAATTGGGGAAGAAAGTATTATACAGGGAGTTTTTGGAGGATTAGAGTCTGCTGCATATATACATAATCTATATGACGTTAGTATTGAAAATTTGAACAAATCTTTTAAATTCAATTGGGCACTATTAGACCAACAAAATATATGTAATTTTGTACCGAGACTGAATAATTTAGCATGTATTACTAAGTTAAAAACTAAAAATATAGATATAACAGACGTTGGCTCTAATGTTACCGAAATTTCCTTATTATTGGGAGCGGATATTATAGGACAATTGTTTACTGGGTGCATAGAGAAAATTGATGATAGTCTTGTTGCTATGGAAACACGTTTAGGATGGACCGTGATGGGGCAGTACAATGGGTCAAGTAACTTAGTCCACATAACTTGCTTTAACAATATATCCTTAACAGATTTGTGGGAGTTAGATGTATTAGGAATTAAAGATCCTACTGACATTAAAACAAAAGATGATTTAGAAGCTGATGCATTGAGACATTTTAAGGAAACAGTTAAGATTAATGGAGAAAGTAGATACGAAGTGTGCCTTCCATGGATAGAAGGTTATCCGAAAATTTTAAGCAATATAGAAGTATCAGAGAGTAGGTTGCATAATACTACTAAGAAGCTATTAAGTATGAACAAATTTTCAGATTATGATGAAGCTTTAGGTGAGTGGCAGAAATTAGGAATTATTGAAGAAGTTCCAGAGGCAGAGAAGAAAAATATAGCACATTATTTACCCCATCATGCTGTAATTAAAGAGTCCAGTGCAACTACAAAAATAAGACCTGTTTTTGATGCATCTGCAAAAGACAGAAGAGGAAATTCTTTAAACGACGGTTTAGAAAAAGGACCAAACTTAATAGAACTGATTCCTTCTCTTCTATTGAAGTTCAGATTACATTCGATTGGAGTAACAGCTGATATTAAAAAAGCTTTTTTGCAAATTAGTATCACACCACAAGATAGAGATTTCTTAAGGTTTCTTTGGTGGGAAGATTACCAAAGTAAAAAAATTAAAATTTATAGACATTGTAGAGTTGTTTTTGGCGTTTCGCCAAGTCCATTTTTGTTAGCAGCCACTATAGATCATCATTTAGAAAAGGCACCACAATATTTAAAAGAAACAGCAGAAAAATTAAGGAAATCCTTTTATGTTGATAATTGCATTACTAGTGTAGAAAACAAAAAAGAATTGAACAAATTTATAAATGAATCAAAATATTTAATGGAAAAGGCTCAATTCGATCTCAGAGGTTGGGAGTATAACGAACCAAAGGAAGAAAGTGAAGATTTTAAAATATTAAGTAATCCTTCTGAAGACGTTGTTTCTGTGTTAGGTTTACAATGGAATTTTAAGCATGACACACTGTTTTGTGATATTCAGGCATTAATTCAAATAGATACTACAAAAGTGACTAAAAGGGGATTACTATCAGCTGCGCAAAGAATATTTGATCCAATAGGATTTACTACACCAGTAACACTCTTACCAAAACTTTTATTGCAAGAAACATGGAAATTAAAATGTGGATGGGATAAACCTTTACCAGAAGATATTGTAAAGAGATTCTTAACATGGCTGAAATATATTTCATTTGTAAAATTCTGCATGATACCTAGAACCGTAAATAAATTTTCTTGGACCAATTGTGAAGATTTTACCATACACGTGTTTTGTGATGCTAGTAAACTAGCGTATGCCACTTGTATTTTTCTTAGAGCTGAAGTAGCAGGAATAGTTTCAGTGCAATTAATACGGTCTAAATCACGGATAACTCCTATGAAACCGACTACATTACCAAGATTAGAATTGTTGGATGCTGTTATAGGATGCAGACTATGTAAAAATATAAAAGAAGTTAAGGAACTTAGCTGTTTGAAAACATATTATTGGAGTGATTCTATGGTTGTTTTGACGTGGATAAAAACGAAGGCAGATTGGAACACTTTTGTAGGTAATCGCGTAAAGGAAATACGTTTATATTCAAAAACTACAGATTGGCACCATGTTCCCGGAAAATTAAATGCTGCCGATTTGCCATCTCGTGGCTGTAATGGTAAAACTTTATTGGAATCAAAATGGTGGGAAGGACCAGAATGGCTAAGAGAAAAACTAGAAGTTTGGCCCCATTCTGAAATCATTTGTTCAGAAGAAGAAGTTAACGCTGAGAAAAGAAAACATATTATATCGACACTAATTAATCAAGAAAAAGACAAGACGAGTGATGGACTTAATTATTTCTCTCAGTATTTTAAAATAAAAAGATTAGTTGCGTGGATGTTGAGATTCATATACAATTCACGAAATCGTGATAAAATTGTAGGCGAACTTTCTTATAATGAGTTAGAAAAAGCCGAAGTTTATCTATTAAAATTAATTCAATTTGAAAGTTTTGGGAAAAACAATGAAACCATTCAGAATTTGCACTTTTATAAAGACAATAAGGGACTAATGAGAATAAAAACAAAATTAATTTTGGGAGAAGATGCAGATGACTTTAAATGCCCTATATTATTACCATCAAACCATGAAATTGTTCATAAATTGATTAACGAACAACATCGTATTTCAAGTCACGCAGGAGTGCAGACCTTACTCTGTATTTTGAGAGAGAAATTTTGGATTTTGAAAGGCAGAAAGACAGTGTCACAAGTAGTATCAAAATGTGTAACATGTAAAAGGTACACTACAAAGGCTGCAGAAACACCTTTTGCACCTCTTCCAACAAATCGGATAAAGAATGCTGCTGCTTTTGAGGTTACTGGGATTGATCTGGCGGGTCCACTGTACTTAAAAGGAAAAGAAAAAGCTTGGATTGTGTTATTTACATGTGCAGTATATAGAGCCGTACATTTTGAGCTGATTACTTCACTTTCAACAGATGCTTTCATTTTGGCCCTACGAAGATTTGTAGCAAGGAGAGGAAGGATATCAGTAATCTATACAGATAACGGCACAAACTTTGTGGGTGCAAATAATAATTTGAAAAAACTAGACTGGAACGAAATTCTTACATACTCCTCAGTAAGAAGAATTAAATGGAATTTTAATCCCCCAACGGCTGCTTGGTGGGGAGGATGGTGGGAGCGCATTGTAAGAATGATAAAAGAACTTTTACGTCGTAATTTAGGAAAAGCTTCAATTTATTACGAAGAATTGATGACGGTATTATGTGATTGTGAAGCAATAATCAATTCACGTCCATTGACCTATGTTTCTAATGAGGCCAATGATTTAATTCCATTAACTCCATCTATTTTTTTGCAAAGCATTACGTGTTGTGAATTACCTGATTTTGATGCAATCGATAGAACACATTTGATAAAAAGACATAAATACCTTCAAAAACTTAGAGACAACTTGCGTGAAAGATTTAGAAAGGAATACCTAGCTGACCTGGTTCATTGTGGTAAGAGAAGAGTGACAAAAATTCAAGTGGGTGATGTCGTTCTTGTAGAATCTGACCACTCTAAACGCATAAACTGGCCTTTAGCTAAGGTCATTGAAATATACCCTGGAAGAGATAACGTGCCAAGAGTGGCTCGAGTTAAATTAGCTGGTGGAGAGTTGGTTCGTCCATTTCAGCGATTATACCCGTTAGAAGTTTCCGGAGGTGACTGTAAAGTGTTTGAACGAGAGTCAAAGAGTAAAACCGATTTAAGATCTTCTCAAGAGAATGGTGAAATATGCCTAGAAAAGAAGATTTTTGAAGATAGCGTAGATACCAAATGCAAAACTACTACAAGAAGTGGACGAGTAGTTAAGACACCGAATCGTCTAGGAATTTAAAACAAATATTTTTAATGTTCCGTCTTTGAATTTTAATATATTATTTAATTTTGTTTACAATTTTGTATAGTTTACAAATTGCAAAGGTGAAAGATTGTTGGAAATGTTAAATATATTTTAAATAATTTTGTGCTTAAAGAAAAACTAGTTAGTAAATTTCATTGTGACAATAATTTAATGTCAATAAATTTATGAAAGTAAATAACTGTTCAATTGTCAGAAAATTAAAAATAAGCCCTTTTTTCATAATTATTCTCCAAAAACAACAGCTGCTTCGTATTATTTTTGCCTTTAAAACAATTTTATTGTAGGGAAAGGCTGCACATGTACGCAACAGAACACCAAATGCACGCACATTTTTTGTCACACTTTACTTTACAATTGCACTTTTTAATTTTTTTTAGAATCGGTAGTGGTTTTTTGTCATCATTTGCGGTTTTATTTCATTATTCTCCATCACATATCCAAAATTTATGGGAAAAGGGGATTGGTGGACCACTTGAAGACTAAAATTTGATATAACGCGCGTTTTAAATGCAGAAGAAAGCGTTTTCAATAGGAGGTAGCGAACGTAAGTCACCCTTGCTAATAGAAAAGAAATGCTGCCTTAGCAAATCCAAGGATTTAAAGTCACTACGGCACTATAGATTTACAAAGAACTTAAGAGCATCTTCAATTACACAATCATCAATTGCATCGCAGTATAAAAAAAAATTGCATCGCCGTATAATAAAAATAAAGCAAACCTTTTAAAATACATTTCCAAATTGTGGTGTAAACAAGGAATAAGTATGTTGCATATCAATGTAGCCTTATATATTTAGGACGCACATTTGATGACTTATATAAATGTGTTAAAATATCTAAAAATGAGTGCTCTACCGGAATAAATCTAAAGTGCAATCATGAAGAAGCGGACACAAGAATATTTACACATTTAAAATTTGATGTTTAGGAATTGCGTATTGAACGAGCGTTAATAGAAGCCAAGGATACGGATATAAATTTTTTAAGTATGTTTAATTTGTGCAAAATAGAAAATTTAAAAGAATTATGGGTATACGAGTATGGTAGAAAAGGTTATATAGCAATTCACGAAATCAATAAAAGGTTAGATGAAAAATATGAAGAAAAAAATAAACTTCTGGACAATTGAACTGGATATTCGGATTATTTCTTCAAATGTTGGAATAAGATATCTCTACAGGGAAGACAATTATGGAGTTGCGGTTTTCAGCATTTTTTTGCAAATATTATTGACAATAAGCGGTTTTGTCTGTTGGAATGAGCATTTGCAATAAATATCGTATACAGTGCCTAATGCAAGACCCGTCCAAAAATGGAAAATGTCATTGACACCGAGAATTTACAATAGCGGTTTTAAATTTGATTTTGTTATACCTATAGGGGCAATCTACTAACTATTTACAAAAAACAATTTAGTCACTTTTTCAAAATCTGCAATATTTAAAAAAATATAGCGATTTTTTTTGAAAAAATCGTATTTTTCTCATTACTGACTTGTAACTTTCCACTCAAGTGTTTAATGGGATATTTTTATTCGTCACTTTCTTATGTATAGGTATTGGTAACTATACCTATATATCAATATTGATTTAATCTTACAGAGCGTTTAGAAAATATTAAAATTATGTAATATTCACGTAAAAAATCGTAAATCTGAATATTGGTTATAAATGGAACCCCCTCTTAACTTCGTTATTTTTTGAGACAAGAAAAAAAATGTAAACAAAAGTTTTAGGGCATTCTATGAATTTTCTTGCTACCATATTCAATAGTATACAGGGTGCCTCATAAAAGCCGGACAAACCACATTTACTTCCTTTTTTTTAAATGAAACACCCTGTATATTTTTGAATATTATGAAAGTCCTGTAGGTATATTTTTGAATATTATGTATATTTTTGAATATTATGAAAGTCCTCGTTTTCGTGATTTCAAAAATGTAGGTATAATATGTGACATTTACTGTAGCCATTTTCGGTATACAACGGCTTCTATGTACATAAAAATAGAATGAGAAACAGTATGCCATGATTTTCAAAAACAAAAGGTTGTAGAAAATGTATTGATGAAAATTGGGGACATGTTGAAAAATTGTTACAATAACTTTTTAATCTTTGGTATGTATAGAATCTTGTTATTAATAAAAATTTCGTACTGTTTTTGTTTATTGCAAAACTGAAATATTGATCTCAATCAAAATTACACAGGGTGTTCCGTTAAAAAAACATAAGATTGCTTTATGCCGATTTTATGAGGCACCCTGTATACTATTATATAAGGTTGAAAAAAAAAATGAGATAGAATGCCCTAAAACTTTTGTTTCAAAAATTTTTTTTATCTCAAAAAATAACGTAATAACTGTACATGTGCAGCCTTTCCCTACAATTGTTTTAAAGGCAAAAATAATACGGAGCAGCTCTTATCAGACAGTGATTCTGACTAGGAATACGTAAGTGCTTGCTTGTAATTGATTGACTTGTGTATAGGTGTTTATATATTTTGTTTACATTTTTTGTAAAATGTCTTACCATTTGTACATAATATACCTAAATAATGGGATAGTAAATAATCTAATAATTTATTTATCTATCAACAACACCCTCATAATCTGTCAAATGTGACTTTTATTTTACATAATTTGTAAAAATTTCAATAACAATCACGCAATTCCAAAAGCTGTTTTATCCTACTATCTGCAAATTGTTTATGCATTACAATAAGCTGGATGGCAACGCGCACGCCAGAAATCAGCTTTAATACTACTAGGAGTTCCGCAAACATAAATAACTGCCTCTTTAAAAAATTTATAACTCTCAAACAGTGTAAGATACCGACCTGATTTTTTTTTTTTAAACTTTTTCGATCTTAGGACCACATTTTGTCCACATATAGTGTGTACAAATTTTTAACATTTAATATAGTTTCCCATATGTCGAAATTTTCAATACACAAATTTCGTTGGTGTAACTTTAGGACTTATTAAAAAAAAAACTGCAAGTGATTTTTAAATTCCATTACTACAGATAGAGTCGCTCATGATTCTACTATATAAATTAAAAAAATCAGATCAATATGGCTAATAGTTATTTTTTTAGCGGAAGGTGAACGTTTAAAAACACGCATTCATGAAATATCATTACGCCATCTTTTTTTTCTTTTTGAGAAGTTGTGCAAGAGCCAACAATGTAATTTCTGATTACATAACAAATGAATTGCATGGGTTCAGTGATGCGTCAGAGAAGGCCTATGGAACTTCTCTATATATTCGTTGCTTTAGCTCTAAGGGAAAATATGGCTCACAATTACTTTGTTGCACCAATAAAACAAATTAGTTTGCCGCGACTAGAATTATGCGGGGCAGTTTTGATGGCAAATTTAATAAAAAGAGCCGTTGAGTCATTCGTTGAAAATTAATTTTAGCTGTAAATATTTATGAACGGATTCAACCGTGGTGTTGGCATGGATTAGAGGAGCACCCAATAAATGGAAAACTTTTATTGCCAATCGGGTTAGTGAAATACAATCATTGACTAATGTTTGTGATTGGCATCACGTAAGTTTAGGCAATAATCCGGCAGATTTATTATCTCGCGGTACTAATCCCAAAATTCTCAACGAGTCAAAATTATGGTGGTATGGGCCGGAATGGTTTTCTATAGACAATTCTCAATGGGATCTACCGAAAATTGATATAGATTTTGATATTTGCGAACAACGATCTATTGCAAATGTTTCAATAACGAATTGTAATTATTTAGATATAGTAAACAAATTTTCCTCGTTAAAAAAGGTTCAACGAGTGTTCGCGTATCTATTAAGATTCATAAATATTATAAGGTCAGCTTATAGTGCTAGACAATATGGAGCCTTGACTCCAGTGGAAGTGAAAAATTCATTGAATATGTTAATTAAGGGTGCGCAAATCGAATGTTTCTCAATAGAATATTATTATCTCCAAAATAAAAGGGAACTTAGTAAAACTAGTAGAATTTTGTCATTAAATCCCTTTATGCACAATAATTTAATTCGCGTCGGAGGTAGATTTATTAATTCAAAATATTCCTGTGATAAGAAACATCCTATAATCTTACCACACGGTCACCGACTAACGCAACGCATTGCGGTGCCCAAAACTTATTGGATTCAGTCAGAGAAAATTATTGGCCTATAGCTGGAAGAAATTTATGTAAAATGATTTTTAAAAAATGTGTTACCTGTTTTAAGGCAAGGCCAAGGCAAGCAGAATATCTAATGGGTAACTTACCTGATATTCGGGTTAATAACTTCTCTCCTTTTTTTAATGTAGGGGTTGATTATGGCGGGCCATTTTTATTGAAAGATAGGAGCACACGTGGTGCGAAATTAACAAAGGCGTACATCTGTTTGTATGTATGTGTACAAAGGCTGTACACATCGATTTGGTATCAGACTTAACCACAAAGGCATTTCTTGCAACTCTTAAATCGATTTGTAAATAGGCGAGGTAGACCGGCGAATATTTAGTCAGATAACGGTCTAAACTTTGTTGGAGCTAATAATGAACTGTCGAAAATTTCAAGTTTTTTAAACGCAAACTCTGAATCTATTGCAAACAGTCTAGCAATTGAAAATATAAAATGGAATTTTATTCCTGCAAGGTCGCCTAGTTTCGGGGGAATCTGGGAAGCGGGCATAAAAAGTACGAAGTTTCACATTAAACGAGTAATAGGGAATAACTCCTTGACGTTCGAGGAGTTTAATACATTGTTGATTCAAATTGAGGGAATTCTCAATTCACGTCCTCTCTGCCCTTTATCCCATGATACTAATGATTTGACTGCATTGACACCTGCTCATTTCTTAATTGGAAGGACATTGACCGCTATTCCGGACATAAATGTATTGGATGTTCCGGAAAACAGATTAAGTAGGTTCCAGCTATTGCAAGCAATGACACAACACTACTGGTGTCGCTGGCAAAAGGAATATTTAGCAGAGTTGCAGACCCGAGTGAAATGGAAACAAAATTCGCACGAGCAGTTAAAAATTGGCAAGTTAGTGCTAATAAAAAATGATAATGCTCCCATCCTAAATTGGCAGTTAGGCAGAGTATCAGCAGTTCATCCAGGAAAGGATGGCAACACCAGAGTAATAGACATTAAAGTGCGGGGAGGTGAGATAAAACGTGCCACAAATAAGGTGTGTGTATTGCCGATTGAGTGACAGGACTGAGAGATTAAGATTATAATTTGAAACCTATATCACATTAAGATTTATGTTGATAAACTATATGAACTTGATTGTGATTTATTTTATGTTGATTTAATTTCCAATTTGTTGAAGAAATTTAACATTTGTATTACCTTAATCTAATTGTTTACCTTTAGAAGGGTTTATCTTGACTAAGTTAGTTAATTGCTTTGATGTTTAGAAGTAGGTACTCATTGGGTACTAGTATTAATTTTGATTGGGGCGGAATGTTCAGGCCCGAGTGCCTTGTAGTTGTTTTTGTGAATATGTAACATGTAAGTTGTGAGACGACCACCACAAAATAGACTTTATGAGGTGACAAGTGACACTGTCCAGGTCAGCAGGCCCTACGCAGGCAAATAAGGACATTTTAACCAGATACAAATAGTGACTCGACCAGAGTTGATGTATGCTCAAATATGTAAAATTTAATAATTGTATGTTATAGTAAGGGATCCAAAGCTTTCAAAAGCGGAATGACCCATTCCAACAAGGTAAATAATTTTTGGGAACGAATTTGGAAAGAGGGTCCCTAGGGGCATCAGAAATTGCTTGTTGGACTTTTGGTGGCTCTTGCACAACTTCTCAAAGAGAAAAAAAAAAGATGGCGCAATGGTATATCATGAATACGTGTTTTTAAACGTTCACTTCCGCTAAAAAAATAACTATTTGCGATATTGATCTAATTTTTTTTATTTGTATAGTAGAATCATGAGCGCCTCTATCTGTAGCAATGGAATTTAAAAATCACATGCAGTTTTTTTTTATAAATCCTAAAGTTACAGCAACGAAATTTGTGCATTGAAAATTTTGACATACGGGAAACTATATGTCGGAGGCTTAGGGGCGCGTTTAGGGTTAGACCGCTTGGACATGTTAGCAAGTACGTCACTGATATTGACACGTAACAAACACAAACCTTATTACAAAAGTATAGTCTATAAATCTCGATAATAATTAGTCTATAATAAGTCTATATAATTGCATTAACATTAAATTACTAAACAAAGGAACTAACGATCCGCCACCCGCTAGCCCTTTACAATATCAACCGTTTCTTTTAACAGGTAATAATACAATGAATCCCATCTTGGGCTAGCTGGCTTCGTTCCGTTCGCGTCGGTTAACCCTCCGCGTGTTCCTGTACTCCAAATCTCACACTTTCATTGGTTAAGCCAAATAAACATATCAATGTTTACATTAACAACATTAAGATAGGTAACCATAACACATTCTGCGACACGAAGGAACCCCAACCATGGGCGTGGATGAACTATCGTCGTTGGCGCCGACACGACCATTCTGACTTCTGACATCGTGCACGTCCTCGGGCACTGATTCTAAAGGTGAACATCTGAAACGTAAACAAAAATAAAATTTTGAACAATACCGCTCGTCCATCCTGACGAGAACATTAAAATTTATAGGCGGCGCTACAGGCCTCATCCGGTTTCACCGGGATCGACATACAGGGCGGCAACACACGTGCCTCATTCGGATTAACCGAGATCGACATACAGGGCGGCAACACACGTGCCTCATTCGGATTCACCGAGATCGACATACAGGGCGGCAACACACGTGCCTCATTTGGATTCACCGAGATCGACATACAGGGCGGCAACACACGTGCCTCATTCGGATTCACCGAGATCGACATACAGGGCGGCAACACACGTGCCTCATTCGGATTCACCGAGATCGACATACAGGGCGGCAACACACGTGCCTCATTCGGATTCACCGAGATCGACATACAGGGCGCCAACACACGTGCCTCATTCGGATTCACCGAGATCGACATACTGGGCGGCAACACACGTGCCTCATTCGGATTAACCGAGATCGGCATACTGGGCGGCAACACACGTGCCTCATTCGGATTCACCGAGATCGACATACTGGGCGGCAACACACGTACCTCATCCGGACCACCGGGATCGACATCTGCAAAATATAATCAGTATCATAATACAACTCCGGGTTAAAGGGCAGTTTACCTATCGCTACTATTGTCTCGCCGACATAGGCACATTCTGACTTGCATTGTCAGATTCTGATTCAACTGGGACTTTACCTTGCCCCTCTGACACACTGATAAGCTGATCATGTGGAAATTTAAATATTCTACCTTTACTCTTACTTGTAGACTACTCCATATCGGTCAGTTTCAAAAATTTTGACAATTTTAAAATGTCCTCTAATTTTACAATCAAGTTTTGGAAAGTTTCACTAAAAACAAAATCGTCCACTGAGAAGGACTTATAACGATAGCTTTTTCAACAATTCAACATGTTTCCTATCTGCATCACTTTTAGATTCTTTTGCAATATTTTCATTAGCAATTTCAAAGTCTTCCGACAAAGAGTCTTTTGTCGGCAATATCACCTTTATTAAAACAATTCTCTGTAACTCTAGAGATTGAATTGATGCTTCAAATAAAATCTCTGCAGGAATAAAACCTGTAACTCTAACTTTATGTTTTGTACTATTTAAAACTACTTGAACTTCACATAAACTGCCAATTGCCAATTTCAATCATTTTCAGTTTCAACAGTAGTTTATGTGTTTTTCAATGCATAATTCTTTTGGGCTATCCATTCATTTGCTCTGCTTGCACCAGGAGCAATGAAATGTAGGTCAAAATTAAAATTAGGACAAAAGCTACAAAATTCGCTACTAGTGAAACAGTGCACCAAATAAATAAGTAAATTTACTTAAACAATTATCTGAAGTTTCTGCAATTGAAGAACAAATACGGTATAGTAGGTAGGTATATCAAATTCATAAAAAGCATCGATAAATCCAAATACGTATTCTTTGTTGTCACTTTTTGCAAATAGGGCAGTTATCAACGAATTTTCTAACAATTTGTAACATCTTGGGAAACCAGTCAAATTCATAAATGTTGTTGAAAGTTTTGTGCTGCCTATCCTAAATGTTTCAAATTATAAGTGTGCATGTGATTTATTATTGACCAAATTATAGGTCTTCGGACAACAAGTAAATAATATGAATGGCTGTTTCTTTCAATTTTACAAAACAAAGCATTATTACGGATATCATATGTTTTAGTAATATCTGGATGTAGTTCATTCGAAGGGCGGCAATTATTTTTTATCAAATTTAAACTGTCATCACGTTGATGTGCAATAGTAGCCAGTCCATATTTAAGTCAATAAGCTTAACTATATTGAGTTGACTTATTATGTTTACATTTAAGAGCACTTGAGATAGTCCCTTCGTTATTTGAAGTAGGTACTAGGGTTGCGTGAAAAGAAATCGGCATGCGTTTGCCTTCACGGTACATTATATTGAAATTAGAAACTTGTAAAAATCGGTGTACGCATGAGGGTAAAGTCTCGTTTTGTACGGGATGATTTAAGGAAGTTACAATCTGGGAACAATAATTTGCAAAAAAATAAAATAATAAAACTCTTTGCTTTTACTACTGCCAGAGTTTCGAGTTCGTACGAATAATAAATAACAGGATTCGGAATCAGTAGTACGTTTTCTTAAATATGCAACGGGGTGAAATTTATTATCGTTCTTTTGGAATAAGGTACCACCAAACTTTACTTATCATTACTTGTCAAATCAGTTCCAGTATGATTGAAATAACAGTTTCTTGTTCGCAAATCTGAACTTTTAAATTTAAATAAATCGGCTGAGTTCATCAAATCTTTACCCATGATAATTTGAGGTGACATAAAATCAATTAGTTATTGGTACTAAGAAAATAAATTCAATTACTGCCAAAATTTGTTAGAGATGAAAGAGCTCATGCATAATCAATGTCTTTCAGATTGGTTAAATTACTGTAACGTTTATGATCAAAATGAGCGACAATGCTTTCTCTTAAAATAACAATCTGAACCTGTGTCAAATAGAAAAGGAAAGATCTCACCAGATTTAACTTTCCGCTGTCCAACAGGCAAGGCTTGTATTTCGCATGTATTGACTTGCTTCACTCCAGATCGTGGTTTCCTGTTGTCATTTGGGCAGTTTGATGAAATATGGCCTGACCTTCCACATGTATAGCAAGTAACAGTCCTGGAATCTTCGTTGCGACGCACTCTTGATGTCCTAGGTGGTGACCATCTGAACTGTCGGCAATGTTGAGCAAGATGTCCACTTCGTCTGCATTTGTGGCATTTTCCATGAAAATCGGGAACTTCTTCATTTTTGGGGGACGGTGATAAAGTTTGACGCTTCGATCCAGTGTGATGACCGGAGGGAAATAGCGCCGGTCGTTTATCAAGTCTCCCTTGTAACATCGTGCACATAGTCTTGGCATCATTTGGGCGATCAGATTGGTATCTTCGTCTCACGAAACCATTACGAGTCGAACAAAAGTAGCAGGCAACAAGAACAGCAAATGATTCATCGCTTTCTATGTTTTTCAACAGAGTAAGAATGGTCCTCATTGAATGCAGCATTTCATCTACAAGAGGAGTATCTTCTGGTGTATTCGGTTTTCCATTCACGGCTTCAGAGAACTGTTCAATAGGGTCTACAGGTTTGGCAAAAACTGCCAAAAATTCTGCTTTTAGTGCTGTCCAATCTTTTTCTGTAGGTTTAGCGGATATAAGCCAACTAGCTGCCTCATCTTTCATAGCTTGTGATAAAGTCATTACCAAGTCCATGACGTCAGGGTTGTGCTTGCTCACCCACAAGTCGACAATTGTACACCAGCCTTCGGCATCTGCAAATTTTGAAGTTGGGTCGAACGCAGGCAGTTTTACATTCGAAAATGTTGAAGTAGATGGCGTCAGTGAACTTGTAGCTAATAACAATTGTTGTTCTAACTCCTTGATACGCTCCAGTCCTAATCCCACTTCTGATGTCGGAGCCTTATGGGGGCGTTTAGGGTTAGACCGCTTGGACATGTTAGCAAGTACGTCACTGATAGTGACACGTAACAAAACACAAACTTTATTACAAAAGTATAGTCTATAAATCTCGATAATAATTAGTCTAAAATAAGTCTATATCATTGCATTAACATTAAATTACTTAACAAAGGAACTAACGATCCGCCACCCGCTAGCCCTTTACGATATCAACCGTTTCTTTTAACAGGTAATAATACAATGAATCCCGTCTTGGGCTAGCTGGCTTCGTTCCGTTCGCGTCGGTTAACCCTCCGCGTGTTCCTGTACTCCAAATCTCACACTTTCATTGGTTAAGCCAAATAAACATATCAATGTTTACATTAACAACATTAAGATAGGTAACCATAACACATTCTGCTCTGATAGCGACACGAACGAACCCCAACCATAGGCGTGGATGAACTATCGTCGTTGGCGCCGACATATATTAAATGTTAAAAATTTGTGCACACTATATGTGAACAAAATGTGGTCCGAAGATCGAAAAAGTTTTTTAAAAAAAATCAGGTCGGTATCTTACACTGTTTGCGAGTGTAATAAATTTTGGATATCTGATGGATGATTCTGACTAGGAATACATAAGTGCTTGCTTGTAATTGAATGTCTTGTATAGGTGTTTATATATTTTTTTTACATTTTTTGTAAAATGTCTTACCATTTGTACATAATGTACCTAAATAATGGGATAGTAAATAATCTAATTATTTATTTATCTATTAACAACACCCTCATAATCCTCTGTCAAATGTGAGTTTTATTTTACATAATTTGTAAAAGTTGAAATAACAATCACGCAATTCCAAAAGCTGTTTTGACCTACTATCTGCAAATTCTTTATGCATTACAATAAGCTGGATGGCAACGCGCCGGAAAATAGGTGAATACTACTAGGAGTTCCGCAAACGTAAATAACTGTCTCTATAAAAAATCTATAACTCGCAAACAGTGTAAGATACCGACCTGATTTTTTTGAAAAAACTTTTTCGATCAGCGTACCACATTTTGTTCACATATAGTGTATACAATTTTTTAACATTTAATATAGTTTCCCATATGTCGACATTTTCAATACACAAATTTCGTTGCTGTAACTTTAGGATTTATTAAAAAAAAAAAGCATGTGGTTTTTAAATTTCATTGCTACAGATAGAGGCGCTCATGATTCTACTATATAAATAAAAAAAACCAGATTAATATCGCGAATAGTTAAGGTGAACGTTTAAAAACACGTATTCATGAAATACCATTACGCCATCTTTTTTTTCTTTTTGAGAAGTTGTGCAAGAGCCAACAAAAGTCCAACAAGCAATTTCTGATGCCCCTAGGGACCCTCTTTCGATATGCCATCTCAAAAATTATTTACCTAGCTGGAATGGGTTACTTGACGATTTAGACGTGTTTTGAAGGCTTGGATCCCTTACTATTAGTAAATAAATGTATTTAAAATTCAAATATACAGTCCACAAATAATTCGAGACGCCCTATGGTCTCAACATAGGCATTGAGCAATATTTAAAATGTTGGTTATTATTGTCGCCTAGTAATAGCGTCTTAGTTTAATATAATCATCAGTTTTATTGGATTCATTTTTTTTAATTATTCATTGTTTATTTTGGAAGAGCCGTCAGCTAGATATAATTGCCGGGTAAAATTGTGGTGATTTTTTATTTTTGTGTTAATACAGTAAATTTAGCGTTTTTTATTGCAGTACATATATTTAATCATAAACGCCACTTTGATTGGGTTGTTTTAAGTATTGGATTTCTTTTTTTAATTTTGTGCAAAACCTTTAGGCCAATTTGTATGGTCTGATTGGTTCTTTCTTTTTATTTTAATATACTCTATATAATCGTGTCCTAGTGTTTATTTTATTCCTGCCATGAAAACCACTCACTAGCAGGCTGTGCGTTTCGCAGTGATCGAATACCGATACCAAAGAAGAGCATCTGAGTGTAGGAGAACCAGTAGCTACCCAGCCGTCAGACCGGGGTAGTTATTAATCTTATTTCAAAATTTTTTCTGTGGTTGTGCAGAAGTCAAATAATTCACAACCTGGGGGCAGCGTATTATTGTGTTTTTTTCGTAATAGCTATCCTTGGTCGAGTGACGGAATGTGTAATCCCCAATCGCATAAAATACCATAAGGGTTAGGGGTTGGTAAAAAATTGATTAAAATTACAACAAAATTTAGGTACGCTGATGTCGCCTGACAATGTCGCGAATTTTCTGACTGAACAAAAATTCCTCTGGTTACATCTATTAGAACTAAAACTTTACCAAACACTCAAAACTAGTATAATTTTAGAGACACACATGATGAAAATTATCCACTGGCACAGGAATTTCTGACTTTCAGAACACTGTCCTCCCCAGAATAAGTGATTATTTATTTATTGAAGTGAGGAATACAAACAGGACGAACCCACAAGTTGTACTCACTAACATATGAACATAATAAAAGTTTCCAAGAATACAACACAAAGAAAGAACAAAGTGAATCTAATGAAGTTAAAAGTAAATAGGTACATAGTAAATAATTGCAAATAATTTGAAAGCGACCAGAAAGGGAGTGCTAACTGGCGCCGGCAATGGTCAAACGCTCAGTCAAGCCTCCGCCGGCGCCAGTCAACACCGCCATCCCTGATCACTTCACCTTACATAATGTAATAATAATAATAGTTACAAAACTTACAATGATAGCATCTAAATTAAAGCAATGCCTATTACCTACTAACTTAAGGAAATGAAGCTTATATGATAATTATAATAGATTGAGATTAAATTAAGATTAAATTAAGATTAAATTAAGATTAAATTAAGATTAAATTAAGATTAAATTAAGATTAAATTAAGATTAAATTAAGATTAAGATTAAGATTTGGGGATGTCAAGATGCCAGAGCATGAAAACAAAGATTCTGGTGAAAATGTTTTTTTACTGAGTTTTGAAAACGAGCCAAAGTATCAGAAAAAATATTAATAGCGATTACTTGAGAGAGGCATTTAATTAAATCAAATCATACATTTAATTAAATCAAATGAAAAACTAAATTACTCACCCTGAAGGCCGGAATGATCCTCGAACAGTGTACTTCTTCGTAGTGAATTTGTGAAACAAAACTGAGCTTCGCTCGGGTCCTTAAATACCACTTCAAATTCCCACGGAGTTGTCAGAAATCTTTACCAGGATAAAGTCTTCACTGTAAATTTCCCTTCAATCGAGAAATGCCTAAAGTCGTAAAAACGGCAGTATTTGTTAAAACCTTAACTGTACTATTAAGTACACTAACAAATTACCCGTAAAAAGTTATATTAGAAAAGGTGATTTTGAAAAATCTAAAATTTGTGAACATGCTTGGGAAAACGATCACAGGATAAAATGGGATTCGGCAAAAATTTTGACCAAAGAAGCAGACAGCAAAAAAAGAAAAATCAAAGAATCTGCAATAATTTTACTTAATGAAGATAATTGCGTATCAAATTGTTCGGTAGAATTTTGTTCAACTTGGTTACCAATGTTGGGAGAAGAACTCAATAAAATTAATATTATTTAGTATATTTCTCAACATTTCTATGGTAAGTATCTATGGAAATGATATAAACAATTTTTATTTTATGCCGTGTTATTCTACACGTTACATAAAAATCTAAAGCTTAAACTTTGAAAAAGGAAACGGATATAGTTTCCGAAACGTCAGCGCAGTATTTTTGTATTAATTTAATTCCTATTAGTTGTCAAAAAACACCCTCTAACTGATCCTCTGACATTACGTCAAAGGCGTAGAGGTTATTTCCCAGTTTTAAACTGGTTAATTTGAATATTTTTTAGATAAATCGAATTTTTTGGATAGGAATCTCGAGGAATGTGGTAATAAATCCCAAAAAGGAAAAGGAAAGAAATAATTTATGAAATGCCACAAATAACATTTAAACAATATTTACCCGTAAAGTTCTATATTTTACGGTAAAACTAAATATGCATCTCTAAAATATTCATTAAAATTTAGACTACAAAATTTCAAATGTTACCTAACAGGAAACACGTATTTCAACATGCTTATTAAAATATTAATTATCCATGCAGTAATAAATTTTACCTGATTAATAATTATTATAATCCACTTAAGATCATCGAGATATGTAATTAGAAAAATAAAATTTTAAATTTAACTTGAATATTTTTTAGATAAATCAATTTTTTTTATAGGAATTTCAAGTAATGTGGTAATGAATTACAAAAAGGGAAAGGGAGAAAAAAACATATGAAATGCCACAATTATTTATACATTTTAAACGTTTAAACAATAAAAATAAAATTACTTAGAATTTTAATGTAAACGAAATAACTTGTCAAACTATAACAATCAACTTACCCACTCGAAGGCTAAACCAAGAATCATTAAGAGCGTGCCGCCGTAGAATAGAGAATGAATTTGGGTTGTGGTATAAAACTTTAGTATCCCTGCTGCACACTAGAGGGTCATACATATGAGTATATTTGGTGAAAACTTCAGACTCGAATAAACTTCTCAGCAGCAAATAGTTGAAGGTCATCGTCCATCGAGCACGCAGCAGGTGTCTTTTATTATTGCAACTAGTCAAGAATCTAAAGCTCCGAATTCGATCATGGGGTATGCACTCGCGGGGTATATGATTTTAAAAATATGGATATTATCCAGAATTTTATGCTGAATCCGATTCCAGAGGGCGCGATGTCGGCCAAGATTGCGAAATTGCAAAAAAAGTAATATTTCCAAAAAAAAATTGGAACTTAAATATTGCATTATCTGTCGTTTACATTGCATTTACGAGCTTATTTATGAAGATTTTTTAATAATTTTTATATCAATCGAAAGCCTAATGTTTGTAGTTTCATACAAGTTGAATAGAGATACATTATTTTTATTATAAACAACACTGTAAATTGTTTAAACAATATGTGCTCGGAAAGTGTAGTGTAATTTTCGGCATTGAGGTACTTTTGTTATTATTGCTGATAGATATGTAGTTGTGTGAGACGAAATACGTAGAATAGACCAACGAACGTTTTTTATTAAAATAATTTTTTAATTCGCTGAATAATTTAGGAGATATGATTTTTTTTAAATGAAGCGCATTGTCTGGTCTACCGCGCGCGCGGTCTTGTTTCTGTAGGCAGGCCATTTACACATGATTTCAACTAAAACCGTAAAACGATATTTTGTATTATAATATTTAATGCAAATTAATTTTAAAAAAATATAATAGCAGATATGTCTCAGAACTTCAGAACTATGGAAACTAATATGTTTGACAACAAACATTTTTCACTGACGTTTTCGATATTGTGAGTGTTGAATATTGTGGGTTTTTTAAAGTAAAATAATACATAAGATAATAATGGAAAAAAATTTGCGACTAATTTTATAGTAGGAGAGCCCTCGACCAGGATTTTCGACCTCATCGCGACACGAGAATTAATTTTTTTTTTAATAGTTCTGTCAATATAAAAAAAAATTCTATTGCGACTGACGTCTATCTCGTTGCTAAAGGGGTGAAAAAAATTATCGACATATATAAGTTAAAATCTGCGAACTATTTTTCAGTTTAGATACGGAACATCGTTATGGCAACTTGTATCCAGATACAAACCAGTATATTCGATGAACGTGTTGCCGAATCCCCAGCGATATTTCCCGGTTTGCATATCTCTTTATTCCAAAGATGATCGAATGGTCGATTTTCTAATAGTACGCCTTGATTACGAATATCCTATTTATTCTCGTGTGTTCTTTATAATTTTTTTTTTTTTAAGGCAGTAGATATTGATATCCATAATTTAGAAATTCCTGGTACTGATGAGGCAGTAAAAGATAGGTGTGTATTTATTACTTTTTTCGTAAATTAAATAGGGTGCCACACTACAGCACCATCCTTAAACTTTTTTATTTTTAGTGAGCTAGCTTTTACTCATTGTACAAGTGACAATGAAGCAGGATGGATATCAGAAGACTGCCTAAGTGTCGAGATTTTGACAGATAGGTTTGAATTTTCTAGTATTTTTTGTGGGACCCCTTTACTACTTTTTGTAAATGACCCACCATTTATTTTGGATGCTATACAAGCGTATATAAAAAAAAAGGAAGACCAGAAGCGTATATAGCTAGTGTAACTTAAATAAAGTTTTATGAGATAAAGGCCGTTAATCTTTTGAAAACCTCAAAATTATAAATATATATATATATATATATATATATATATATATATATATATATATATATATATATATATAAAAGCAAAAGTCGGTAGTTATTAGACGCGGGGAGTACATAAACAAATGAACAAAATTCACAGGGATTCCCGCAACCGCAGACACGTGTTTCGGACTTATTGGTCCTCATCAGTACGGTGTAGCTAAGTTCAAGGATGTAAGTGACTTAGAAGTATCAAAAGGAAACAGTTAATTCGAAAGACATTGGCCAGAATGACACAGACTACGACGATGAAGCAACAACAGCAATAGCAACAACCTCCTCCTGTTTAGAGTCAAAACCCCCTATAGCCGCCACTAGGTCAATATGACCCACTATAGTTGTCACTGGATTTCAACCCAACCACAGCTGTCACAAGATTGCCGCCATGCCGACGCACTTCATCGCAACAGTCCAAACCACTCTGACCTATCAGTTAGAAAAAACTGGAAGGAAGCAAAGGAAAACCAGTTACAGGAGCCAGTTACACATTTGAGGCTTCAATCGGAAGACCCTGAATTCCAGGGCATCAACACAACATCGCCACGGAGGTAAATATAACTACCTGCATGGAAGTCCAACCCTGGGACAATATAAAAGCAAAAGTCGGTAGTTATTAGACGCGGGGAGTACATAAACAAATGAACAAAATTCACAGGGATTCCCGCAACCGCAGACACGTGTTTCGGACTTATTGGTCCTCATCAGTACGGTGTAGCTAAGTTCAAGGATGTAAGTGACTTAGAAGTATCAAAAGGAAACAGTTAATTCGAAAGACATTGGCCAGAATGACACAGACTACGACGATGAAGCAACAACAGCAATAGCAACAACCTCCTCCTGTTTAGAGTCAAAACCCCCTATAGCCGCCACTAGGTCAATATGACCCACTATAGTTGTCACTGGATTTCAACCCAACCACAGCTGTCACAAGATTGCCGCCATGCCGACGCACTTCATCGCAACAGTCCAAACCACTCTGACCTATCAGTTAGAAAAAACTGGAAGGAAGCAAAGGAAAACCAGTTACAGGAGCCAGTTACACATTTGAGGCTTCAATCGGAAGACCCTGAATTCCAGGGCATCAACACAACATCGCCACGGAGGTAAATATAACTACCTGCATGGAAGTCCAACCCTGGGACAATATAAAAGCAAAAGTCGGTAGTTATTAGACGCGGGGAGTACATAAACAAATGAACAAAATTCACAGGGATTCCCGCAACCGCAGACACGTGTTTCGGACTTATTGGTCCTCATCAGTACGGTGTAGCTAAGTTCAAGGATGTAAGTGACTTAGAAGTATCAAAAGGAAACAGTTAATTCGAAAGACATTGGCCAGAATGACACAGACTACGACGATGAAGCAACAACAGCAATAGCAACAACCTCCTCCTGTTTAGAGTCAAAACCCCATATAGCCGCCACTAGGTCAATATGACCCACTATAGTTGTCACTGGATTTCAACCCAACCACAGCTGTCACAAGATTGCCGCCATGCCGACGCACTTCATCGCAACAGTCCAAACCACTCTGACCTATCAGTTAGAAAAAACTGGAAGGAAGCAAAGGAAAACCAGTTACAGGAGCCAGTTACACATTTGAGGCTTCAATCGGAAGACCCTGAATTCCAGGGCATCAACACAACATCGCCACGGAGGTAAATATAACTACCTGCATGGAAGTCCAACCCTGGGACAATATAAAAGCAAAAGTCGGTAGTTATTAGACGCGGGGAGTACATAAACAAATGAACAAAATTCACAGGGATTCCCGCAACCGCAGACACGTGTTTCGGACTTATTGGTCCTCATCAGTACGGTGTAGCTAAGTTCAAGGATGTAAGTGACTTAGAAGTATCAAAAGGAAACAGTTAATTCGAAAGACATTGGCCAGAATGACACAGACTACGACGATGAAGCAACAACAGCAATAGCAACAACCTCCTCCTGTTTAGAGTCAAAACCCCCTATAGCCGCCACTAGGTCAATATGACCCACTATAGTTGTCACTGGATTTCAACCCAACCAGCTGTGACAGCTGTGGTTGGGTTGAAATCCAGTGACAACTATAGTGGGTCATATTGACCTAGTGGCGGCTATAGGGGGTTTTGACTCTAAACAGGAGGAGGTTGTTGCTATTGCTGTTGTTGCTTCATCGTCGTAGTCTGTGTCATTCTGGCCAATGTCTTTCGAATTAACTGTTTCCTTTTGATACTTCTAAGTCACTTACATCCTTGAACTTAGCTACACCGTACTGATGAGGACCAATAAGTCCGAAACACGTGTCTGCGGTTGCGGGAATCCCTGTGAATTTTGTTCATTTGTTTATGTACTCCCCGCGTCTAATAACTACCGACTTTTGCTTTTATATTGTCCCAGGGTTGGACTTCCATGCAGGTAGTTATATTTACCTCCGTGGCGATGTTGTGTTGATGCCCTGGAATTCAGGGTCTTCCGATTGAAGCCTCAAATGTGTAACTGGCTCCTGTAACTGGTTTTCCTTTGCTTCCTTCCAGTTTTTTCTAACTGATAGGTCAGAGTGGTTTGGACTGTTGCGATGAAGTGCGTCGGCATGGCGGCAATCTTGTGACAGCTGTGGTTGGGTTGAAATCCAGTGACAACTATAGTGGGTCATATTGACCTAGTGGCGGCTATAGGGGGTTTTGACTCTAAACAGGAGGAGGTTGTTGCTATTGCTGTTGTTGCTTCATCGTCGTAGTCTGTGTCATTCTGGCCAATGTCTTTCGAATTAACTGTTTCCTTTTGATACTTCTAAGTCACTTACATCCTTGAACTTAGCTACACCGTACTGATGAGGACCAATAAGTCCGAAACACGTGTCTGCGGTTGCGGGAATCCCTGTGAATTTTGTTCATTTGTTTATGTACTCCCCGCGTCTAATAACTACCGACTTTTGCTTTTATATTGTCCCAGGGTTGGACTTCCATGCAGGTAGTTATATTTACCTCCGTGGCGATGTTGTGTTGATGCCCTGGAATTCAGGGTCTTCCGATTGAAGCCTCAAATGTGTAACTGGCTCCTGTAACTGGTTTTCCTTTGCTTCCTTCCAGTTTTTTCTAACTGATAGGTCAGAGTGGTTTGGACTGTTGCGATGAAGTGCGTCGGCATGGCGGCAATCTTGTGACAGCTGTGGTTGGGTTGAAATCCAGTGACAACTATAGTGGGTCATATTGACCTAGTGGCGGCTATAGGGGGTTTTGACTCTAAACAGGAGGAGGTTGTTGCTATTGCTGTTGTTGCTTCATCGTCGTAGTCTGTGTCATTCTGGCCAATGTCTTTCGAATTAACTGTTTCCTTTTGATACTTCTAAGTCACTTACATCCTTGAACTTAGCTACACCGTACTGATGAGGACCAATAAGTCCGAAACACGTGTCTGCGGTTGCGGGAATCCCTGTGAATTTTGTTCATTTGTTTATGTACTCCCCGCGTCTAATAACTACCGACTTTTGCTTTTATATTGTCCCAGGGTTGGACTTCCATGCAGGTAGTTATATTTACCTCCGTGGCGATGTTGTGTTGATGCCCTGGAATTCAGGGTCTTCCGATTGAAGCCTCAAATGTGTAACTGGCTCCTGTAACTGGTTTTCCTTTGCTTCCTTCCAGTTTTTTCTAACTGATAGGTCAGAGTGGTTTGGACTGTTGCGATGAAGTGCGTCGGCATGGCGGCAATCTTGTGACAGCTGTGGTTGGGTTGAAATCCAGTGACAACTATAGTGGGTCATATTGACCTAGTGGCGGCTATAGGGGGTTTTGACTCTAAACAGGAGGAGGTTGTTGCTATTGCTGTTGTTGCTTCATCGTCGTAGTCTGTGTCATTCTGGCCAATGTCTTTCGAATTAACTGTTTCCTTTTGATACTTCTAAGTCACTTACATCCTTGAACTTAGCTACACCGTACTGATGAGGACCAATAAGTCCGAAACACGTGTCTGCGGTTGCGGGAATCCCTGTGAATTTTGTTCATTTGTTTATGTACTCCCCGCGTCTAATAACTACCGACTTTTGCTTTTATATTGTCCCAGGGTTGGACTTCCATGCAGGTAGTTATATTTACCTCCGTGGCGATGTTGTGTTGATGCCCTGGAATTCAGGGTCTTCCGATTGAAGCCTCAAATGTGTAACTGGCTCCTGTAACTGGTTTTCCTTTGCTTCCTTCCAGTTTTTTCTAACTGATAGGTCAGAGTGGTTTGGACTGTTGCGATGAAGTGCGTCGGCATGGCGGCAATCTTGTGACAGCTGTGGTTGGGTTGAAATCCAGTGACAACTATAGTGGGTCATATTGACCTAGTGGCGGCTATAGGGGGTTTTGACTCTAAACAGGAGGAGGTTGTTGCTATTGCTGTTGTTGCTTCATCGTCGTAGTCTGTGTCATTCTGGCCAATGTCTTTCGAATTAACTGTTTCCTTTTGATACTTCTAAGTCACTTACATCCTTGAACTTAGCTACACCGTACTGATGAGGACCAATAAGTCCGAAACACGTGTCTGCGGTTGCGGGAATCCCTGTGAATTTTGTTCATTTGTTTATGTACTCCCCGCGTCTAATAACTACCGACTTTTGCTTTTATATTGTCCCAGGGTTGGACTTCCATGCAGGTAGTTATATTTACCTCCGTGGCGATGTTGTGTTGATGCCCTGGAATTCAGGGTCTTCCGATTGAAGCCTCAAATGTGTAACTGGCTCCTGTAACTGGTTTTCCTTTGCTTCCTTCCAGTTTTTTCTAACTGATAGGTCAGAGTGGTTTGGACTGTTGCGATGAAGTGCGTCGGCATGGCGGCAATCTTGTGACAGCTGTGGTTGGGTTGAAATCCAGTGACAACTATAGTGGGTCATATTGACCTAGTGGCGGCTATAGGGGGTTTTGACTCTAAACAGGAGGAGGTTGTTGCTATTGCTGTTGTTGCTTCATCGTCCTAGTCTGTGTCATTCTGGCCAATGTCTTTCGAATTAACTGTTTCCTTTTGATACTTCTAAGTCACTTACATCATTGAACTTAGCTACACCGTACTGATGAGGACCAATAAGTCCGAAACACGTGTCTGCGGTTGCGGGAATCCCTGTGAATTTTGTTCATTTGTTTATATATATATATATATATATATATATATATATATATATATATATATATATATATATATATATATATATATATATATATATATATATATTCCATCCTCCTTCCTTATACACGGTGTCTCACCGGGGACTGAAACAATATATGAAAAAGAATGTAACAAAAAATTTTGAAAATTTTAGGAATTACTACAGTCAGTGTGGCCAATCCAGCAAAAATAATTACAATCATTTGGTATTATCGGGTATACCGGAAGTCGATACCAACTTGCTCATTTTAAATGGAACACATTGTATATTTTCAAACGCATACCGATTTTGGGTACGCCAGTGGTCACCATGAAAATAAAGTACAAACAATGTACTTATTATAAGAGCGCCCTTCATAGGTAATATAATCACATATAATACAACGAACAACATAATTAGGCTTAACGGCAAAATAAAAAGAGAACAATGACAGAGGTTTTTAGACAAAAAACATAATAACATAAGAGAGAAATTAAAAATTTCTGAAATTGATTTTTCCCCATAAATCAGTGACTGAAAATACGCATCAAAAAATATTCTCTGTACTTAGTTTATGACTATATTTTATTAAAAAACATACTTTTCTTTCACACTGTTGACATGATTCAAATTTAAAAAATCGGACCAAACCCGCGTTTTCACGAATAAATTATAAAATCGCATACATTCATATCTATTATCCTTCTCAAATTATTTCACTACAGATACATCCTAAAAGTTCACTTGGATTCAATTGGTCAACAGTTTATTTAGCAATTATTATTATTATTTAAATACTGTATGTAGTTTATAATAATAATAATAATAAGAATAATAATAATAATAATAAAGGTCTTTATTAGATACAATAATTCGAGATTTTTGGTATTACATTCGATATTGAAAATACCAATGACCTGAAAATTTCCAGATATAAAATTTGTTCTATTAAACGGAAAATATCAATTTTCGATATTTTTTCCCGTGACCACCGAAAAAAAAAAAAAGAAAGATATTACCATCGTGATTCGAACTTCCGACCCCTGCGCTATGAAGCAGACGTCTTACCCATTGCACCATCACGTTCATTGTCTCAAGGATATTACTACCCGACTTTTACCGTGAATGTTAAGTAATTGTGGTTAAAAACTTGAAATTATTTTTTTAACTTCCAAAGTTAATGATAATTTATAAATATTAATAACACAATAACAACCTAAACCTCCGAGTGGCAATAATTCAATTAATTCGATCGCTAACGCGTAGCCCTCTCTTAGAGAGTGGCTAAACCCGTCAGTATGGAGTCTGACGGAGTGGAGTGTGTGTTTGCTGTAAAACATTAAATATATAGTATTGTCATCAACATTTCGGTCACCGCATACTTTCTTGCTAAGAATTTCCCAAAATATGAAAAAAATTGCTGTCAAAACAATATTAATGTGTGTAAAATACTTTAAAGAAGATCGTGATGTGGCTCATAATGACCTAAAATTGCTAGAAAATAATTAAATGGGTTTTTATGTTTTTAACAAATTATTAAATTACAAGCTAATCTTAAATGTTAAAAAAATTCTTTTCATATTACGATCATCTCAGAACGGTTGTCTATTCATCGATTGCAAGTAAATAAAAAAAAAATTGTATTTTTCATAAAAGCTAGCAGAAACTTTAACTACATAACCTCCATCTAGCGGCATTTTTGAAGACGGCGCCCTCTTAACATGGAGGTAGGTTTTTCGCATTTCCAATCGCGCGTAACAGTAACACGCTACAAGAGTTTAAGGTCATCCACATAAAATATATGGGTGACTGTTATGTTTGTCAAAGGTGGGCTATATTTTTAATGGGATATATATATGATATTGAATATATTTCTACTAGAAAACAAATTGACGGATTGTTGAGGTTATCAGTGGGACCAGATCCATATTTTGATGAAAATGATGTCGGAATGTAGTTTCACAAAATCAAGAGGAGGTACAAAAGGAAGTGCCAGTGAAGACATCTGAAATCGTCTATGAAACCTATAAGGATTTTGTATTATACAAAGTTAAGGAAGCAATATTGTCTGGTTGGCCTACATCTTTACAAGACGAACCACTACAGCCTTACTTGAGAAAAATAAACTAACTTACAGTCTCCTTTGGTAGCATACTATGGGGGATACGATTCCTGAAATATTTATTGAAGAAATCTTTCAGTATCTACACTCTACTTACCAAGGTATTGTTCGAATGAAAGCGGAAGCAAGAAAATATCTTTGGTGGTTCAACATGGATATACAGTAAAGACCGAGGAGGTTCGAACATGGATATTAGTTTGCGCGATTTACTTGTGCCCGTTGTAGGCAAGCGGACACAATGGTGGGAATCGTGGATCTCCGCGCTGTAGCCGATGGCTCTCGCGTCTACTGTTCCTTGTTTGGATTCTTTTATAATAATTTTTATTACACCTGCCAACACTCGAGGTGCAGCGACAATTAATTTTAATTCTATGTTGTAGAATCACATTTGTGTTGCGAAAAAACAAACAATGGAAATATTTAAATGTGTTTTGAGATTTTTCTAAAATTACAATAAATAATCCTATCTAGGATGAATTATTGAAGTTAGAAAAAATTTGAAACGGAAATCAAATTTCTTTCAGACAGGGCATCCCAACACGGAGGCTTAAACACAATGAAAAAAATAAGAGATAAGAAATAAGAAATAAAGAATATGGAATAGAATTGACAAATAATGATATCCGAAAAGCAAGGAACAATTTGAACAGTTGAATTTTAAATCGAATAAAAACTAATATATTATCGATTATCGAGTATTGTGTACTTAAAACTAGGAATAATTATTTATCTTATTTCTTATTCCATTTTCTTATCTCTTATTTTTTTCATTGTGTTTAAGTAAGCCTTTAATAAGATACTAACAACAGTGCTGACTGCTGAGCGAGAAGTGAGTGGCTACAGCGCACTGCTGCCCTTCTCCTAATGTACAAATTTCGAACTCAGGCGAGTTGTCGGCCACTCGTATATTCGTCCCAATCCCTGTCGTGTTTGAAGCATCCTGGACTTATCTGTAGACATTGAAAAAATTACACGTGACTACGCTTTAGCATAGCTAAAGCAACGCAACCACCTAGAGTACCTATGAATCCTTGGAAAGTAGCTGAATACCCTTACAAGCGACATCACATAGATTTTGTAGGTCCGTTTGTGGGCCAAATGTTCTTCATTGTCATAGACGCTCATTCTAAATGACCCGAGGTCATTCAGATGAACAATATTTCTACAGAATCGACCATTAGTGCACTCAAAGGATTATTTGTATGATATGGTTTATGTGAGCAAATTGTATCTTATAATTGTACAGCTTTTACTTCAGATAGTTTCAAGTAATTTTACGATAACTTTGGCATTGAACATATTAAAATTCCCGCATATCATGCACAATCTAATGGGCAAGCAGAGCGTATGTGCAGACCTTCAAAAACGCATTGAAAACAATAATGTTTGAAAACCCTAATGCAAATGTATTGTATGATTGTATTGTACAAAATTTTTTATTCAGATATCGAGCTACACCACATGCTACTACAAACGTGACGCCTAGCGGATTCCATTGGACCGAAATGCAAAGAATCTACAAAAAGCTACATTAAGCCTAGGAATAAGGAAAGATTTTTTCAGGTAGGCGAGGAAGTATGGGTAGAGGACTTTAGAGAAAAGCCACCTGTAAGGACACCTGGAAAAATTATCAAAAAAGAAGGAGAAAGAGTGTGGACAGTTCAAATGCAAGATTTGGTTTGAAGACGCCACACTAACCAGATACGTAAGAAACATAAAGAAAATACAATTCTACTACCATTGGTTAGTATGCAAGATGATCATAATTCTCCGTCTAGTCCAGAACCTGAAAACCATAGGAGAAGTCTATCTCTGGCTGTGCGAAGCACTTGACGTGACCTTGTTATGTGCCCACTGAGGATTAAATTATTACAGCCACATCATGGTGGGGGGGTGTACTAGACCCCCATACAAAAAATTTTAACAAAAAGTACAGAAGACTTCAGTTATAGGGATTTTAAGAAAAATTTTATTTAATTTTTGTCACGTGACAGGGGCCTTTTGAAATTATTTACGTTTAAACCTTCTAGAACAAAATTTCGTTCTGATTTTTACTATAAAAGAAAAACCAAATTTTGGGAATATTGAGTTCCCGCCGAGCATTCATAACATCAACGTCGGTTCTTCTCCCGAAACTAACTCGTCACCAGTAAGCGTCGGCGTAGTAGTTCCGAAACTTCATACGTGTGTCATCCATCGCGAGTGCCTACCTTGTGCGTGTGTGTCTGCTGTGAAGTGTTTCTAATCTTAATCAAATACAACTCATACGTGTAATAACCAACGCGAGTGCTAACCTTGTGCGTGTGTGTTCGCTGTGAAGTGCTTCTTACAAACTCGTCACCATTAAGCGTCGGCGTAGTTTAGCTTTGAACATTCATACGTGTATCATCATCTCGAGTGCTTACCTTGTGCTTGTGTGTTCGCTGTGAAGGGTATACAACCTAACCCTACTTTAACTCATTCTTGTGTAAACCATCGCGAGTGTGAGGTGTTTATAACCTACAACTATACTTTACGAACCTTTCTATATATATACTCGTATTGACCGTGTGTGTCCGTAGTCAGGAATTTTTCTACATATACGCGTATTGACCGTGTGTGTCCGTAGTCAAGACTTTTTCAATAAATACTCGTATTGGACGTGTGTGTCCGCTGCCGAGGATTTTTTCGAACTTTTAACAAATACTATTGTGTATCTAGTGCGTGCTTCTTTAAACCAATACTTATGTCGTGTTAAGCCCTAGTGAGTCTTCTGTAACGCTCAGGATTATCAAAGCGAGACGTAACCTTACTCCAAGAGGGTAAGAGAACTATTTATTGGCTATTGAATTAGAACATTGACATTGCCGCATGGCATAAACTGTATCGCGATCGACTGATACTATTACATTGGCTACTTATAGAATCAAAGAGCATTTATTTTATATTGTTAATGACTTATTGTATTAAACTGTTTATGTTGATGTGATGTGTAACTGAAGTAACCCGTCCAACTTTCAGGTGGTCAAGGCCAAATATACTAACATCAAACAGAGCTAGGAATTTATTCCAATATTTTTTACTAGTCCAGTCATTAATGGTGAACCCTTCCGGTTACACCGGTTGCTATTCATATAAAGCTCAAGTGCCAGTGCTATTATTTTTTAAGTTCACCTTAGACCTTCATTATAAGGTAAGTGCAAGTACTATAACTCCTTTGTTGATTAAAGCAACACACCCTGAGATCAATCACATCAAGTACGACCCGGGATCGAGATCTAGTTAACACGCTGCCACTGGCGCCCAACAACTTTTTTTTAATATACAAATTTGTGGTGGTCACTTAACTAACCCCAGCCAGTATCCAGGCACCTTCGGGGAATTTTTCCAAACACTTTCAAAGCTCGTACCCCTAAGGCGTTGTCAACCTCAACCCACCTAGACGTCTTATCGACGAGATGGCTTCAAATTAAGAGAAGGGGAGTTGTTATGTTTGTAAATAAATTAAATAATACGTTTAAGTTAACCAATTAAAAAGAACTAATTAAGCGTGTGCGCGAGGAGGAGGAGGAGACAGTATACGTGCGGGACACAAGTTAACGCACATATTTCGGCTACAATTAACTTCTTAATAAGTGATTAATAAACTTCAGAAATATGTTTAAACCTAACTCTAATTTATTAATAAGTGAGTGTGTTAAGTACCGACACTATTTGTTTTAACGTTATTTTTATTATTATTATTAATTGTAATATCTTTCTGTTATAATTTTTTGTTTTATGTCTATTAATGTTTTTATTTCCAAAATGTAATTTTTTGCCCGCGAGAGCTGTCAAGGGATCGGTGCGGCTTAAGGCGGGAGAAGCGGTGTGTATCTCGACTCGACGTGAGTGCTCACCTCCTACACTTTCAATACACGCAAGTTTTACATACAAAAATTCTGGTTAGAAATACGCAATTGTGCAACCCCCGTATACAGTCCACTATTATAGAAGATAAGGTGCCGAGGGTAAGTCAAACTAATTTCTTGGCAGCCGACCGTATTTTTATCTCGCTATTTGTAAAATTGATTTAATTATTATATTAAAAATTTCCATGGTCCATTAAGGTCCATGTTTTGGTCCATTAGCGCCACGATACTTTATTTATTATTGCATAAATTATAGCAGGAATAATAGTCGTATTAAATTTTATTTAAAAATTAATTTACCACCAGAATATATTTATTTTACAGGCATTAAGTGTAGAGGATACAAATTCTTATCGCTATTAGTTTTTATTCGCATTTCTTTTATATTCCGCACTCGCATTTCGCTTATTCTCAAATCAAATCAGCTGTGCTGATTTATATTCTCTTATTAATAATTAATTGTAATTGTTGAGTTATATTATTTAAAAATTTTCGAATTTATCTGAAATAACCGCGTAATTATAATACCGCTAGTAATTTGCTTCTATCTTTGGTTAACCTTTTTACTCAAGGTACTGAAATAATATTAGGTTTCCTATTAAATTAAAATTTATTTTAAAGCAAGCTTCGCCGTAGGTTTGTTGCCTGGGCTCTCTCGATTGCACAGAGAATATATCTCCTATACTTACAGGGTGTGAACTGTGAATCAGTTGGTTACTTAGGGACGCCTTAATTTAACTTAGGTAAATAACTTTGTTAAATTCATCATTTAATCAAAAATAATTCTATATTTTTACAATACACACTTACTAGAGTTGTTAATAATTATTTATAAATTTTAGTGTGCTAATTTATTCATACGTCAATTCAAATGGCGTCTACGGCTAATAAACTTAAACAAGCCCGCGTATACAGGGGCACGTCTATTCACCGCATGAATGAACTTTATAATGTCGCACAAAGAGCCCGTGAAGAGCAGTCATCTCGCACTGTGTTTGCAATGCGTTATGAACACATTAAAGTAGTTTATACGGAATTTAATGAGCAACATAGCACTATTCTTTCAATTTTGGCAATCCAAGATAGTGTTGCTGAAATCGAAGAAGAAGAGGAACTCCGTTCACAGTTTGACTCTAAATATTATGCAACCCAAGCTACTTATCATGATATATTTAAGAACAATGAAATTGCTCAACCTCGCGATGGTACTGCCAAGCAAAATAATATTAGACTACCAAAAATTAATATACCTCCTTTTAGTGGTAATATTGCAAATTGGCCCACCTTCTTTGGTTTGTATAACTCACTTATTCACAAAAATGATAATCTCAGTAACAGTGAGAAATTTCAGTATTTAATATCATATCTTGATAAAGAACCTCTCCTCTTGATTAAAAATATTCCTATTAATGATGAAAATTATGCAATTGCGTTTGATAACTTATATAAAAGATACCAAAATACGCGTATTCTTGTTACTCATTATTGGGACAAGATAATTGACGCTCCTAAGCTTGCAACTGATTCACCCAGAGCTCTTCGGCAATTAGTAGATACATTTACTGATAATATCAGTGCCTTAAAAAATCTTGAGTATCCAACCGAGTCTTGGGACTTTGTTTTATTCAGAACTTTAACCAGAAAATTGGATTCAGAAACTATTAAACGTGTCGAATTGCAGCATGGATCTTCTGAAAACAACTAACAGAATTCTTACTGAAGCAATGTAATGCTTTAGACACTGTATCTCTGGTTACTAATAAATATAAAAATTCTACTTTTATTAAACAATCAGTTAATCAAAAATTAAATACTCATTCATTTATTGCGAGCACAAATTCTAAAGGTTGTTTGGTATGTAATGAAGATCATTCAATTTATAAATGCCCGACTTTTAACTCAAAATCTCCAAAGCAGCGATATGAAATTATTAAACAAAATAATTGATATACAAATTGTTTAGGGTCCTTACATACCCAAAAAACTTGTAATTCTAACTCTACATGTAGAATATGTAAAAACAAACACCATTGCTTATTGCATTTTGACCAGTCAGTTAAAACATCTTGTTCTGTTGCTGCGCCAGTTGCAAACACTACACAACAGTTATCAAATCAATTATTAGAACCTGTCGCCTCAACCTCAGAAGTTAACACTCTTACTAATATGGTTCCGTCCAATTCGACTATACTTCTTTCTACTGCCCAGATTGAAGTTTTAAATTGTTGTGGTCATTATGAAACAGTTAGAGTTTTATTGGACAGTGCTAGTCAGGCTAACTTTGTTACCGAAAAGTGCGCTAACCGCTTGGGTTTGACTCGTTCTAACATATCCCTCTCTATTAATGGTTTAGCACAGTTAGGCCTCTCAGCTTCTTCAGGTATAACGTGTACCATTCGCCCTCAAGGTCAATCAAATATTTCTTTCTCTGCAGATCTAGTCGTTTTGCCAAAAATATGTTCCAATATGCCAGCTACAAATATTTCAATTTGTGATTGGGAACATATTGCCAACGTAAAACTGGCAGATCCTCATTTTAACTTCTCCGGCTCTATTGATATGCTCCTAGGAGCAGATATTTCCCCCCTTATTTTGAAAAATGGTCGCATACCAGGTACTTCTAAAGAACCCACTGCCATCAACACTATCTTTGGATGGATACTGGTGGGAAGAATAAATGAATGTATTTCTTCCCCCTCCGTAAGTTCATTTTTTACTCTTTGTAATTCATCTCTCGATTCTACACTACAAAGATTTTGGGAGCTGGAAGCGGTTCCTGAAATACCTGTGGTTTCCCCCAACGATACCCTTTGTGAAAAACTGTACGTTAAGTCTCATGTAAGGGACAACTCAGGTCGATTCACTGTTTCATTACCCTTTCTTGGCCCTTTACCTTCCTTTCATAATTCTCGCTCTATCGCTCTTAAACGATTTTATGCTCTAGATAACCGGTTACTTAAAACTCCTTCTCTCTATAAGGAATATTGTGCTTTTCTGAAAGATTATCTCGATAGCGATCCTATGACGCTGATTAAACCGGAATTTCTCAATTTATCCTCTGATAAACTATATTATATACCCCATCACTGTATTCTTAAACCTGAGAGTACGACTACTAAGCTCAGAGTAGTTTTTGATGCCTCCGCTAAATCCCCAACCTCACTGAATGACACGCTGTTGACCGGTCCGAAACTACAGCAAGACGTAGTCACTATTCTGATGAATTTTCGTCTTTATGCTGTCGTCTTTACGGCAGATATTAAGCAGATGTATCGGCAAATTTTAATAGATAAATCTCATCGAGATTATTTATTTATTTATTTATTTCCAAACAGGCATGACTGCCTAATTACAAGGAAATTACAAAAAATAATGATAATATAATACAAATACAAATGGAAAGTAACATGCATCAAAGCACAAGCATAGTACATAAAAAATAAAAGAAATTAAAAAATTCATACATGTACGTAGGTGGTTTACAAATTAGGAATCAATTATTACCTACCCAAAAAATATTTTTAATACGTTTTATAAATGAAGTGACTGGACATGAAAAATCGACATTATTAATAGATGAAACTTGGTTAATTAAACGGAACATAACAATAAGCGGAGCATACGATGTAGTTCTACGAGTAGGGAGAAATAGTAGCTGCCGTATTCTGGTATTTCTAGCAGGAACGTTAAACAGAAATACAGATAGTAATTTAGGGTCATATACAAGAAAATTTAATATTTTGAATCCAAATAACAATATAGCAATTATTCGACGATTATAGAGAGTATTTATTTCAAATTCTATACATAAGTCTTTAGTTCGTACGGTGTTATAGTCAGGTGGTCTGTTATATTTTTTGAAATATAAAAATCTCAGAAACTTTTTTTGGACTTTTTCGATATTTTCAGTGTACAAATCGACAATATAGCAATTATTCGACGATTATAGAGAGTATTTATTTCAAATTCTATACATAAGTCTTTAGTTCGTACGGTGTTATAGTCAGGTGGTCTGTTATATTTTTTGAAATATAAAAATCTCAGAAACTTTTTTTGGACTTTTTCGATATTTTCAGTGTACAAATCGGGTTGAGAATGCCACAGTATAGAGCCATATTCAAGTTTTGATCTGACCAAGGTGCAGTACAACGTAATCATAGTATTAATGTTATTAAGATTTTTTGATTCCCTGATTATAAAACCCAGTGATTTGTAAGCAGATGAAATTGTTTTTTCAAAATGGAGTTTATAGGAGAGCTTAGAATCAATTATTACTCCTAGATCTTTAACGTGGTCAACCTTAACTAAATTTACATTGTTCATTTTATAGGTGTACAATATTGGCTGCTTGTTACGGGTGAAGGTGATGGTATAACATTTCTCTATATTAAAATCAAGTTTATTTACTATACTCCATCTATAGGCAGCTTCAATATCCATTTGTAGTAAATCACCATCTTTATGGGACTTAATTTCTCTGAATATTTTTAAGTCATCTGCGAATAACAAACATCTAGAATTAGAAAAGTTGTCGGGCATATCGTTAATAAAATATAGAAATAATAATGGTCCCAAATTTGAACCCTGGGGTACTCCTGAATTGGCACTATATTCATTAGAATAAATTCCATTATACTTGACAATAAATTTTCTGTCTACTAAATATGAAGATATTAACTTTATTAATGGCTCTGTAACAGCACAACTACACAGTTTCTTTAGTAATATGTCATGATCAACTTTATCAAAAGCCTTTTTAAAGTCGGTATATACCGCGTCAACTTGCACCCCGGCTTCAAAAGATTCGAGAATATAATGAGTATAGTTAAGCAGATTAGTAGAAGTCGACCGTTTAGGAACAAAACCATGTTGGCTTTCATTTATGAATTTACTAAGGTGATTCCATAGAAATGTATACAATATTTGTTCTAAAAGTTTGGCAGGTGCTGGAAGTACCGCTATTGGTCTATAATTTTGCATGTTAGCTTTATCACCTGACTTATAAACGGGAGTTATTAACGATATCTTCCATACATTCGGAAATGTATTACACTTTATAATTAAGTTATAAATATATAAAAGAGGCGTTTTAAAGTACTCAGCACAGCCTTTTAGAACATATGGTGGTATACCATCGGATCCAGCAGTACGTTTTGGTTTAAGTTTTTTTATGGCTATGTCATAATCTGTTTCGCTTATGGCAGTTATATGCGACATATCATAGTTGTTAACACCATCATCAGCTGGTTCATTATAAGATGCCGGCGAATCTGAGTAAACGGATAAAAAATATTTGCCAAATGCGTCCGGGATATCATTCACAGGAATAATTTCATTATCGTTATAGAAAGCTATAGAATTAAAGCACGTTGACTTTTTCTCTTTAATATAATTAAAAAATGTTTTAACATCTGTTCGAATATTATCTTCAATCTGACGTAGATAAGAATGATAAGCCTCTCGGATAAGTGATTTTAATTTTCTTCTTGTGCTTATAAACTGAGTGTTAAAAAATTCTGAAACGGTTTTTAATTTTCGATATTTTTCTTTTTGCTTAATGAGATTTTTTATTTCGTTTGTAAAATATGATGGATATTGTTTTTTATTGAAACGTTTAATGACCATTAGAGGTACATTTGTTCGAAATATTTCATTAACGACCTCATAAAACTTAGTGACTGCAACATTTACATCATTTTGTTCCAAAACTGGCGACCAATCTGCTGCTTGAAAAGCTAATGTTAAATGTAGGAAGTTGCACTTTTTAAAATTGTATTGAGTGACGTTTTCAGCAGTATAGTTATTTATATACACAGACTCATTAATATTAATTTCTAGAGCAGGATGATGTAGGTCCTCAAGTAAGAGGGGGTCGTTCGCACGGACCACATTGAAATTTAATAGCTCACTATTTGTCAACACAAAATCAAGTAAAATGTTGTTTGCATTACGAACACTATTAATGTTTTTTAATGATAGAAAATCTACAAAATTATAATAATTTTGGTAGTTTAAATTTTTTGTTTGTTTGCTTATTTCTGGAAGGTTAAAATCGCCAAATTGGTTAGAGTGGGTTATACTATTCTCAATAACATTGTACATGTTAATGTATTCCTGATTGTTTGAATTAGGTGGCATATACAGGACGATAAAAGTATATAATATACGCTTATATATAAAATCTAAAGATAAAATTTCGTAATGATTTTGATGTTTAGTTACTTTAATTACATTTAAATATTTTTCTTTTTTTACTGCAATGCAAACTCCACCCCCTCTCGTTATATTTTCATTTAATTGCCTGTCACAACGAAATACATCATATACTCCACCATTGAACAGCTCACCATCAAAAATTCCATCGTGTAACCACGTTTCATTAAGACACAAAAAATCGTAACTGCAGTCTAAAGTATTTTCATATAACTGTTTTAATTTAGTCCGTAAACCCCTACAATTTTGATAGTAAATTAACATACAGCTTATTAAAAAATTTCAATCACGTATACCTACTACCTATTTATAAATTTTTTCTTTCTATAAATACAAAGAGAAAAAAAAAAAGGAAAAATAAAGTAACTAAATAAACAGTAATGTGAAAATAAATGCAAGTATATAATTAATCAAATAAAAATTATCAGAACAAAACAAAGATATTAATTTTACGCAAGTGAATAGAATAAGAAATGAAAAGAAAAAAAAAGCGATCCGCATTCAATGAACTTATATTATATCTTCATCCTTCAGTCTTCTTTTAACTCCATCAATTTTAATATAGACTTTATCTCTATAAGTCCATACGTCCTGCCGAGAAAATTTCTTCAAAGCTTTTTGGAATAACATTAGGGTAGTTGTCGACAGTTCTTCATACAATTTTATCCCAGTCGATTTTAAATATTTTCTTTTGGTAAGAATTTCTTGCCGCTCCCTAGCACTATTGAACCGTACTACAATGGTTCGTATTGGTTTTTTAGAATCATTTTTTGACTGATTTGTGGCAGTTTTTGTACCATTATTTAGGTTTATACTGCCAATGCGATAAGCATCATTAATAGAATTCGTAGATATATTTAATTTTAAAACATTGTTAAACAAATTCATAACTATATTTTCGGTATTTTCCTTGACCTCTTCTTCAATGCCATGTATTCTAAGCGTGCTTTTTACTAAAGGTTTTTCTGCAAGATTTAGCCTATGGTGTAAATATTTATTTTCACTGATTACATCCTTTAAATCCGTTTCCAATTTATTAATAATTTTAGATTGGTTTTCAATTAGTGACTTAAAACTAGCACTTACTTTTTCTGCTAGTGGTTTAATAAAGTTTTCGTTTTCCAGAAGTGAACATATACTTTCTTGAATTATAAGCTTTATGTCTTCTTTCTGAGCTCTTGTGAACATGATTTTCAGAATTTATATAGCACTAACGTAACTGGTCAATCACTGGCAAAAGAAGTACCCTGAAGGATATTATTTTCCTTATACGTTGAAAAATTTTAATGATTTGCGGAGCGCTTGTAAACACGTCTACTCCATTCGGCTTTTAACTTAAATTTCATTATCAGAGAATTCTATGGAGATTCTCTCCAAATGACCCTATTCAAGATTTTCATTTAAATACTGTCGCCTATGGGGTATTTTCCACCCCCTTCTTAGCTATCCGATCCCTGATTCAGCTAGCTAACGATGAAAAAGAAGAATTTCCTCTTGCTTCTGTCATATTGTCAAACCATACTTATGTGGATGACGTAGTTTGTGGATGCGATTCTCTCGACGACGCCACACTTCTGCAATCTCAACTTGTTTCTCTCTTAAAACGCGGCGGCTTTGAATTAAGGAAACGGGCTACTAATTACCCCGCTCTACTCAAAAACATCCCCTCTGATAACTGTCAGTCACAATGTTTATCCTTCGATGATGATACGACTGTTAAAATTCTTGGCCTTAAGTGGCTCCCCACCTCTGATGCATTCTTTTACGAGGTTGCTCCTCTTGATAGACCATGTACGAAGCGCACAATCCTTTCTGAGTTGGCTAGAATTTTTGACCCTCTTGGATTTTTAACTCCGCTTACACTATTTGCCAAACATCTCATTCAAAATTTATGGAGTTTGGGCCTGCAGTGGGATGAATCTCCACCTCCTGAGGTACTTAAACTTTGGGTTCAATACAAAACGGAGTTGTCAAATCTCTCTAAAATAAACCTTCCCCGATACATCGGCGAAAGGAACTTTCTGAGTTGTGAAATCCATGGATTCACGGATAGTTCCCAGATAGGCTACGCAGCAGTGGTTTATCTCCGTTTCGTACTTCCGTCTGAACAATTTATAGTTCGTCTTGTGTGCGCTAAGTCCAAGGTTGCACCTCTGAAGACAATTTCTCTCCCACGGTTAGAGTTATGTGCTGCCGTTCTTCTATCTAAATTGTTATATTTTGTGATAAAAACGTACTCGGAGAAATTAAAATTCTCTCGAATTTTTGCTTGGATATCACGTTGCATCAAAAGAAAACCCAGCTGATTGTGCGTCACGAGGATTACTTTCCTCCGAACTTATAATAAATAATAATAAATACACCACATGTAATTACGACCCCCTTTATCCCAGAAGGCTGAGCCTTGTGCGGGAGGGGGCTACACATTTAAAGACAAGGGACACACATCCAATACCCGTGTATAATGGAAAAATCCCTCTCACAGTATTTTCCATTGTCACGACCGGGATTCGAACCCGGGACTTTTGGGTGAGAGGCAGGTACTCTACCATCTCGACCATCAGTCATTATTAATCATTATTAATCATCACATGTGGTGGTCTGGCCCAGCATGGTTGAGTATTTCTCAAAACAAATGGCCTAGTAACCCTTCTGAAGTAACATCTGCTAATGTTCACGAGGAAGAGAGAAAGGTCACTATGCTTAGTTTTGTCTCTCTAGATGCCTTAGATTCTCTGTTAGAGAAATATTCTTCTCTCTCAAAAATTAAACGCATAACCGCCCACTCTCTTCGCTTTATTCATAACTCAAGGTACCCTGCTAACAAAAAATACAACGCCTTCACTCTATTTGAACTCCATCAAGCCCTTGTAACAATTATTGTAAAGCGAGTACAACATGTGACATTTGCTGCTGAAATCTCAAATTTAGAAAATAAATTGCCACTCACGAAAACCTTTCGTAAACTAAACCCATTTCTAGATAAAGATGGTCTTCTCAGGGTGGGTGGTCGTCTTTCCTTTTCTAGTCTCTCTTACGATCATAAGTTTCCGATTATATTACCTCGAAATCATCGCTTGACGGAACTTATAATAGAGGAAACCCATCGTCAATATTTACATCCCGGTCTCCAGACATTACAGTTTCTAATATCTCAACAATTTTGGATTTTGTCTCCCAGACGTGCTATTCGTCATGTCCTTTCCAAGTGCCACAGATGCGTTAGAGTTAAACCCTCCACTGTAACACCTCGTATGGGTGATTTGCCCTTTCCTCGAGTAAATTACTTCTTCAATCCGATATCGATAGGTTTGCAGAATATTGTGCAAAAAACAAATTATTTTTAAATATAAACAAATGTTACCACATCTCTTTTAGTCGACTTGTTAATAATATCAATTTTGCGTATTGCATTAATGGCATTGCACTGGAAAACGTAAGTTTTATCCGTGATCTAGGTGTAACCCTAGACAGTAAATTGAATTTTAATCTGCATATTGAAAATATTGTTAATAAAGCTCTTCGTAATCTAGGTTTCATACTACGTATTACGAAATCATTTCGTAACCCCATATCCATTATTATAAATAATAAATAAATAAATACACCACATGTAATTACGACCCCCTTTATCCCAGAAGGCTGAGCCTTGTGCGGGAGGGGGCTACACATTTAAAGACAAGGGACACACATCCAATATCCGTGTATAATGGAAAAATCCCTCTCACAGTATTTTCCATTGCCACGACCGGGATTCGAACCCGGGACTTTTGGGTGAGAGGCAGGTACTCTACCATCTCGACCATCAGTCATCATTACATTATATAATTCACTAGTTCGAAGTTCCCTGGAACATGCATGTATAGTGTGGAATCCTCAATATCAAAAATATATAAAAAGAATTGAAAACGTTCAAATTAGGTTCATTCGTCACCTCAATTACAGATTTAATAGATTCTTACATTTTCAAAGCTACGATAATAATCTCCAACACTATAAACTGTTAAAGCTTAGCTCTAGAAGAATTGTTACATATGTCATATTTTTACATAAATTATTTAATAATGCAATAGATTCTAGTTCAATTACCTTAAAATTAACGTTTAATGTAAGGCAATACAATTCTAGGTCTGCCAACATATTTTATAATCCGATTTACCACACAAACGCGACGTGTAATTCGCCAATTTACCAACTGCATAAAAATTATAATCTATTCTTTAATCATATTGACATTTTCTTCTTGTCACTCTCTTCTGTTAGGCATCTTGCTATTAATGTTTTTCTATAAATATAATTATAACTATATAAATACAATGGTTCTCATTAATTCAAATTTAAATTGTTATGTATCTTTTGCACGTTTTCTGATTTAAGTTTACCTACTTTTAGTCTTAGTTTTAGGTTAAGTTATATGTACACATTGTAGTTTTCTTTTGTTAATTTAATGTGCAGTCCTATAATTGGAATGTTAGTCATTCTGTTGGATTGCCAGTGTAAAGAAATAAATAAATAAAATAAATAAATAAATCAAGTCAAACCATTTCAGTGCGTGGGCGTGGATTATGGAGGCCCTTTCTATGTCAATTTGGGTAAAGCCAGAGGTATCAAGTCTCAAAAGGCTTATGTTTGTTTGTTTGTGTGTTTTACTACCAAAGCGATACACTTAGAAGTAGCCTCTGATTTATCTTCGGATGCGTTTCTTGCCGCTCTACGACGCTTCATATCTCGTAGGGGTCGCTGTAATCGCATATTTAGCGATTGCGGTACAAACTTTGTTGGCGCTAAAAAGGAATTATCCCAGTATATGAAAGAAGCTACTGAAAGCGAAAAAATCGAATGGTCTTTCAATCCCCCCTCTGCGCCTCATTTCGGAGGACTTTGGGAATCCGGAATAAAGTCGGTAAAAACCCATCTTGCTCGCGTTGTTGGATATCAAATTTTAACGTACGAGGAACTTTATACCGTCCTAGTCCAGATAGAGGCTGTTCTTAATTCTAGACCGCTGTGTCCCTTAAGCACTGATTCCAGTGATCTCTCTGTGTTAACTCCTGGTCACTTTCTTACCCTAGAACCACTAAATTCTCTACCAGATCATGACCTTACTAACCTCAATATATCTCGATTAAATCGTTGGCAACTGGTGCAGCGATTGCAGCAGGATTTTTGGAGAAGGTGGCATGCAGAGTATTTACACACTCTGCAACAGCGTAATAAGTGGACCAAAGAGGCGAAGGCAATAGAACCTGGCATGCTTGTTTTAATAAAAAATGAACAAACTCCTCCATTACACTGGCGGCTAGGTCGTGTGGTTCAAACTCACCCGGGCCATGATGGCATTTCTCGAGCAGCCACTATTAAAACTGCTCAAGGTCTGATACAAAGACCTGTGGTAAAGTTGTGTCCTTTACCTCTTCACTAGTTACTGAAAATACGATGTATTTTGGTGGGTGGTATGTTAAGTACCGACACTATTTGCTTTAACGTTATTTTTATTATTATTATTAATTGTAATATCTTTCTGTTATAATTTTTTGTTTTATGTCTATTAATGTTTTTATTTCCAAAATGTAATTTTTTGCCCGCGAGAGCTGTCAAGGGATCGGTGCAGCTTAAGGCGGGAGAAGCGGTGTGTATCTCGACTCGACGTGAGTGCTCACCTCCTACACTTTCAATACACGCAAGTTTTACATACAAAAATTCTGGTTAGAAATACGCAATTGTGCAACCCCCGTATACAGTCCACTACTATATACAAGGTGCCGAGGGTAAGTCAAACTAATTTCTTGGCAGCCGACCGTAATTTTATCTCGCTATTTGTAAAATTGATTTAATTATTATATTAAAAATTTCCATGGTCCATTAAGGTCCAGAGTGACTATATAAGTGACAGAGACACATAATATACATAGGATTTACAGTGTGTATTCAAGTAATACTCTTTTTATGTTGTTCTTCTAAATACATCGTAGCCACCTTGCTAATTATTAAGTTTACGATCCAAAAGTAAATAATGATTTACTTAATATATTATAATGAAATATGACAATGACAGTAGATATATTTATGAACTGTATATATGACATATATATCCTTTTAGCCTACTGTACCACATACACAACAGTCCTCCCCTTCATAGAATTACAAGTTGAGACGTTGAACCTGCTTAATGATTCGAGAGCTTCGCCGAATTGGAACAGCAGAATACTCCGACGGAGTCTGAAGCACAGGTACGCCGGCATTGGTTGGAGCGACATCAACAACTTTTTCAGCATTTTCCACTGTGATCCCTCTGCGTATGGCACCTCCACGATCTGTTCTTCAGAAACTCCCATTGGTTCTTGAGTTTTTTGGTCTAATTGTCACATCCGGCAATATTATGTCCCCATAATCAGTTTCTTCCGGAAGCACGTTAGTTTTGGCTATTGGGTCTACATGTCTACGCCAAAGTTGACCGTGAACATTTATTAGGTATTTCATCGACCCCTCTCTCTTCACGATCTTACCATACTCCCATTTCTTATTTTTGTCATTATAATTCCTAACTAGTACTAAATCTCCGGAAAGGAATTAGTTACTCTTATAACTTTCCACTGTCTGTTTCCTGCGTATCCCTTCCATCAAATTCGGTTTAACTAAATCCAAAACAATTCTAATGTCCCGGTTAAGGAGCAGTATGCAGGGTGCGATACCAGTAGTAGCATTTGGTGTCTTCCTATAACGAAGTAAAAAATTTGATAGCTTTAAATTAAGGTCTCCTGCATCATTCATAACCTTTCGCAATGCGTTTTTCATACTTTGAACATATCTCTCTGCTTGACCATTGCTGGCCGGATGATATGGGGCAGACAATTTATGAATAATTCCATTCGATAATATGAAATTTTTGAACTCTTGGGAAATAAATGTAGGTCCATTATCGCTTACCAATGTCACAGGAAGTCCAAAACGGGCAAAAATTTCTCTTAACACTGAAATAGTTTTGGATGCAGTGATACTGTTCAGGATTGTAATTTCCGGCCACTTCGAATGCGCATCAACCACTAACAAGAAATATTTCCCCGTGAAAGGTCCTGCAAAATCCACATGGATGCGATGCCATGGTGAATCTGCGAATTCCCAAGGGTGATTTGTTGCTATAATTAGCTCTTTTTGTACATCTTGACATGCCTTCCACTTTTTAATTAGTTCTTCGATATCAACGTTTAATTTCGGCCACCAAATGTAACTTCTTGCTAGCGCTTTTGTTTTCACAATACCCACATGAGTGGTATGGAGTTCACTTAGTATACGTGGACGTAAAGATGTAGGAATGACTACTCTGGAACCATAAATCACACAACCTTGTTCTAACGAAAACTCCAATTCTTTCCCCATAAAAGCCTTTTCTCTAATGCTTTTACCCAAACGTAAATTCTTAGATTTTTGCTAGAATAGGATCGTTAAACGTTTCCTTGGCGATTTCTTTACACGTGATTGGTAGAACAGCCATTTGTTGCAGTTGATATGCTGTTACAGCATCACAGCTCTTGGATTCTGTATAAGGTAAAGGTAAACGAGATAGGGCATCTGCTTTGCAATGTTTGTCTGTTGCAATGTAGGAAATTTGAAAATTGAAACCTTGTAAAAATTGTGCGTAACGGAGCATCCTTGATGCAACCATGGCATTTTTTTCTGAACTAAAAATTGATACCAAAGGTTTATGATCAGTTAGTAGTCTAAAATTTCGGCCATAACAGTAACGGAAAAAATGGTTAGCTCCCCAATATACTGCATTTGCTTCTTGTCAATCTGACTGTAGTTCCTTTCAGCAGATGTCAAGGAACGTGATGCGAACGCAACTGGTCTCTCTTCCCCGTCTGGCATGGTGTGAGAAAGTACTGCTCCTAATCCATAGGGGCAAGCATCTGTAGCAAGAGTAAGCGACAATTTAGGGTTGTGGGTTGTAGGCACATAATACTTGATCAGATATAATTTCACATTTGTTAAGTTTAAAAGCTTCTGCACACTGTCTTGACCAAACAAAAGGCACATTTTTCTTAAGTAGATCATATAGTGGATGTAATTTTGTAGCCAGGTGCTCAAGGAAACACCCATAGTAATTTACCATATCCAACCAGCTTTTCAATTGAGTAACATTTGTTGGTATTGGCGCATTAGTTACAGCTTTAATCTTATCGATAGTCTCCAATCCTTTGTTTGAAACTTTGTGACCCAGGTAAGTAATAGAAGATTAAAAAAAAACACATTTTTCCTCCTTAACACGAAGCCCCTCATTTTGTAAACGTTCCAGTACTGAACTGAGTCGTTGGCAATGTTCTTCAAAATTTTTGTCTTCGAATTTTGATGTCGTCTAAAAAGACACAAATACCTGGAATACCATCCAAAGTTTTTGAAATGTATCGTTGCCAGATTGCAGGAGCTACTTGCGTACCGAACATGAGCCTGTTCACCTTGTAGTCGCCCTTGATTGTTGAAATCGCCTGAATTTCAGCACTCTTCTCATTCATGGGCATATGCAAATAAGCCTCACGGATATAGAGAAGTAAAAAATTCTCCACCAGTTAAAGTTGTTGCAAAAATATTCTCAATATTAGGAATCGGATAGTGATCATCTTTCAATAATTTATTGATGGTGGTTTTGTAATCGGCACAGAGTATCATTGAGCCATCTTTTTTTATAATAGGTACTACAGGGGTACCCCATTCACTTTAATCCAATTTTGTGATAATACCTGCTCCTTCGAGTCTATCAATCTCCTATTCCATTTTCTCTTGTAATGCATAAGGTATTTTTCTGGCGGGAATATAAATAGGCAAAGAATTTTCCTTTAAACTTAATTTTGCCATTTCAAAACTTTTAATCTTTCCAACACAAGATTTGAAAACTTCCGGAAACTTTTTCTTCAATTTTTGTAAAACCGCATGTTTTGTTTCGTTTGTCACTTCCAACTCCATCTGTTAAACTCGAGGCAGAGACACATTGAATATTTGTAACCATTCTCTACCAAAAATGGCGTCGACATCCCCAGGCATAATATAAATATTGGCATCCGCCTTTTGTGTACCATACGATACTGACACGGTTGAATAACCAACTGGTCTAATAATTTCTCCCGTATACGTTTTCAACGGTAATGTTGTTGCATATATAACCTTCTCGGGCAGCATATTTTTTAAAACGTTTTCAGAAATTGATGATACAGCAGCACCAGTGTCCAGTTCAAACTTTGTAGAAATGTTATCCAGTTGTACTTGGAGCATTATTTTCTTGGGTTTTTTAAGTTGTTCAGGTAGTATGCATGTTTGTAGAGCATTCATAAAGAATTCATCAGAATCGCTATCACTAACAGAGTTCTCCTGTACTGGCTGTAATTGCTTTTGACTTCGTGTGGCTTGGTTCCTGGTTATATGTACTGACATTTGATGTATCACTTTGTTTATTAACTGTAGTCATGCAGACGTTTGCTAAATGTCCTTTTTTTCTACAGTTTAAACATTTCCTATTCACATGTAAACATGCATTTGCTAAATGATTTGGATTCCCACATCTGAAACAATGTAGCTGTTTTGAAATTGATGGTTGTTGTCTTGACGTATTTGGCTTTTGCTGTTTACTACGAAAATTCTGTAATTGATTTTGAAAATTCGGAGCGGTTGACTGTAGCTGTTTTTGGAATCTTTTTGTGCATATTCTATATCCGAAACTGTCGTGACACAATCAGCAAAAGTATAATTTGGTTCTTTCAATTGAATAAGTTTTTCTAACCAATGCACATTTCGTAGACCACTTATGAATTTTTTACGTAAATGAGCATTTGCAGTTGAGGCATTACAGGAAGAGCATTTGAAATCACAATCTTTACTAAGTTTCTTTATATCAGCAACAAAATTTGAGATACTTTCTGATTCTATTTGTACTCGTTCCTTCTATTTCTACTCGTTTTGCAAAACGATTTTGTTCAGCAATAATACTTGATGAAGGATGTAGATGTTCTTTCACTAAATTTACTAATTCGGAGTACTTTTTCGATTTTGGGTCATCTGGACTGGTGAGATTGCATAATAATTGTAATGTTTTAGTACCCATAGCATGAATTAACCAATTTAGATTAGATTCCTCGACTTCCACAACTGAGCCCGTAAACTTTTTCATGCTGAAAAATTTTTCTAATCTTCTAATAAAAATATTCTATATTTCTTTCTCTTCATCGAAATTTTCTAAAGAAATAATTTCATTTGTTGTACTGCTTGTAGTAGGAATATTTTACTCTGAAAACTATGAACTGTATAATATGATAGCCTAGGTTTATTTTTTCAAATTCGAATCTTTAGAAGCAAATCGTGTTACTTTTTGCCAACCTACGTTTATGGAGTAATACGACCCCACTGATTCCGAAAATTCCGGTTGGAATCTCGAAATAAGGGTTGAACTACCCCAAAACCACCCCTAAAGGTACATTTTTTCAGTTTATCGAGAATATATCCGTAAGAAGTGAATTGAGAGAAAAAAGTCAAGACGGCTGAAATATAGCTTACAAAATTTTCTTTTAGATGATGTATATAAAGTGATAACCCCACTAGCCCATTGGCGTACAAAGGGGGTCTAAAATGAGATCATTAATAAAAAATTTGCGAAATAGTTAACCATAGTTGTTCGGAAGGTTATTACTTCCCATTACGTGCGAAATATATTCAGATTTTCATCACCTGTAATGTTACGAATGTCATGAGCGTAGAAAAAGGGTACTCGTCTCGGCTTGATTTTCAGAAAAGACTTCCAAAATCACTCCAAAATCATATCAGTTTTTGACAACCTATGGTTTAGGGGTAATTCTTTAAAATTATGTATATAAAGTGATAATCTCACTAGCCCATTGGCGTGCAGTGAGAGTCTAAAATGAGATAATTTATAAAAAATCAGCGAAATAGTAATCTATAGTTGTTCATAAGGCTATTATTTCACATTAAGTGCGAAATATATTCAGATTTTCATTACCTGTAATGTTGCTAATGTCATGGGCGTAGAAAAGGGGTAGTCGCTCAGCTTGATTAGTCAACCCTTCTTAAATCACCCCTAGAAGCAAATCATATCAGTCTTTGACAACCTATGGTTTAAGGGCAATTCGATCTAACCGATTTCAAAAATTTCGCTTAAGAGTTCAGATGGCGATAAAAACGTACTATAAACTGAAAAAAGAAATAAAGAGTTTTTAAATATTTAAAAAAAAATTATAAATAATTGGATTGAGAATCATCAGAATCATCAGTTCATCTGCATCCGGATAGCTATACATTCGAGCAACCAGGCGAACATGAGCACATGCTGGAGCATTTCAAACCAGATTTGCGACATTTGCATAATCTGTTCGAGCAAAGACTAGTTTTGTATGAGCACGTGACTATTTCTATACAAGCGCTGGTTGCCGATGGAAGGGTGGTGAGAACTGGCTTTAACCCTGAAGCTGAATACCTCATAAATTAGACAACCTCCAAATTCAAAGTCAGAGCTATTCGGGACGGGGTTATATTTATAAAAACTCAGACACACAACCAACCCATCGGCATTGCCAGTGCCGAAGCTAGGATTCGAACCCGGTTGTGCGGCTGCCACACGCGCTTTAACCAACTGTGCCACCGTGCTATGACCTCATTTTAAACCCACCTTACACGCCAATGACTTGGTGGAATTATAACTTTAAATACATAATTTTAAACAATTAACTCTAAACCATGGATTGTCAAAAATTGATATGATTTGCTTCTAGGGGTTTCAGAAGTCTTTCCTGAAAATCAAGCCGAAACGAGTACCCCTTTTCTACGCCCATGCCATTCGTAATATTACAGGTGATGATAATCTGAATATATTTCGCACATAATGTGAAGTAATAAACCTTCTGATTAATTATAGTTAACTATTTCGCTGATTTTTTATAAATTATCTCATTTTAGATCCCCATTGCACGCCAATGGGTCAGTGGTGTTATCGTTTTATATACATCAATTATCAAGAAAGAATGAAACATTTAAAATATTTATTGTAAAAGTTTATTATCATGCAAATCAAAATTTTTATAACACAAATGTATTAAAACGCAACGGTCGAACTAAAATAAATTATTAGAAACACAAACACAAAAGCTAGCAACATGTAAAAGTGTCTTACTTCATTACAAGCATCATTAGCGATGTTTCATTCTTTCTTTTTAAAAGACTTTTCATACCATTCATGTAATATATCTTTGGCTAAATACGCTTGATTTTATATAATAACCCGGTGGTTGGTTGTGTCGCGTTAACTCATGAAAATTCTGCTTGGAGTCACGGACAGTTCCACAAGTACGAAGTGAGAAGCGTAGGCGTGGCTTACAATTCGACATTCTGACAGATACCATTTCCGGCACTTCATTTTCTTGATACAGGCGATAGAGTGGCGTGCTTTTTCTAATCAGGTAATCCAATCTCTAGGATTATTGATGGAAGGCATAGAAAATATAATGGTAATCTGTTATTGATGTTGGAGAGTCCATATATTTTGCCAAAATTTGGGATTAAATCACACTTTCACATTGGGGCAAAGGCCTATATGGTATAGGAAACCCAGAATCACGCTTCAGCCCGCCCAAGATATACAGGTATATATGTCAGATTGTCAACTACAATTGCGTTCACGTACTTATTATCGTGGATTTTAATACGTTCTCTTTATAGGGATTTTGTCTTTTGCTGTGAAATTGCTATTTTGCTTTGAACTTGCTGTTTGCTTCGACGTTGCTTTGACGCTGTGTAACGAAAGTGATTTTTATCCGTCAAAGATTGCCTGCTTTGTTTTAAGATTTCCTTCACTTGGGTACACCCTGTAAATCTGTTAGCATTTAAGTTATAGTTAAGGTATCACTGAATTGTAAAATCAGCTGGTAAATTAATTGATTAATTTCTGATAGTCTCCTGTATAGCTAAAATCCGTTAATTGTTCAAAAATAATGTTCAAGCCGGAAGTAAAAATCATTAGTTACGAAAACTTGATAAAACATTAATCCGTGTCCGTTTTAAGCCGGTTCTTTTTACTATATAGTTTAAAAATTATAAGCAATGCACTTCCGTTTTCCGTTAGCCCGGTTGAATAAGGCAAGTTACATAACCCGCTCGGATTTAGTAAACCGCGTTCTTCGTTCGAGCCACCTGTCCAGATTCCACCTACCGTATGAGCGCGCCGTCGCCTACGTCAGCAAGAAAGATAATAAATTCACCGGGAACGGTCAAATCCAGATCAATCGAATTATCGATACCCTCGCATCGCACCCGAAAATCCGACCAGAAATTTTATTTAATTTATCATAAACCGTCTTGGTAAGAACAATAGTAGTTGACCGTAATCCAGCCGCTCCGCATTTTGAATAATCACCGAGATTCTCCGTAGATTTCATTGTGTAAATACCGACGTATTGTAAAGCTACTTAATTAAATCAGAGTTCGGTTTAAAGTTTTCCGTTTAGTTGTATTTAATGTCATATTACACATTCGCCGGTTGAGCCCTCCGATAATTCGTTCTGATAGTTGGGCCTAGCCATCAGCGAGTGTATTTTCAAAACGTGGATTTATCAGGCAAAGTAATTCGATAATCAGTTCTGGTAGTTTATGGCACCAAATCTTTGTTTTCCGGTAAGGCAGTAAAATTCCTTGTTAACATAACTCTGTATTTGAGGCAGTAGAAACCCGTGTTTATTAAGTAGTTTCCAAAACCGAAATAAAAAAGAATCTCTGTGACTTATTTTCATAGCGTTCCGTTATTTTGGGTGTTTAACTTGCTATCCGTCCCCGCCGGCCGTTCGATTTCACCGCCGTCCGAAAAGTAATTAATATAACGTGTAGATACGCCGCGTTACCAGCTGATAGGGTTGTTGTTAATTTTGTACATAGCCGACTGTGTAGTCAACCGAGGCTTAATATTTTTGTAATAAAATGTCGTATTAACTGTCATTATTTAATAAATAAATAAGTTAGTATACCTATGAAAATTTCCGAGTAATAATTTCTGTAATAATTTCCGCCGTTAATTTATAATTAACCCGATTGAGAATTTGTTCAAGTCACACAGACATAATAATCATCTCACGACCCGCTGGACATTCCGTGTCTTCAACTGTTTAGCTACCCCGGATTTCTCTCCCCATAGGAGAGCCAAAAAGTGCTATTCTTTGCACTTAAAAATTAAGGAACTGGCGCCCGAGATTTCACGTTATACGTCGAAAGTAAGCGCCGTTACAGCTGCTGTATTGCTGTGACGCTGCTGTGCTGTTTTGCATGTAGTCTGCTTGTTTTGATGCTGTTTTGATGGTGCATTGTTTCTACATTGTTTGACGCTGCTTGACACCGCTTGGGCGCTGTTGTGCTCTGCTTGGTGGCTGTAATTGTTCGATTTGAAGCTGCTGGAAGCAGTCTACTCCGTTCTGCTGGTTTGTCTACGACTCTACGACGTCCCGACGCCCTGGATTGACGACCAGATAAGTACCTGTCAGTTAGATTTGTAATATTCAGATCATTCAAATTTAGTTGTGACTAGCTACTAGTCACAGATTTAATCGTAACTGTGTCGCATTAAAAAAATAAAAAAAAGGCCACACTTACCTTTGACACGTAATAGGCGAACGGCAGCTCTTGTGTACTGGAGAGCTTGAGTGGGTTCGGTGTGTTAATGTAACTTATTACATATATTTTTTTATGTTAAATTATTTCTTTGTGTTGCCTTACTAATTATGCAAGTCATTTACAAAATACCTGGGGCGCCACTGGCTTATTAATAAAAGATGTTTTCTTGGCAACCTTAAGCCAGAAAGGAATTATTTTTATAACTTAGTTTAGCATGAGAAGAAAAAAATATGTATAAAATGATTGACATTTATTCAGCAATTCAAATGTTAATTTCACATTAAAAAAAATATCCAAAAAAATAAACAAAAATCTGTACAGAAACAATTATCATGAAAAATTGATTGTTCATCAGTATTTAATTAATATACACATATATACACCTATGTACACCTACCTCATTGCAGTGCAACTCAAGACACAAAAATATATTGGTATGGTTTTTCGTAACCACAAGTTTTTCATTACTAAATAATTAACCCTTCGCATAAATGGCCAGTTATATCGATGGTTTACATATAAATAAATTTTATATATTTAGAAATAGGTTTTACCTTTTCCCTAATGAAAATTTATATTTGAGTCGCCCAGTATATTATTATTAAAAATTTATTTGTGGGGCATACTTAGTTATTTGATATATAGACATATATAAAGGTTTATATTGTGGAATATAGTACACGTAATTAATAAAATTGAGGTATCACCTACAAGAATTTCAAATAATAATTTCGAGAAAACTTACAACTACTTGTCTTGTAACCTACAAGAAAATCGGTACTTAAATGGAATTTTCTTACTCTCGGACAATTGTGTTGAGCAGCGAAAAGTTGTGCATGGGATTCTTAGGATTTCACGGCGTTACGTAAAATTCTCAGCGACAGCAACCTATTCACGAGTACCATGGCAGCGTGGTTTTTGGGTTTCAACAGACGGTGGATAAAATGGCGTCCTTGGGTACCATAAACCATAAGATTGTAAAAAGCAAGAATTTCCAGAACAACGATCGATAATCTTCTTTCGTAATAATCGTAATAATTATAATCCTCGTATATAACATGAACCTCGTAATAAAGCCTGAAAATAACCGAGTGTCTAAGAAACTATTTCTCATAAATACGTACTGGTTTTTTAAAAAAATTTACTATTCTTGCAAATTTTCGCAAAACATAAAGAAACATAAATTTTTGATCTTTACCTTGATGTATGAGGCTTCTTGGACACTAGTGGCTCGGCGGTAATAATTTTCCGAAATAGTAACTCAACCGTGCACAAAAATTGGTAATAGTCAAATGAACGACTCCGGGCTGGCTATACCGCTAGAAATCTCGTGACAAAAAAAAACTGCGCTAATTTGAATAAATAGGCGTACAACGCACTGATTTGAAAAGGAAAAAAATACCGTTTTCTTACACTCGAAATGACACCATGAATATGCACTGCTCAACACAATTACTGGTCTTTATTATACCCACCAAAATAAATTAAACAAAGTTTAATTACCATACCTAAATCCAATCTAATTGTTTCCACTGGTTATTTATGTGACCATTTTTAAATAGCTTGCTTACTTTAATATTTACGGTTGGTCAGACCTTCCTGAATTTATTCATTTTCGACTTGAGAGTACACTCATTATTTTAATAATTACTTGTAAAAAATAAACGCTACACCACCCTCCTCCAAGGGAAAATAAAATGAAAGTATTTTATTTTATTTTTAGTCTGCACCAAAAATTAGCATTAACTCAAAAAGAAAATGTTGCATCTTAGGCAAATGCCTAAACTCCTAATAATTATACTAAACCTAAATTAAAAAAATTCATTTTCAACTAATTGAAATTTTTTTTTTTTTATAAATTTTTATAGTAGTTTGGTAACTCCGCGTACCACACGCCTTAAGAAGGAGTCTTGTCCGGGAGTCATAATTGTGTAAGGGTCAATTTTAGGACTTGATTTCTACTACAAAGATTCACTAATTAAGCCTACCTATCTAACTCTTATACCTAATTTATACTACTACATATCGCATATTAAACTGGTTTCCTGGAATTTAAGGTTTTTAGTCGTTACTTTTTTGTGTTTAACCCACTGATACGTCCGAATTGGAACCGAAATAAGGTTTTAGATGTTTCACGTGCCACTCTCCTATGTAGCTTCCATTTTGGTTCTGTAACGCATAAACTAATCTACCCGCCTTCCTAATAACAGTACACAAAGTGTACTTTGGTGCTAACTTGGCTGAAAACTGATTTGACGTTTTTGACAATACTTTATTCCTCTTCCACACTTTATCGCCCACTTGAAACGTGACATCGCGCCTGCGCAAATTATAGCGTTTTGCATTTCTGTTATATGAGTGTGAGATTTTTTCCTGGACCTCTTTAAATATATCTTTGAGATTTCCCAACTCCGCCGCGAGACTTTCTCGACTAGTGGGTTGTAATTGTATGTTTTCGGTAGATGTTACTTTACCATAATAATCCCCGGAAATAGGTAATTTCCGACCAAAGTTCAAAAATGCCGGACTATATCCCGTCACTTCATGAGTCGCGGTTCTAATAGCAAAGCCTATCTTATGAATATTTTTATCCCAGATACGATGATTATCATCAATATAACTGCGAATCGCGGGTCCCAAAGTAGCATTTACACGTTCCGTAGGGTTCACTTGTGGATGATATCTCGCGTTAAACCAGATTTTCTGTACCATATATTCTTTAGCCAATTTTTTAAAAACTGAGCCCGCAAACTGTGTCCCATTATCACAAATAATGAATTGGGGTACACCATACACCAAAAACACTTGATTCTCCATGAATCGAGCAATACTGACAGCATTCGCTTGTCTTAAAGGATGTAAAAGTACATACTTTGTCAACCAATCTGTAACCACTAACAGATAACAATGTCCTGCCGTAGAACGAGGCAAGGGACCTAAAATATCAGCAGAAATTACCTGCCAAGGAAATCTGACATTTTTTTCTCCACCCATCAACCCCAAAGGTGGTTGATTTCAAATTTTTTGCTCATTACAAGTGTGACAACACTTAACATAACGCAAAATATCTTGCCGCATTTTTGGCCAATAATAGTCCTCCGAGATGCGTTTTAAAGTTTTATAATAACCGAAATGAGCTGCGGTGGGCTCATTATGACAAGAGTTAATAATACGTTTACGATAAATTTTAGGAACTAATTTTTTCCACTCTGATATATTGGTTTTCAAGGGTATTTTGGAAGAAACATGCTTATAAATAATACCACCTTCAACTTTCCACTGTGGAAATTTTTCTGGATCCTTTAATATTTTGTCTCTGAGCTGTACATAAAAAGATTCTACATTTTCTAAGTCTATATCCAAAGAATTTACTTCCACATGAATTCGAGACAAGGCGTCTGGAACCACATGAAGTGTGGTTCCAGACGCCTTGTCACCTTGTTACGGTGTATAATTTCAAAATCAAATTGTTGTAATTTGACGGCCCAGCGCGCTAATCTACCTGTTGGTTCTTTCATCCTTTGAAGCCAAAGTAAACTGTTATGGTCTGTTATGACAGTAAACTTTGTACCCTCGATGAATGGTCTATATTTCTCTATGCAAAAAAGCGTCGCGAGCGCCTCCCTTTCTGAAACACTGTAGTTTCTTTCGGCTCGGGATAAACTTCGACTTGCAAAAGATATTACTTTCTCTTGGCATTGCGTAAGCACCCCGCCAAGTCCCGTGTCTGAAGCATCACACCGTATGGTAAACGGTAAACTGAAATCAGCCGTCGTTAAAATAGGCGCTGTTACTAATGCGTTTTTGATGGTGAGAAATGAATTTTCTGCACTATAATTCCAGATAATTTTTTCGCGTTTCTTTTTTCCTTTTAACAAATCATTAAGTGGTGAAACTAAACTAGAAAAATGTGGTATAAATCGTCGGTACCAGGAGCACATACCAATAAACCTTTTTATTTCGGTTGAGGTACGTGGCCTTGGATAGTTTACCATAGCTTCGACTTTTTCCGGATTTGTTCGTAGCCCGTCCGCATCTACCACGAATCCTAAATATTTCAAGGATTGACAAAAAAATTTACATTTCTCGAAATTTATAGTTAAATTGGCTTTCAATAACCGACTATATACATCTTTCAAAATTTTGATATGTTCCTCGAAAGTTGAAGATGTTATGATAATGTCATCTAAATAAACAAATACTTTAGGTTCCAACTCAGGGCCTAATATTTTATCCATTAGCCTTTGCTGAACTAAAGCAGAGTTGGTAAGTCCAAAAGGTAACACACAAAAATGAAATAAACCTCTGCCAGGCACGGCAAAAGCAGTTTTCTCCTTAGAAGCATCATCCAGTGGTATTTGCCAAAAAGCACTTTTTAAATCTATTGTGGAAATAAATTTTGAATCACGCAACATATTTAATATTCGATCTACATGAGGTAATGGATAAGAGTCTCTTTTGGTTACAGAATTTAATTTTCGACCGTCAAAACAAAAACGATATTCTCCATTACTTTTTCTTACTAACAGAACTGGCGAACACCAGTCACTATGTGATGGTTCTATGACACCCAGATTAAGCATCTGGTCCAGTTGCTTATTTAGGTGTGTCATCATATAGGGCGACATATGATATTGTTTTTGCTTAAAGGGAGTAGCATCTCCTGTTTCTATATGATGAATCATGACATGTGTTCTACCCAAACGGTTTTCGTCACTTATGGTTTTAAATTCCGAAATAATTAAATCAATGTCATGCTTTTGTCGTGGAGTATATTTTGTTTTTGCGAAATTTTCATTTTTATTTTCTGATATTATATTTATTTCGGTAGAATTTTGCGAGACATGCCAAGTGTCTGTACGAAAATCTACCATTATGCCAAATAAATTGAAAAAATCTGAACCAAAAATAAAACTGTGTTCAATAGAAGGTACTACTAAAATTTCAAATAATTTTAATTCATCATTTATACTCAACGGTAACCAAACTGAGCCTTTTATCTCATTTTTCTTTCCATCTGCAGTCGTGACATACTTTTCATTAACCTTTGTTGTTTTTAGTTTTAATCTATGTAAAATTTTTATTCCACTACGGCCTACCACTGAACGATTAGCCCCTGAATCAAGCAATACTGTTATTTTATTATCCAACACGTCAACTTCTATATATGGCCTGTTATCAAAAGGTTTTTTACATATTACTGCAGCAACCCTTGATTGCCTATTAGCGTTTTTATTTTTATAAAACTGTTTTACATGTTTCAACCAATTTTCCCAATCAGACTGATTAAAATATTTCGTATTATTTTTATTACTAACCCCTTGTCTTCTTACTACCTTATGCTCTATCTTATTTTCATATTTAATACTAGGAGAAATTCTTTTGGAATTTATTGTTCTGGTTCTTTTTATGAGTGAACCCTTGAGAAAGTCCACTCTGCAATTTAGTTTTTTGAACACTTTTTGCAGGTTTTGCTGGTACAGTTTGGTGTACCACACTTAAAACAAAACTGAGATAATTTACTTGGACACTGCGTGTAACCATGTCCAGAACCTTTACAATTCCAACAGGTAATAGTTAGTATTTTCGTTTTTTGAACCTTTTTTGAAAATGGACGTTTATTTTTAAAATCCGTTTCCACAGTACTTGCTGTAGAAGTTACTGTTGAACTGCTTCCCACATAAGCAAGTTCGGGATCTAAACAAGAATTTGACTTGAACGCAGAATGCGCCTGATTTCGGATCATTTCATCCTCTTCTATAGTTCTACATAATTCAAGCAAAGTGGATATTGAATCAACCCCCACTAATGGTAACTTATTATGATATTTAGATAACAAATTTCGTTTAATATATTTAACCTTAGTGACTTCGGCGGGATCTCTAGGCAAACGACTAAACAAAGTTTCCATGATGGCAATAAAAATATGAGCGGGTTCTTTATTTCCCTGCAACCGTTCCTTAATTTGTTCCCAAATTTGAGTTTCTGGATCTTTTGGCAAATAAAAATGTTTTAATTTATTTACTAATGATGGCCAATCAGTGACAGTCTTTTTATTTTGTCTAAGCCAAAGTAAAGCTTGACCAGTAAATAGTTCATGAGCTGAATTAAATAGTTCGGCTTCTGTAACTCTACGCGATTGACTTAACTCCGTTACTTCTTCCAAAAATGAATATAAACTACTCGACTTGCCATCAAATTTAACACCCCACTTATGAATCGGATAATATTTGGAACCTACATGTGTAATTACGTTACTACTTTGCCCCGAAGTACTAGGTTGATTCAAATCTACTTTATCGTTTTTCGGTTCTAAAACCGTTACTTTTGAATACAAATCGGCCTCTAATTCTAAACATGTTGCATAAGATTCAACTTTAAATGTATTAATTTCCTGCCCTTCTGCAGTAATAGGCATTCGTTTGACTCTATCAGTTATATGGATTAATCTCGATTTAATTCTTTTAAAAGTCGAATCTGTGCTAGGTCCGCCCTCAAAGTCAATTATTAAAGTACATAATGCTTCCAAACTAGTATTAATAATTTCCTTTTCCGTAATAAAAACAAAATCGGGTTCAATATATTCATGTATATTAATAGTAGGACTTGCTCTTTCTTTGTCTAAAAGTCGGTTCAAAATTTTTCGTTTCTGAATAGCGGTCTTGCGCCCCGATACGCAAGCCCTTATTCTAAGTTCATAATCAATTTCTTCGGATAATAAATGAATTGGTTGCATAACGTCCATGTTCAAAAAAAACTTTGTTAATATTTTAAATTTAATTATTTTTCAATCAATTTGTTAAAAACAAAAAAATATTTTATACTTTATAGATAACCTTAGATTAAAGATTAGAGTCAGGTAGGGAGTGGATATAATTATCAACAATAATACGGATTGTAAAATTATTCCAGAAATCGAATTTCCAACAAAATTTTAAAAGGATGTAAAAAGTAAATATAAAATGTAATTAAAATATTAAAATATCCTCTTCACTTATTTGCTTTGACCAAAAAATTCTTTCCATATATTGTTTTATCAGAATTGCTATTTCTATAAAAAAAATCGATTTTTTATTTCATACTAAACAAACAATAACACAAAAACGTATTTACTCAAGATTATTTTACTTTACTGCGACCAGATTAGTAGAGTAGTATTACCGGAAGGTGATCCCCCCACCACTTTTGCTCCCCCCACCACTTTTTTCTGGGGTGGGGGCAATTAGAGTAGGGGGAGGTAATTTGTAATTGCAATAGAAGTAATTAGATAATTAGGTAATTAGGCAATTAAAGTGGAGGGAGGTAATTTGTAATTGCAATAAAGGTAATTAGGTAATTAGAGTATTGTCGGTAATTAGTAATTTGTAATTGTGTAATTGGATTATTGCGCTGTAATTAGACTAGTATAATTGCAATATATCTAATTGAATTGGTACAATTGTATATTAATTAGTGCATCAATTGGAGAAATGAAAGTAATTGGATTATTGCGCTGTAATTAGACTAGTATAATTGCAATATATCTAATTGAATTGGTACAATTGTATATTAATTATTGAGGCCCCCACCACTTTTTCTGGGGTGGGGGCAAATAGGATAATTATAGTGGGGGGAGGTAATTTGTAATTGTAATAAATGTAATTAGAATAATTAGATTCGGAGGTAATTTGTAATTGCGTAATTAGTAATTTGTAATTGTGTAATTGGATTATTCCGCTGTAATTAGACTAGTATAATTGCAATATATCTAATTGAATTGGTACAATTGTATATTAATTAGTGCATCAATTGGAGAAATGAAAGTAATTGGATTTTTGCGCTGTAATTAGACTAGTATAATTGCAATATATCTAATTGAATTGGTACAATTGTATATTAATTAGTGCATCAATTGGAGAAATGAAAGTAATTGGATTATTGCAATTAGACTAGTATAATTGCAATATATCTAATTGAATTGGTACAATTGTGCGCTCTTATTTGTCAAAAATATATGTCATTCAGTATCGCTAACAAGGGGTCTGGTATATTACCTGTTAAATTATGCGCTCTTAATTGTCAAAAATATATGTCATTCAGTATCGCTAACAAGGGGTCTGGTATATTAGCATATCAAAAATTATTTACTGCTGCATTTGTGTACAAGGACACAATTTCTCGAAATTCTATGGTTTATTACCCATGTAGAAAAGCAATATCAAGTAACTATCTATAAGTAGACAAAAGAAACCCATAAATCACGGTTAATAGTTATACAATAGAATACAAATAAACGAGGCTAGCGATATAATCGAATAACAAGTGACACCGAAATGCATTTATTTTCTAAGGGTAAAAGATTATCAATCTGTAGCTAAACCAAAGGTATGCCGCCAAGAAACAAAGGCCAAAAGGCGAGCTACCTGGAACGTATTTACTGTCGTATAATTTCTCGAAAAATATCAAATCATTCGTATTTCACGATATATAACAAACGGCAGTCAGCTTTTATGCGATTCGAATAGGGCAAAAGGTTTGAACCGCATACTAGGAGTCATTCATTGCCGCTAACAACGGTGGCTCATCTTATTTACTGTCACATAATTTCTCGAAACAGGTGCCTATCTGAAAATCAAATCATTCGTATTTCACATACCCTACTGTCACCGTGCCTTTACAAATTATTAAAATTCCAAATTGTAAGTAGTCTTCGACCAGTATTCCATTAAAAAGGCACACTTTCTATACTTTCCGATGTTGAATCTATTTTTTTATTATGGCGATTTAGTGATCGATTTATTAGAGCTTAATTTGATTATAAATTAGAATATGGAGGTTTTAGAGCAAGGAGCTAATTCACTATTAAATATAAATTACCAACTCGATCACAAAGTATATTTGCTCCTATCATACATTTTATGCAAATAATTATTCCAACAATTGTCTTCGTATTTATTGCAGTATGTGTTGCCATAATTGCGGCCTATCTATGAAGAATGAAATAAGGATAAAAATAGAGGGATAATAAGATTAGAAGGAATTCCGTATTTAAGGATAAAAAATTGAAACACTGGTTAAAAAAAAATTATACTTAATTAGTAACGTAAAATTAGGAACTAAAAGCAACGATATAAACTCGTCAGTCTCAATTAATCATTAAACTAGGTATATACAATAAGATACATATTTGGCGTGTTAGCTGAGACAGTTACATAACAATATAAAAAAAAAATGTATAATGTATAACTAAAATAACAAGCATATTACATTAAATATAAAAATAAATATAATGTATAAATTGTACAATACTTACGTGTAAATGATAAATAAATAATGGTACATTCTTATTAAAATATGAGAGAAAAACAGTGAGTGCGTTTCATATTATACACATTACCTCTATATTGTCGAAATTTGCCGGGTCATTTAAAATATCCACGAATTCACATGTAGAGTAAAAGCAATAATGTAACAATATATTTTTTTTAATCTAAATTTAAAACAATTAAAATTTAATGATTTCAATAAATTTGGAAGTACATTATACAAATTAAGATTTAATGAGTTCCTTGTCGATTTTGTTAGTCTAAATCTATAGGGTCTAAGAAAGTCCGCTTGTCTAGTGGTTAGTTATGAACATCCGAATTCCTGACAAAAAACTTGTAGTTTTTATGGATCTCAAGCAATCTATAGTATACATATAATGTAGGTATCGACGCAAAATTCAACGCAATAATACAATTTGGTATTTAATTTCTAGTCGAAATGCATTCATTTTCTAAGGATAACTATATTGCACAAATAGTGTGTATTCCAAGTATAAAAAAAAAGATGTAGTCACAACACAAAATCATTTTATATCGTGAATCAAGATAGTACAATATATTTCTTATTTCGTGTACGCCGACAGCTGCAAACATATAGGGTGTACCGACTTGTATTATACTATTCTTTGCGACTCTACAAATCAATCGAAATCGAATCAGGATGGATTACAATTGGTTCTATTCGAATTCTTTCAACTTCAACATACAAAAATTAATTTTTCATTGATTTACAGCATATTAATTTACAATCTTTAACATATAGGGTGTACCACTATGGTACTTCCGAATTCATACTAATATTTGATAGTTGAAGTGTATTGCTACCGGGTCCATGATTTTTGTTTTGCTGTCAAGCGTAAAACGACCATAAATTAACACAATGGCATTAAATAGTAAACGGCTTCTTCAAAAGCATTCAAAAGCCATTTTAAATGTATTGCGCCCTAAACAAAAGAAATACCTACAGCGATTTGGTTGATATAACAGCTGCCAAAATCATAAATTAAATGCAAGTAAATCTGTTTTTATGTTATTTGGTCCTAAACAAAAAGGGGGGGGGTTACCCGAAGTTGACTTATTAGCACTTAAAGAGCTAATAAATCAAACTATACAGGTTTTAGAACAAAGGTCCATTTCATTGTTAATTTTAAATAAACCTTACATTATTAAAAATGTCTTTGGTTAATACAATATTTGGAAAACAATCGTAAGGAGGGATTAGAAAAAAAAAAATAGAAATAGAAATAGAAAAAATTTATTTACCATAAAAACTGTTACAAGAACAGATAAGGTTTCATCCGTTACACTGCGTGTATTATGATTGTGAACGTCACTGTTAAGGCAGAATTTGTTGAGGTTATTGTATACAAAACTAAGTAATTTATAAATATATATATATACAGGGTACTGTCATAATTTTCTTATCACGAAATGTGTGTCGACAAGAATGTCTATACGGTAAATTAAAAATAATTCTGATAATCCTCTTTTGCATTACAAATACTCTATTAGCTTCCACCGCCTGTCCCCAGATAATAATGTTATAATTGAGTATTGCATATACAAGAGAATAATATGACGTAATCAGACCCTTCTCATTGACTTCCTTTTTTATATTTAAGATGGTAAATGTACTTTTAGCTAGCTTTGAGCATAGACTATCTATATGAGTGGAGAAATTAAGTGCTGAGTCTACGATTGTTCCTAGAAACTTCGTTTTGTAGCTTGTTTGTACATAATTAATATAGAAAACTGGTTTAAGTCTTTCGTTTCGTAGAAAAGCAAATTTGACAAATTGGAGTGGTATAATGCAATTGTAGTTGTAATCAGTGTATGTGTATTCCAAGTAGTGGGGGTAGCTCGACTACTATAAAAAGATGTAGTGACAACACAAAATCATTTTATATCGTGAATCATCTACAGCTAGCAAGTCAGCCTATTGCAGTGATTTCAAGTGTGCAAATTTACTCGTAATTCTTTCATTGTATTCATTTAAATATGGCAATTTCCGAAGTTGACTTATTAGCACTTAATGAGCTAATAAATCAAAATATACAGGTTTTAGAGCAAAGATCCATTTCAGCGTTAACTTTAAATAAACCTTATCTCATTAAAAAAATGTCTTTGGTTAATACAAGATTTGGAAAATCAATCATAGTAACTTTGTTTGAGGAAAGCTCAATAACGACTTTTAAATCATTTTTACCGAAACGGCTTGTGGGAATTATATGTCCGAACACTATCGATAAAATAAATTCGTCAAATGGTAAAACTACATTAACATATTTAGGACAAAGTTCTCCGGCTTATCCTGGAGCAAAATCTAGTCCACTAATACGTTTCGGTGTTTAATTCGTAAACAAAAATAATCATAATAGTATTTAGGTTAGTTAAGTATTAAGTAGAAATGGAATATTGTGGAACAATGGAGTCTTTTAAAAATAGAATCACTTGTTAGCTTACAAAGATTCAGATAGTACAATATATTTCTTATTTCGTGTACGTCGACAGCTGCAACGTAAGTCCAATTAGTACTGTTTTATATATATTTTTTACATTTTTATTTTTAATTTCTAGGTACTTAGGTAGCAAAGATGTGGATGCAATATTCAACTCAAACATGAAGTCTGATAGAAGACATTAAATCTGCCATTGAAAGATTGTCTTGTAAACTAGATGACATAAGGAGGGATTCACAACATTCTTTAAATTATCACATAAATGTCTGCTTCGATGCTGAAGAAGTTCGACGTATTAAAATTTGGATGAGTTTTGTGAACATGTGGGCACAGTGGGTCTAAAACACTTTCTATGTGGCATAGTGGAGTACCTACCTAAGAATATCATTGAAAAATATCAACCAATCTGACAAAGAAGCTAATGTAGATACATAAATAATGTTCTTTTATTTTTATTGTCATATTTATTACATTAAATTTAATATTGTATGTATATGTAGTTATGATGGTATATTTTATATTATATTATAAGGTTAAATAAATGAAATACACATTAAAAGATTACATTAATTTTATTTCCTATTTTTTATTACACAACTAAAAACAACCATAAGTATAATTAAAACAGTTTTATTTTAAATACACAATTACATTTTTGAGAAAATAAACATTTGCAAGTACATCGTGATTATTGTTGATAAAATGTTTTTACTTGACATCAAGAAAGCCATTTGCTACATGCGATATCCCCAAAATATACTCTACATACATAGACCATATATTTCAACGGACGCTTTTGTGTGCTTCGATAATCCTCAAAATGATTCATACTCTTTCGACTACTATAAAAATATTTAGTCGCAACACAAAATCATTTTATATCGTGAATTATCTACAGCTATCAAGTCAGCCTATTGCAGTAATTTATATGGTAAAACGAGCTGCCGCTTCTGTATTCCATAACAGCTAAATACTTTGAAGAATCGAGGTACTACCAACTTGATCATGTAGTGGAAAGGCGGGGAGATATAACGACCATAAATTAACACAAAGACCTTAAATAGTAAACAGCTTCTTGGAAAGCTATCAAAAGCATTTAAATATATTGCATCCTATACAAAAAAAAATACTGCGACTTTGGTTGATATATCAGCTGCTCTTAATCTTGCATATCCTTGGTAAAAGCTAATTGATTATTAGCATATTTTCCATAGATATTAAATTAAAAAAGAGTAATTTTTTGTATAATTATTTATTTTATGAAAATTTACTATAAATATGTTATTACATTTTCAAAAAATATATTTACAATAGATATAGTACCTATATAAGCACATAAAATATTCAATATGTTTTACCTATAATTATGGCACCAACAATTTTTATTGTGGTGATTCCAGCTGCTATAAAATAAACCAACTCGATCACAAAGTATACTTGCTCCTGTCATACATTTCATGCACATATTATTCCAACAATCGTCTTCATATTTATTGCAGTATGTACACCGCTGCCTTAATTGCGATCGATTTATTTTGCAGGCTTCACACACATCTCGACATATGCCAAAATTCACCCATTTGAGCACTTGTAGACAACTTCGGCATTGCATTCCACTTGGACGGCTACCTTGAAATTCTTTATTCTTCACTTTATTTTGTATGGGATTCTCTTTTAAACATCTTCTACATAGGCTGGTATATGGGTTAATCCTATCTTTACGCCAAGCACAAAAGCAATTATGACACATTTTTGACTTATTATAGCTGTATGGATGTGCAGCAATTAGTGGTTTTAATTTCCATTCCTTTGGTAAAACCATTGTATTCCCCCTTTTAACGTTATTGTGCTATGTATGAAGTTTTAATGATGTTCGTTTTGTGTTTGCCACTTATTTTATAATAGGACCCTGACGTCATAGAAAGGGGCGCGCCAGCCGACTAGGAACATGGGACTTCAAAATGAATCGGCAAACGCACCTCGATCGAGTCTCGTCCTTTGTACCGTTGTGCGTTCAATCCGATTCTTACCCGTAACGAGGACACTTTATCGAGTGCGGCTGCCCGTTCATTTCCCGTCCCGTGTTCCTAGTCGGGTGGCGTGCACTGTAGAATTTTTTAAAGTTGTTTGTATACAAATTCATTTGTTAAAGTTCTTTGTGCCCAAATTCATATCTCATAAAGAAAATCCGCATTTAAGGATAAAATAGGGTTAACGTAAGGATAAAAATTAAGGATAAAAAGGAAGGATAAAAAATAAGGATACAAATTAAGGATAATAAGATTTTTCGTTTGTGTGTGGAAATATCACCCCAAACGAGGTTTTTTTTTGGTGTCGATGATCTTTGAACGAGGTTTTTTTTTTGGTGTCGATGATCTTTGACCAATGCGTCTGCGAATTTTCTCGCATTTTTTTTTTTCCTTATACGGTTGAATAAGGTGTGCATAGTTAGTTACAAGTCTCATTATTATTTGGTTTTTCTGATGCGGCTAACTTTGCTAAACAACTTGTCTTATGGTTAATGTCAGGACAAGAAGAATAAATACGGATAATGTAAGGGCAAAAAAAAGAATAAAATAAGGATAAATTTAAGGACAATAAGAATAATATGAGGATAATATACGGAAGACCTATTACTTTTTAGTTATTTGATGCCATATAGTGGAGGATAAACATGTATTATAAATGTCGTTTGCAACAAAACATTCCATTGGTCCAGTAGTCGAAGTAGACATACAATTGTTCATAGAAACATCTCTTTCCAGTGTGATATGTGTGATAAAACATTTAATAGAAAAGATAATTTAATTAGTCATGCGCAAAGAGTACATCGCGTCGATGAGTTGCATATTTCATCCAATAGTATGAAGGCGACCTGCAAAAACATTAATTTGCCACTTAAAACGACTGACGAGGAAGATCAAAGGGAAAATTACAATAATAAAGTGTCTAATGTATCCTCACCTAGAGAAAAATATTTATCTATTACAAGAAATAAAACACAAACTAATGGAGAGTTGAAAAAATTTGCTGCACCGTCTGTAGCACCTCGAAAGACACCATCAATCGAGGAACATGTTACAAAACGTTTGGAGAAGATGAAAAATGAAGAAGTATTAGACTGGGACTTTGAAACTAACCCACGAGATATAGTTGAGGCGATAAGAATTAACATGCGCCTAGGCGGAGATTTTCAAATATATATAAACACTTTACGACACATGGGCATTATTGAATAAAATATTTTATTGTCATATTTTTGTGTTTTATCAAAACAAAAACAAAAATACCATACTGTTAATGAATGCCTCCACTACAGTTGACGCATGAGGATGGACTTTGGATAGTCAGCAGCGCAAGCCTTGCCAGCAGCGTAGTTCAACAAGTGTTTGACAGTCGAAATTGACAGTTCAATGTCTGGAGGTTATTAATACTTTTATTAATCTTTTTTTAAAGCAAAAAGTGATTAATTGTTAAATTTCAAACGTTATGCACTGAAAACTCAAATTAAATATTTAAATCGAAAATACCACCCTATACATGTAAATTTCAATTCAGGTTATCCTTTAAAGTAAACAAATATTCAGCCAAGATGTAATGATGCATAATAATGAGCGCTGAGTCCTTGCGTGTTTTAGGAGGTGTTGATTGTTTACACTGGACGGTTTGCACGTTGTTTTATTTTCTTAATTTTCTTGAATGCAATTGAGCTGTGTAATCCTCATAGAGCGTCATATTGAAAGACAATGGTTTATCGATATTGCATGGTACCCGATTGTAAAAGTACTACGATTTCCACACCAGCAAAAACATTTATTAAAGTGCCATTAGACGAGAAGCATCAAAAACGTATATGGCGACCTGCATCGTGACATCACCACCAATGGCAAGGCGTTTTCGTGTGACGTCAATTTAAAGATCTGTGTTTGAATTTTAAATGGAAAATTAGACTGGAAATTGTCTTTTCTTTTCAAAAATATATGCGAAGAGACTCTTAAATTTACTAAAAGATGTGGTTTATTAGCTTTTGGAAGTAAAAGAAATTATATGCAAGGTCCCCATTGTCACTGTCTAGAAAATATATTATTGTATCATTATGAATAATTAAGGATAATTAAAATATATGTCACTGTCTAAAAAATATATTATTGTATCATTATGAATAATTAAGGATAATTAAAATATAATTAAGGATAATTAATGATAATTAAGGGTAATTAAGGATAATTAAGGATAATTAAGGATAATTGAGGATAAATAATAATTGAAATTTAATAAAGATTCTTTGTGGACTCTCTAAAGAACACAACTCGTGGGTTGATAGAGCTTAAGCTTGTTTAAAATTATCAATGTCTAGAAAATATATTATTATATCATTATGAATAATTAAGGATAATTAAAATATAATTAAGGATAATTAATGGCAATTAAGGGTAATTATGGGTAATTAAGGATAATTAAAATATAATTAAGGATAATTAATGATAATTAAGGGTAATTAAGGATAATTAAGGATAATTAAGGATAATTAAGGATAATTAAGGATACTTAAGGATAATTAAGGATAATTAAGGATAATTAAGGATAATTAAGGATAATTAAGGATAATTAAGGATAATTAAGGGTAATTAAGGATAATTGAGGATAATTAAAATTTAATAAAGATTCAAATGGATTCTTTGTGGACTCTCTAAAGAACGCAACTCGTGGGTTGATAGAGCTTCTCTTGTTTAAAATTGTCATTGTCTAGAAAATATATTATTGTATCATTATGAATAATTAAGGATAATTAAAATATAATTAAGGATAATTAAGGGTAATTAAGGGTAATTAAGGATAATTAAGGATAATTAAGGATAATTAAGGATAATTAAGGATAATTAAGGATAATTAAGGATAATTAAGGATAATTAAGGATAATTAAGGACAATTAAGGATAATTAAGGATAATTAAGGATAATTAAGGATAATTAAGGATAATTAAGGATAATTAAGGATAATTAAGGATAATTAAGGATAATTAAGGATAAATAATGATAATTAAAATTTAATAAAGATTCAAATAGATTGTTTGTGGGCTCTCTAAAGAACACAGCCTGTGGATTGATAGAGCTTCTCTTGTTTAAAATTGTCACTGTCTAGAAAATATATTATTGTATCATTACATGGTTGTCATATGAAATATTTTTTTTTATGTATAATAAATAAATAATAAAACGAATGTACTCAATTAATATTTGTCTAATTTATTTCCTTAATGTTAAAATGTAAACAAAATAAAAATATTTTTAAGTTTATTATATATACTACAATTTCTTTAGACATGAGTATAAAACTTGCTGTTGTATTTTGTTGTATGTATTTTAGAAACTTAGTTAAAAACAAAGTTCTTTATTACATGTTTTTATGATTTAAATATATATTATTAGCTGTAAAATGTACAGTTACATCAAAAGTTTTTACTTAAAATAAAAAACAGATATTGGTACAAGATATTTATTCATATATAAAATACATTTTTGTTAAATATTTATATTAAAGTGCTCCTTTGTAATCGGGAAGTAGATCGAGAAATTCATCACTTACAAGTCCAGACCAATGTTCTTTTAATAGATCATGCAGCTCCAATTGGTTCATCGAAGTACAAAATTTATCTAGCGTAATATAGTGCCAGATATAAAGATCACAATATTTTATTCCCATTTTATTCAGATAGGTACGGCGATTTTCATCAAGTGGATTAGTATATAGTTGCAGGCTTTGACTCAAAATAAAACGGAGCGAATCAATTGCTTCTGCAATAAGATGTGGAGAGCTTTCTTTTTCTATTAAGTCAACCTCATCGTCGCCGATATATTTATTATAGAGTACCTCATCAGTTATAAACTCGGAAACATATTGCTTTAATTGTTCATGAAGACCACATTTTACCATTGAATCACAAAAGTTATTCAGCGTAATATAATCACTGATATAAAGTTCACAATAATTTATGCCCAGACTATATTTGTCTTTATGTAGTTCACCACCTAAGCCACATTTTAATGAAGTAAGCAGCATAAGCAGCATATCGACAGCTGCTTTTAGCGATGTTGGTACTGATGAGTCACACATGATGTTTTTACGTATTTTTTTTTTTAATTTAGCATAAACAGATACTTTCTACGTTGAACAATTCTAATTATGCACTTGAGCAGTAAAATTGACGAGCAAACTGCTAGGTAGTAAAACAAGACTTCAACTGAGACATCTGAAGGAGAAAACGAGGTAGTTTAGTAAATTACTTTGATAGTTTTGGTGATTTACCCCCACCTATAGAATTAGTTACATATTTCAATAACGATTCAAGGAGGGTCAACCAAATATTCTATAACTACAAACGTGTACAGAATTTTAACACAGTGTGGTGTGGACATTTGTGTTTAAAGTTTCTCTCTACGAAAGAAATATAAAACGCCACGGAGCTGAAAACTATAACCCCAGCAATGGATCGAGAAGGTATCAAGCGAATGGGCCACTCAGTAATTGCATTCTCCCGTTTGCGTAGTCTATTGAAGATGAGCAAACAACAACTTGCAGATATGCCCAAAGAAGTGATGATTGGGTTGGCTTCACATGAAATTGCATTAGTATGGGATAAGCTACCTACACATCTTCAGAACGATGTCGATATAATAAAATATCAATACTGCACAGAACATTACCTTAACGATCATGAAGGCAGTTTTGATGCTAACGACGGTCCAATACCTCGAAAAATGTTTTGCTGCTATTGTAAGGTGAACGATGTAAATGTGGCATCCAATAACAATGTTGATATATCACCATCAATTTCAAAGAAGAGGAAATTATACCATTATTGCTGTAATCCACAATAAATTGGGTAACGCAATTTAATTACATCAGTCATGTCGTACACGTTCACACTAACGAGCCGCTTAAGTGTGCTAAGTGTCAACTTTAATCCACCCATTGAACTGGATAGGAGCAGTCGTCATGGGTTAATGTAGCAAATGGCTTTCTTGATGTCAAGTAAAAACATTTTATCAACAATAAACACGATGTACTTGCAAATGTTTATTTTCTCAAAAATGTAATTGTGTATTTAAAATAAAACTGTTTTAATTATACTTATGGTTGTTTTTAGTTGTGTTGTAACCTTCTTTCGTTAATGGCGGAAGTTCGAAAGAGGTTACTTTGACGCCTGAGGGGCGGCGGTGCTTTTTAGGACGGTGTCTCGGGCGCCACTTTCTGTTTAGAGTGCAGAAAGACCACTTTACTCTATTAGCAGGATAATAGAGGCTTCAGGTAACTGCAGTGAAGACACGGTTAAGCCAGGGGTCTAATTAACCTATAAAGAAAACTCAGAATTTCGGATTAAAAACAGAACAAGCTTTATTCAAGATTTAATACAATACAATATATTACGGAAAATAAAGCACAAATATAAACACAAGTATTTACAGCAAAACTTAAAGCAGGCAGGCTAGGCAAAACTAAAAGCGGCAAACTACGGTTAAAAAGCGGAAAAACGGCAAGCAAATAAAGCGAGTAAGCAAATCTACGGTAAAGCGGTTAAGCGGAAATCATGCGGCAGGTAAAAAGCTCTCTACAAACTGGTTACTAGCAAAAGCTCGGTTAGCAATCTATATTTGACCAGGCAGGATAATATAATTTACAGGCAAAGCATATACACTGTTGGCAAGAATCGACTTTGGAAGGCGAAATCTGTAATGCAACTAAGAGAGAAGGTACATAGGGGCAAAGCCTTCAGTTAACAAGAGATGCCTAACCATTCCTACACTCCTACTAAAGAGGGGATGTGCGTGTAGCGCGCTCGACGACATCGTTTCAGCCGACCTAGCCGTGCCACAGGGCCCACAGGTGACCTGTGCCGCGACACCGCGGCCGCTCGACACATTCGCCCGATTCCGTCGTCCCCTTCGACCCCTTCGACCGCGTGTTGTAAAGAATGGAAGGTGGGAGTTAGGGGATAGCGCGTTGTCTGTTTAACTTGTAAATGCTTTAAGTTATCTCCGTCTGATGCATTTATATCGGCTTCCAAGATTAAACGTTACCAATAGTGTATGTTCGAATGGCGTTCGGCAGATTATTTTTAAGACAAATTTAATTCGGAAAAATAAAAATAACTACAACACGGAATAAACGGATAAAACTTGACTGGCTACTCAAGGTGGAAACGCGTATTCAAAAAACTACTAAAATATTTTAATTAAAGCGGCGACGCCCTGATGACAGTGCTATTAAACGATTCCACGTAAATTAGCAGGCCACCAAAACGCCAAGGTGTACGCGGTACTTAAGAAATGACTTCTTCGGGACCAAAATGCGACAACGCCTTGATGACAGTGCCAATAGACGGTTCCACGTAAATCGGCAGGCCACCAAAACGCCGTTTTTGTTCGCGACTGTTAAATACCGAATCACGTGACAAGATGCGACAACGTCCTGATGACAGTGCCAATAGACGATTCCACGTAAATCGGCAGGCCACCAAAACGTCGTTTAGTTGCACGCGTAACTTAATAATCCGTTTTATTACTTAAGCCAGACAAGTGTCGACGCCGTCCGGATAATTACTGCCAGTAAGCGGTTCCACGTAAACCGGCAGGTTATCAAGACGTATCACGCGAGAGCACAAGTTGCTCTTGGGTCGGACAAACTACCTCGTGACGTTGTACTGACTTAGGATTAAATCAGCAAAACGTACAACGCGACTTAGAATTAACACGATTCGAACATACACGGAATATAAAATGATTGAAAATAAATCACAGGTCAAATATATAATAACTTAGAAAAATTTCCTTACTTTTTTGCTGACGTCAGAGCTCTCTCTTGGCGGTGCTTCGGTGCGGACTTCGGTTCGGTCTGGTGGTCTGGTCTGGATCAGGCGAAGCGCCAACTGAACGTTAAACGACGGGTGTCTTACTTTTGTAGCCGGCTTCTGACCCAACTTGCGCACTGAACGCGAAACTGACTTCAAGCATCGCTCACTTATTAAGGCGCGGTGTAGCTGGTACTGCAGTCCTTGCATTATCTTGCATAACGAGTGGTCGGAGCTATATCTGATTTATTGCATTCGTTGCGGCATAATTTAAAAATATATAAACGGAAAAGACGCGGTTAAAAATGCTTAATTTGAAGTAAATTAATATTTGTTACATTTTACCTGCCTGTTTTATACATTTAAAATTATATTTTATTTACAAACTAATAATACGTCGGTGCTAAAATTCACTTCGTTACAGTGTAATAAAAAATAGGAAATAAAATTAATGTAATCTTTTAATGTGTATTTCATTTATTTAACCTTATAATAATATAAAATATACCATCATAACTACATATACATACAATATTAAATTTAATGTAATAAATATGACAATAAAAATAAAAGAACATTATTTATGTATCTACATTAGCTTCTTTGTCAGATTGGTTGATATTTTTCAATGATATTCTTAGGTAGGTACTCCACTATGCCACATAGAAAGTGTTTTAGACCCACTGTGCCCACATGTTCACAAAACTCATCCAAATTTTAATACGTCGAACTTCTTCAGCATCGAAGCAGACATTTATGTGATAATTTAAAGAATGTTGTGAATCCCTCCTTATGTCATCTTGTTTACAAGACAATCTTTCAATAGCAGATTTAATGTCTTCTATCAGACTTCATGTTTGAGTTGAATATTGCATCCACATCTTTGCTACCTAAGTACCTAGAAATTAAAAATAAAAATGTAAAAAATATATATAAAACAGTACTAATTGGACTTACGTTGCAGCTGTCGGCGTACACGAAATAAGAAATATATTGTACTATCTGAATCTTTGTAAGCTAACAAGTGATTCTATTTTTAAAAGACTCCATTGTTCCACAATATTCCATTTCTACTTAATACTTAACTAACCTAAATACTATTATGATTATTTTTGTTTACGAATTAAACACCGAAACGTATTAGTGGACTAGATTTTGCTCCAGGATAAGCCGGAGAACTTTGTCCTAAATATGTTAATGTAGTTTTACCATTTGACGAATTTATTTTATCGATAGTGTTCGGACATATAATTCCCACAAGCCGTTTCGGTAAAAATGATTTAAAAGTCGTTATTGAGCTTTCCTCAAACAAAGTTACTATGATTGATTTTCCAAATCTTGTATTAACCAAAGACATTTTTTTAATGAGATAAGGTTTATTTAAAGTTAACGCTGAAATGGACCTTTGCTCTAATACCTGTATATTTTGATTTATTAGCTCATTAAGTGCTAATAAGTCAACTTCGGAAATTACCATATTTAAATGAATACAATGAAAGAATTACGAGTAAATTTGCACACTTGAAATCACTGCAATAGGCTGACTTGCTAGCTGTAGATGATTCACGATATAAAATGATTTTGTGTTGCTACTACATCTTTTTATAGTAGTCGAGCTACCCCCACTACTTGGAATACACATACACTGATTACAACTACAATTGCATTATACCACTCCAATTTGTCAAATTTGTTTTTCTACGAAACGAAAGACTTAAACCAGTTTTCTATATTAAT